>ML776678.1:364770-389169 GCA_009831015.1 Picea engelmannii | reverse complement strand
AATATATATATATATATATATATATATATATATATATATATATTATTCACATTCATCGACCTTTTTCACAAGGTCCATTCACATCACACATTCACATTTTTGAGTTCGCCATAGTTCTTGGCCAGTATAGTTATTTTTACAAACTGGGGGAAATAGGGTGTTACAGCGATATAGTTGTTATCTCCCTTTTTTTCCCCTCTTGTAAACTGCGTTTTTAGTTCTACAGTTTCTCAAGTTTTTGTGGTCATTCCGACCAACTGCTTTTCGGTTGCATGCCTGACTAGTTTTGTGGACGCGACTTCACAGATAGGTGCTATCGAACTATGGCAGCTCGTGTTTGGTTTATACATCTTGCACCCAGAACTTCTGTGCTCTACAATTTGACCTCGCACTCCTCGAACTGGCAACTGTGCCTTTCCTTGCGATGAGTTTGTCTATCCTACCTACCTTTCCATACTTAGTCAAGTTTTCAAAGTTTGGCTATTTTTTCCATGGTTTATGTCTTACTATGGTTTCATATTTATGAGAGTATGTTTTGCTGTGTGAGTGATATAGTTGTTCTCTCCCTTTTTTTTCCCTCTTGTAAACTGCGTTTTTGGTTCTATAGTTTCCCATGTTTCTGTGGTCATTCCAACTAACCATCGTTCGGTTGCATACTTAGTTAGTTTTATTGACGCAACTTCATCAATAGGTGTTATCGAACTATGGCAGCTCGTGTCTGATGTATACATCTTGCACCCAAAACTTTCGTGTTCTACAATTCGACCCCGCAATCCTCGAACTCGCAACCATGCCTCTTTTTGCGATGACTTTGTCTATCCTAGCTACCTTTCCATATTTAGTTGAGTTTTCAAAGTTTGGCGGGTTCACGCCTTTTCGGATTTAGAAAATTTAAAACCATTTGTCACTCCCCTCCATCCCCTCTACCTTCTGCCCTTCCCAATAGACATTAATTATGCTTTCAAAAGTGACAACCGACCAGATAGGTTCGAAAAGATTGGCTTTAATAAGCGGAAAGCTCGAGGACATCTTCCATTAAAATGAATAGATAAGTGAATATTATGGGATCTGGTAATTTCTTTTGCCTGCATTTTGAATTTGCAAAAAAAATAAAAAAATATTGGCTCTTTTAGTTTTCTTAAAGGCTTCAGCATAGTCCACGAACGTGTCACCCACGGAGGCCTTGACGTCATGTCCCTCTTTAATATTGTGCATATCTTAGATGTCAGATTTGAGAATCTGCTCGGATATGGGAATGTTAATACGTGTTATTAGCCACTATTCAGTGTATATATTCGAAAAGATTGACATTAATAAGAGAAAATATCAAGAACACATGTCATTAAAACGAATTAGCACAAAATGTACGAAAGATCATCCAGAGTTGCTTTTAAATACTTATTTCCATTTCTCTCTATCATCAAAGAGTTGTGTTTTAGGGTGCCTTCGTTCTAATGTTCCTGGTCATGGACATGTAAGACAACTTAGAGATGCGATTGAGGCCCAAATGAAAGAAGAGAGACTGGTTTTATGTGACGTGAGCTTTGAGTAAAAAAAAACTCTATTATCGAACAAAAACTCAGAGAGGAGGAAAAAAAAAGAACAAGTATCTTTTGGTTGTTGTTCTCCTTGTATTCGATGCTTTGGTTGGTTGAAAATCCTGCCTGGAGATTTGTTTGTTGATCTTCTTTGTTTTTTTGCTGGGAGTTGTAATGGATTTTCAGGTCATGTGCAAAATACTTCGAGGAGAAGTATATAGTTTATTCCAACAACACAAATTTGGCAAGTGTATCGAGTATTGTAGATCGCACAAGAATTGGTCTTCCTCATGGGCGTCGCACTTACCGTGGCTTGCAAAATGGTCTGTGATGTTCGCGAATGACGTGAAATATTACTCCATTTGCGAATGTAACCAAAAGCGGGTAACATAAACTTTATGGGTGGATAAAATGACATATTATCACAACGAAAGTTTCTATTTCAAAGTTTGTTGAGCTACTTCTAAGTGTGGTAACCGATTTGACAGAAATCCATGTTCTTTGTCAAAGTTTGTTTGGTTTCCTATGGATGTAGTTACAGACTCCACATATTTGGCGTCACCTCCGAACATTCCAGACCTTTCCGTGGGCCGCCATATCTGCCACCACTATGGCGAAAGATATATTCTTATGCGATCTGCAACATTTGATACACTTGCCAGACCTGTGTTGATGCGTTCTGCATCATTTGATACACTTGCCAGACCTGTGATGCCTGAAGAAGTCATGTACTTCAACATAATAACATTTTGCAGTTGGGTTGGACGTTCCTTCCAATTTACTGTAATAAAACAAAGAACTTCAACATACAAATCTTCAGGCAGGCTTTTAAACCAAATAGATGATCGAATACAGGGAGAATAGCAATCACAACATACTTGAATTTTTTTCCCGTCCATTAGCTGATGTCACATAAAACAACTCCCTCAACTTTGAATTGGGCCTGAATCACATTTCTAAGTTGTCTCGGATGTCGATGGTCAGGAACATTACAAGGAAAGCACCTTAAACCCCAATTTTTCGACGATAGAGGGAAATTAATACTTGACAAAGAATGGAATGTTGAATAACCAGCCAATGCAAGCAAGCCATATTTAGAAGAGACAAGCTATTCAAAAAATTGGTATAGATCTACTTGGCAGCACCAATTAAGTTCAAGACCCAAAATTGATATTCAACTCGTTTTTTACGAATAAAGAATTTGATCCTCAAGAAAACTGTCAACAAACTTTATCAATGTACATATTTTTTATTGGTCGGCGGCAGGCCAAATTGCAATCATTGTGGAAAATAATCTTAGTTGTATTTTGTAACCCATCTTATTTGAATATAAAATAATTACGGTTTTTTTTAATAGTGTTTTCCAATCTCTGGTATTGCTTTTCATTTTATTTTCTACCTTTTTTCCCTGTGTGTCATTAAACATGGACGACAAGCTTTTCTTTCTGCTGGCCACTACTTCAATTTAAATAAAGGCTACTCTGTTCGTTGCTTACATTTTACATTGAAGAATAATTTGTCATAGGCCATACTTATGTGGTGTCGACCCTATACTTAAAGAAAGAAATTGGAGGACCCGTCCTGCTTTCATTCTTCGGGGCCCGTAAATATAATGAATTAATGACTTACAACAAGGCAACTGAAGTGTTGATGCCATGTTCCTGTTCAATATCTTGCATATATTGCAGCTTCTTCTATTTGATAATATACATGCATATATACTAATATGAGTACTATTGGAATAAATATAAAAACTTCCTCTTGGGCAAAACTTAGGCAATTATCTGGCCATCGCGTCCCGGGTTTGCGGTATTGAACAACTATGTTCCTTGTTCCGTCATATACACCTTGCAGCCAAAGAGATTATGTGATCTGCAATTTATGCTTTAACTAGTGATAACTCACCAGGGGTTCGAAAAGATTGGCATTAATAAAGGAACGACTGAAGTTGCCTTAATGACTTAAATTACACCAATTTTTGATTAAATTAAATTTAAATTAGATATTAATGTTTATGGAAAGTCGATGTTTTCTCATGTCATTGTAAGGAATAGAAGATGAATAGACGATAAAGAGTTTATCTCGTTTAAACCACAATGCAAATTCATGTTTCTTGTTGCGTTATAGACATCTTGTAGTCAAAACTTTCGTGGTTTCAATGAAATTTGCGAACCGAAGAGCATCCTGCAAATTGGGAGATCATTTGCATTTGAAACATAAACAATCCATTAATATATATTAGTATGAATACTATTTTTAGTATGAATATTAGTATCCAATACTTAACCAATTATCTGGCCACCAGCCCCGGGTTCGCGGTATCCAACACATATGTCCCTTGTTTCGTCATACACATCTTGGAGCCAAATAACTTCAGTGATGTGCAATTTATGCTTTTACTACTGAGAACCCAGTAGGGGTTCGAAAACATTGTCATTAATAATAATAATAATAAAGGTTTTTCGACTGTCAGATACTTATCCCTTTTCCCCTTTTCTTTTTCTCGTCCATTATGCTTCCTGGTTTTATACTTAGTCGTCTTTCTATGATCAGGGGTTGTAGGGTTGACGGGCTGACATATATTCATCTCCATCTGTATCTTCACATAACGAATTCGACCGACCGCTATTCCTTTCCATACTTAGTCAATTTTATGGTCGCGGTCATCGGGTTGGCGCATATGAACTCGCCTTTTCTTCTTCTCGCCTGTTATCGCTTTCTGGATATATACTTAGTTTCCTTTCTATGATATCTAGTTCAAGGGTTGGCGGGGTGACATGTCTTCATCTCCATCTATATCCTCACATGACGAATCCGACCGACTGTTGTTCCTTTCCATACTTAGCCAATTTTATGGCCGCGGTTGCAGGGTTGGCGCTTACGAACTCAACTGTTTATTGTTCCGTTATATACATCTTGCACTCAAAACATCTGTGATATACAATTCCACCACGGGTTCCTCATATACATTAACTTCGTTCAAAGTATCTGTCACTACCTTCCATCCCCACCAACTTCGCATCCTTCCTGATATACATTAACTATGCTCTTACTAGTGACAACTGGACACACTAGTACAAAAGAATTGGTGCACATTGCTCCACCATATACAAATTGACTACCAGACTCCGACATCGTCCCCCCTTCTGTGTTACACATTATGCATTCAAATGTTCTGAACTATACAATTGGCCGTCAGGGCCTTGCGTCCTCTGGGGAAACCTTGTGACCCTATTTTGGATCCTCGCGTTCGCGGGTTCACGAAAACTCCAAGTCCTAGTCACTGTTTCCTGTTATGCCCATCCTTGTACTTCTTTTCAGATATGCAACACCAAAGGTTTAATACTAGAACAACATCATGCAACAAGCGTAAAAAAATCGTCATTAATAAGCAAAAGTCGGGATAACCAACCATCCCTACAAAACTTGTCCAGAAACATGCAAAGAAGACCTTACTTAGTGAAAGAAAGTCATGGCCAACGTTTCTATGTTCCGTACTTGCACAATTTTTCGATTGCGGGTTCCCAGATTGACGACCTCAAAATTGTGTTTCAAATTTTCCGTGAGTTGCAAACAACACCCGGATTTCTGCAATATACAATTTGTCCATCAGAATGTATAAAAACTCGTAATTCTCCTCTTTCTCCCCCCTCTATTATCCCTTTGTGGTTGTATATTTAGTCGCAGCTATATGATCACGGCCTCATGGATTCACAAATTGGAAACTCTTTATCTATATATTCACACCATCAGCCCGACTGACCGCGGTCCCTTTCAATACTTAGCCAATTATGTGATCATCGGGTCCCGGGTTTGCGGTATCCAACACCTATGTCCCCTGTTTTGTCATATACATCTTGCACCCAAAGAACTTCCGTGATCTGCAATTTATGCCTTTGCTAGTGAGAACTCACCAGGGGTTCGAAAGGATTTGCATTAATAAGCGAACAATAGATGTTCTTCTGTGAGATACTTAGTCCTTTTTCCCTTCTCTTCTTCCCATGTATTATCACTTTCTAGTTATATACTTAGTCGCCTTTCTATGACCGCGGGTTCCAACATTGGCGTGTTGACATATCTTCATCTCCATCTATATCCTCACATGATGAATCCGACCGATCGTTGTTCCTTTTCATACTTAGTCAAATTTATGCCCATGGTTGTCAGGTTGGCGCTTTCAAACTTTGTTGCTTCTTGTTCCATGATATACATCTTCCACTCAAAATTTATGTGATCTACAATTCCACCGTAGACTCCTTCGTCCTTTTCCCCTTTTTTTCTTCCCGTGTATTATCAGACTATAAAGTATGCACATGAGATTTTATAGAGCATGTACGGATTTCACATTCCATACCTAGCCATTTTTTGAATCGCGGGTTCTTGGGCTCAAAATTGGGCCTCCATTGTTCCGTGCCCTACAAATAGCACCCAAAATTCCGTGATATACAAATTGACAAGAGGACCTGCGGGCTGGCTGGCTCAACATTGCACTTCTATTGTTCTGTGTCCTCCAAACAACGCTCGCAGTTTCGCGATATACAAATTGACAGACGGACTCCAGGGCTGGCGGGGTCAAGATTGCCATTGTTTACGGATGGTAATCCCTATCAACTATCTAACAATATCTAAAAAAATTATTCTCAATACTAAATTAGCTCTTACTAGTAACAACTAGACACACTGGTAGGAAACAGTTGGCATCATACCCTCTGCAATATACAAATTGACTATCGGATTCCGACATCCTCTGCTCTTCCATGTTACAGATTATGCATTCAAATGTTCTGAGCGATACAATTTGAATGTCGGGGCCTTGCGTCTTCTGGAGAGACCTTGTCAGCCTGTTTTGGATCCTCCTGTTATCGGGTTCACAAAACGTCCAATTCTTGGATATTGTTTCGGGTTGGCACTTTCAAACTCTACTGGTTCTTGTTCCGTAATATACATCTTGCACTTGAAATTTCCGTTCTCTACAATTCCACCGCGCACTCGGCCCTTTTTCCCTTTTCTTCTTCCCATGTGTTATCACCTTCTGGTTATATACTTAGTCACCTTTCTATGATCACAGGTTTCAGTGTTGGCGGGCTGACATATCTTCATTTCCATCTATATCCTCACATGACGAATCCAATCTACCCCTGTTCCTTTCCATACTTAGCCAATTTTATTGTCGCGCTTGCCGGGTTGGCTCTTTCGAACTCTATTGCTTCTTGTTCTGTGATATACATGTTGAACTCAAAACTTCTGTCATCTACAATTCCACCACGAACTCCTCAAACTCACAAGCTTCATTCTACCACGATTCACAAATATTTCAAAGTATCTGTCGCTGCCTTCCATCCCCACTAACTTCCTGTCGTTCCTAATATACATTGGTTGTGCTCTTACTAGTGACAACTAAACACAATGGTACGAAACAGTTGGCATATGGCCCTCCACAATATACAAATTGACTACCGGGTTCACATCTTGTACTAAAAAATTCCATGATCTACAATTCCACCACAGACTCCTTAGTCCTTTTTCGCTTTTCTTCTTCCCATGTATTATGGCTTTCTGGTTATATACTTAGTCTCCTTTCTATGATCGCGGGTTCCAGCGTTGGTGGGATGAAATATATTTATCTCCATCTATATAATCACATGACGAATCTGACCAATCCCTGTTGCTTTCCATACTTAGCCAATTTTATGTCCATGGTTGGCGGGTTGACAATTTCGAACTCTGCTGCTTCGTGTTCCGTGATGTACATCTTGTAATCAAAACTTACGTGATCTACAATTCCACCATGGACTCCTCAAACTCGCAAGCTTCACTCTACCACGGTTCACAAATGTTTCAAAGTATATGTCGCTACCTTCCATCCCCACTAACTTCTTGTCCTTCCTAATATACATTGGTTATTCTCTTCTAGTGACTCTTGCTAGTGACAACTGCACACACTAATACAAAACAGTGGGCATTCGGCCCTCCACAATATACAAATTGACTACCAGGTTCCAACATCGTCCCCTCTTCTGTGTTATAGATTATGGATTCAAATGTTTTGAACGATACAATTTGACTGTCGAGGCCTCACGTCTTCTGGGGAGACCTTGTCAGCCTATTTTGGATCCTCCTGTTGATGGGTTCACAAAATCTACAATTCTTAGTCACTGTTTCGGGTTGGCGCATTCGAACTCTACTACTTCTTGTTCCATGATATACATATTGCACTCTAAATTTATGTGATTTACAATTCTACCGCGGACTCCTTAGTCTTTTTTCCCTTTTCTTCTTCTCATGTATTATTGCTTTGTGGTTATATACTTAGTCGCTTTTCTATGATTGCGGGTTCAAGCGTTGGCGGGCTGACATATCTTCATCTCCATCTATATCCTCACATGACGAATCAGACCGACCATTGTTCCTTTCCATACTTAGCCAATTTTATGGCCATAGTTGCTAGGTTAGCGCTTTCGAACTCTACTGCTTCTTGTTTCGTGATATACATATTGCACTCAAAATTTTTGTGATTTACAATTCCATTGCGGACTCCTTATTCATTTTTCCCTTTTCTTCTTCCCATGTATTATTGCTTTGTGGTTATATACTTAGTCACTTTTCTATGATTGCAGGTTCCAGTATTGGCGGGCTGACATATCTTCATCTCCATCTATATCCTCACATGATGAATCCGACTGACCATTGTTCCTTTCCATACTTAGCCAATTTTATGGCCATGGTTGTTGGGTTGGCACTTTTGAACTCTGTTGTTTCTTGTTTCGTGCTATACATCGTGCACTCAAAACTTCCATGATCTACAATTCCACTGTGGACTCCTTGAACTCGCAATCTTCACTCTACCACGACTCACAAATGTTTCAAAGTATCTGTTGCTACCTTCCATCCCCACTAACTTCTTGTCCTTCATGATATACATTAGTTATGCTCTTACTAGTGATACACAAATTGCCCTTTGGACTGTCCTATCATACCCTCTTCGGTGTTACGCGTATTACACTCAAAAAGTTCTGAGACATACAATTTGACCCTCGTGCCCTCACCTCCAATGGTTGTACCTTGTAACCCTATTTTGAAGCTGGTTTTTCCTATACCCGCGACCTCTGTACTTTCTTAGTATGCAATTATAAACTTTCCATGGTAACAGTTGACGATGCAAGAACCCTCAACATTGTCATTAATGAGCGAAATGCTTGAGGAGATCTCCCATTATTACACATTAAACCAAGATCTACGGAGAGTTATATTGTCCCTTCTGATTGTTCATCTCAAACACGCGTCGTCATGTTGGCCCGCTCAAGAAATATACAATGCTTAAACGATCATTGTCATATCTGCCATGTTCTCATTTCTATGTATGCAATTACTAGTGTTTAATGTTAACAACACATGATGCAACAGTCGTCCAAATTGTCATTAATAAACGAAAGTCTCGAGGAGATCTCCGATTCACATGTATTGGACCAAGATTTGCGCAGGTTTATGTTATCCCTTCCAACTTTTCATTTCATTCATCGTCTGGAGCAAACAAACGTTCTTGTAGACTTATGGCAATAGGTTGACAACAGTTTTGTGGAGACACAGTAAATATCTTCGAACATCAGGACCAGAACTTCCAGTGGTCCAGGGCATACTTTTACTATTCATCCCATTCCACCCAGAACAAAGTGATTTGGACCTCTGGAATCGCTCATGAAGGCTGAGTCCTTGAGGTTTTTTACTGTAAGGAGGTGGTATCTTGGTGCGCCAAAAAATATATTCCAAGCCAAAGAATTATTCCACTGCGTGACCATTCTCCTGTTTCTTTGTCACCTCAGGTCTTCCGCAAGATGTTAAAATTATCGGAGCCAACATTGACGTTCAGAGGACAAGACTACAAGCAATTCCTAGAAAAACATGATAATGGGTTGGACATCTTAGTCGAGTTCCTCAAAGACCTGACAACAGTTCCTGAAGATATCACAAAGTTGCAGGTGAGTTCCTTTAGAAATCCATTCCGGGAAATTGCTTGGCTGTTTAGAAGACTAATAGGATAGGCATCCACAACAAGCATTTCCCATATAATTATTTATATTTTGTACTTCACAGTCAATGAACAATTCATTTTCGATTGGGGGAAGCTAATTTCCATTGAGATCTGTTCCTAGTTGTCACGATTCAAAGAATCGAATAAATTTTATATGTCATCCTACTTGATTTTTGCAATAGTGCATTGTTGTCCATTTCCTAAACTTTCTCTTTCCAATAAAATAAACTGTGGATTTGACCCAGTAACATTTTGGTACCAGGTCCTGTGGAGGCACAAGGCCTCCCATTGTTTTTATGAAGTTTTTAATGGATTTGTCTCAGTTTTCAAAGACTTATTGTTAGGGAAGGATGCTCTGCGGATGTCTGGCTAGGAAACCAAGTTTTTGAACAGGAAGGGCACACTTGAACAAAAGGAAAATCACAGTGTACTCATAGTCTTTGGCTCAAAGGAAAATCCTGCTTTCCTTCCATGCCACATCACGGACAAGATGTTTGTTTCAGAAATAGCAAGGCAATGCAACCACTGGTTGCATTTTTTCCATGACAAGAAAAAAAAATAGTTCATTCCTCTGCCCTGGAAAGTCGGAGACTTCATGTGCATAAACATCAACAAGATTGACGAATTTGCCGGCCATTTCAAGAAATTGAACCTAACGTATGCTGAAAGGCTAAAAGGGTTCGACCCTAATGGGATTTTTGGAGAACATTTACTGGCAGTTGGCTTTAACAACTCTTTTATCCATAGACACCTGACCAAAGACAGGGACAGTGATGACAACAATCCTGCTTCTGGCGATTACGACACAGAGACATTGCAAAGCGCAACTGAATTGTATAGACAACAGGGAAAAGTATCCAGTGAGAAGAGTGCCCAGTCCCCCACCAACACTCCCAAGAGCATGACATCATGGATCATCGCTTCAACGACCCACCCTAGTAAGAAAGCAACCCAAAAATCTTTGAACGGAGGAGGAGATAAGAACCCTCCTCGCATAAAAATTGATAGTTATCACAAAATTCCATTGACGAAGAAGAGAAAAAACAATGCAGGGCAGGCAGACGAACCCGAAATTGAAAGTGAACAGGTGCAACTTGCAATTGAAACTGAGCACATGCACAAAATTGGGTCGTTCACAGTGGAAATAACTGAGACCGAATTTTTTTAGGAAGATGAATCCTTTGTATTCCAGGGCGTTGTTTTTGACAGCCAATATAAAAGTGTGGTCATTGAAAAGAGAGATGTAACAAATAGGAAATGAAAATCTCTCATAGAGATTAACTTTAGGAAAATGTGGTTGTCCCAAATATCCCTATTTCACCAAGTAACCGGTGATGCTCTTCATGATTCCATTGGAGGAATTGAAATGGAAAATGCCAAACTGAAAGACCGCCTCAACGAGTTTGAGCAAGCTTTCATTGCCACCCCAGAATTTGCCAGTCCTTTAGCAAAAACTGTGCCTGCTACAATTGCAGCCAAGATGAAAGTATCCTTTACCCTCCTTGCATGCTTTAGAGCCCTTGTAGAGAATAACATCAACAAAAGAATGCATCTAGTTACTAAAGCATGAGAAACATTGCAAAGTTTAGTTGCCTTTTGAAAGAAGACAAATGATTTGCTCGAACATTTGGAGATGAATTTAAAAAATGATCAACAATTCTGTGAATAGGTGCTGACCCATATTGCTAACCATGTCGTCAACACATCATAATTGAAAAGAAGACAAGAGAAACTCCCCTCCCCAAAGTGGACCAAAAAAGTACAAGCACGCTGACAAAAGAAAATTAAGAACCTGGAGCTCATTGTCGAATCATGTAAACAAGCCATATCAGAAAAGGGAGATTTATTCACAAGCCTGATCCAAATTGACTTAGCTGGAAGTACCAAGGAGGTTCAATACCCAAACTTAATTCTCAAATCCTTGTCAATGACCAAAGAAGCCTTCCATGAACAACTTGATATTTTAAAGGGGTTGTCTTTTGAAAAGTTTTACGACATAGTTGAACATCGTGTAGATGAGCTCGAGCGCTGGGTACTGGACTATGCAGCACACAATGAAGAAATTAAACAGATTCCACATAGTATTTCAATGGATCTAAGGAAATTAGAAAAGGACCTTTATGACATAGAAATCCAGGATGAAATCAACATGGCCCCCATGAGAAGCTACATCGAAGAATGGTTCCAACATAGAATGGACAACCTCATCCAGGAAGTGCAACAACCGGTCGACACGACTCCACTGGCCATCGATGACAACAACAAAAATGCATTGGCTTCATAGTAAGTCTATACTGGCATCTTGTTTTCTTTATCAATCCAGTTTAACTCTATATTGTCATCTTGTTTTCTTTATCAATCCAATTATTACCTCTTTAAATAGAAAACTGTAACCAAAGACTCATAACTTCCAATTTCTTCTTTTCAGGTCTTCCTGTCTATCATCGTGCACTTCTTCTTTCAACATTCCTAATTCTTGTACTTATTTCTTTTTATGGTCTGCAGGAGACCCAATCCCAACATATATGACAAACACATTTAAATTTCCAGAAATATGTAACATACATTATTAATTTTTGATAAATTTCAAAGAAAACTGATTCGGGAATGCCTTTATTGTATGCTAAATTTTGGGTGTCTAGGAACCTTTGTTGTTTGTTCCAAAAAAAACTAATTCGGGAATGCTACATTTTTTGTGTCCTATTGTATGTTAATTTTTTTTTGTCCGGGAACCTTTGTTGATGTAACAGACGTTACTACTTTCAAAGAAAACTAATTCGGTAATGCCTTTGTTGCACAATGTTGTTACTATTCTATTGTATGCTAAATTTTTGGTGTCCACGAATCTATAATTTGATAAATTTCATTTTTTTTTGGTCCAAAAGCCTTTCTTTTAAAGCAAATTGATTCAGGAATGCTATTTTTTTTGTGTTTTTGTCCACGAACCTATGTAACAGACATTATTATTATTCTATTGTATGCTTTTAAATGTTGATGTAATTTCCAGAATTATGTAACAAACATTATTAGTTTTTGATAAATTTCAAAGAAACCTGATTCGGGAATGCCTGTCCAGGAACCTTTGTTGTTTGTTTCAAAGAAAACTAATTCGGGAATGCCAGATTTTTTTGTGTCCTATTGTATGCTAATTTTTTTTTCTCCAGGAACCTTTGTTGATCTAACAAACGTTATTACTTTCTAAGAAAACTAATTCGGGAATGCCTTTGTTGCACGACATTGTTACTATTCTATTGTATGCTAAATTTATGGTGTCCAAGAACCTATAATTTCATAAATTTCAATTTCTTTTCTGTCCAGGAGCCCTTGTTTTAAAGAAAACTAATTTGGGAATGCTAAATTTTTTGTATTTTTGTCCACGAACCTAAGTAACAAACGTTATTACTATTCTATTGTATGCTAAATTTTTTGTGTCCAAGAACTTTTAAATGTTCTTGCACGACGTTGTTAGTATTCTATTGTATGCTAAATTTGTGGTGAGTCTTTCTTGCAGGATGTTGTTACTATTCTATTGTATGATAAATTAATGGTGTCCAGGAACCTATAATTTGATAAATTTCAATTTCTTTTGTGTCCAGGAGCCCTTGTTTTAAAGAAAACTAATTTGGGAATGCTAATTTTTTTTGTGTTTTTGTCCACTAACCTATGTAACAGATGTTATTATTATTCTATTGGATGCTAAATTTTTTGTGTCCAAGAACCTTTTAAATGTTGATGTAACAAACGTTCTTACTAGGAACCTTATTATCTTATTATTATTGTACAATTTTTTTTTTCCAGGCTCCTTTTAAATCTTTCTTGTACTGTCAAACTTAGATACTAGGAACCTTTGTTGATGTACCAGACATTACTAATTTTTGATAAATTTCAAATTAAACTAATTCAGGAATACTAAATTCTGCATGGATACCACATGTAATTCAACTTGCTACCCACGTGTCTGTACTTAGTCGCATTTATTCCCATTCCAACCTGGCAGGGACTACGCTGCCATGCAACACTTGTTTAAACATGAATATTTGCACCCTCCCTTTTCAATATATGTATTTTTTTATAGTTTGAAATATCATAACTTTTGCTTTTAAGCTTATATTGAGGAGTTTACATTTATATATGTATTTTTTATAGTTTGAAATCTCATAACTTTTTCTTTTAAGCTTATATTGAGGAGTTTACAATTACAATTGTAACATTGTTTTCTACCTTTTTGTCATTAGCTTTGTTTTCTACATTGTTGGAAAGCATAAGAAAAAGGATTGAGGAACTAGAAAAAAATCTCAATTTTATTTATTAATCATTACATAGTCTCCAATACTTATGGGATTAGATACAGGTATAAACACTAGTATCTAGTTATCCTTACAAGGGTGTAATAGTGTCGATTATGATGAAGATTATGGAAAGAGCTATACACTATCATTACCATACCTTATATGTGTTATACTTTATACAAGTGATTACACTAATGTTTACATTACGTCATTGTGTAAGATCCATATACATTGATTACACATGTTACAAGGGTTGTACAATTCATCTTATATTGCAATGTAAGCAGTAACAATGGGACCTAATCTAGTCATACAATGCTTATAAATTTAAGGCATACATGTTACAAGGAGTCATCATGTTTACTATGAGATAATAAGCTTTATAGTATCCTATAGATATAGCTTACACTTTTACTGAGCTTCATGCTTATTACATATAATGATATGTTTGATCAATAGTTACAACACATATTCACTAAAATTACTAGAATACTGGAACTAAGCTATGTATCAGGGTAACCTTTGTAATGGGAATAAAACACATGGTATAAGTACTAATCAGTGTTGGAAAGTGATATGTCTAATGTCTAGTAATCACAATGGTTAAGTAAGAGTCATAGCACATGTTATTATAGTAATAAATGAATACATGTAATTAACTCCATAACTCTTGTTCAACTTAATCTAAGCTCCTTATTGGAATAGAACATGTAAGCTTGATTAGGTTATATGCCTAAGCTTTACATAACTCTGATTACTCCAACTCCATGGGAATCATACTACCTCAATGATCTTACTAGTATGACCTTAACTAGGTTACGTAATAACAGGGTATCAAAGCTTATAGTACTCGTTACCCAAGTAATCATAGCTATCAATTATGGTAGTACTGCTACTAATCAAGAAGGGCATGTAGAATAGCTAGCATGTTAACATAGTGTGATCTAAGTAGAAGGTTACTGCTATACCAATATGAACATAAGGTATGAGCTTTACCCTATAGATATGATATGACTATCAGCTTAACTAATGAACAATATTGAGTATTCATAATAAAAAATACCCTTTATCTAACTAACAAAGAGCTCTATTATGGAGATACAATTACCCCATGAGCATTAATGATACTTGTACCTTATGGAATCTTAGAACACCTAATATGATAGCATGGGTTTCAACTTCCATTACTCATACTTGTTATATTATGAGCTTCCAGATAGCTCCATAACTATGTTCTTACTACTATGATATCAGTATTAACCTAAGTAATCAATGTAGAATGAGCTTGAATGTTACTCTTATCAGTATTAACACCATTGCTGTAACTCTTACTATCATACAAGAGCTATGAAAAATGAGCACACTATCTCTAAGAAGTAAAGAGCAAACACACTTACTGTATAGATACAACATAGAACACTAGTAACAATGAGCTTACACATAATAGAGATCCATGTAATTTACATGATAAGTGGAATCATTACACTAATTACAATTAGTTATGAAGTTGTAATCAATACCATTAGTTACAATGTTTATGTAATAAAGCATGTTAGGATTCATCATCAATACTTACACTACTTACTCAATGTAATCTACGTTTCCTATTGAATATGTAGTTACCTATGATTCACTATTACAAGACTAGCTTATACATGGTGTTTAAAGCTGCATAGATAATGATATACCTTTTTTTCAATAGCTTGCATCATATTACTACGAGTAACCCATTACGAACATCAACTAGCTTATATGGGTTACTACTAGTTATGAAACATCTTGCTTATCCTCTATACATTAGCTATGGTGATCTATTACCCTTTGTATTTACACTAATATGGGACTGATACTAGTTACAGATTGCATGGTATTCTCTTTGCCTTATTTGCTCCATACTGTGTAAAGCTTTAAACTGTATGAGCATATCATAGATATGGGAATATAAGGAAAAGAATAGTGCATATATGAGGCAAATCAAAGATATCAACAAGGATAAGAGATATGAGCTATGTTGTGACAAGGGTGAATCTTGTTTCCATAACTATTACCATTGAATAGTATTAACTATGCATAATAGTAGTATTTCTTAAAGGGTTACTATGTTAACTCTAAACATAGGTCAATATTAGTCACATTAACCATATGGAAAGGTTGTATATCCTTAGCATGTTGAGTCATAAGGGTTTGTAATATTGATCTCTTATTTATTAGGGATAGTTATAACTAAGAAGAATGTGAATCCTTATATGGTATCCATGGAGTTATAAGCCTGAATATGTGTAATAGTGAGAACATAGCATATCAATATGATTACAATATTGAACCAAGCTTTACACTAAGCTTAAGCTCTTGCATTAGTGTAATCAAATCATTAGACCAATAGAGCATAGAGATACAACAAATGTAATCAGTGTTACTTATTAGGTAAATAGTGATGATCCAACAATAGATGTGATAGGCCAATATCACTCTGCATCATACTTGAATATGGCTCTTTCTTACCTTTAATCATAACAAAGGTGATAGTTATCTTATCAGTCTAAATACCATTACTCTTTCATCTTATCCTATTAGCTTGTAAATAGTTACATTTCAACCATAATCAAGCTATTCACAGTAGAGTGGTTATGATATCATAGTTAGTATGTTGTTTGATTCTATCCTTAGTAATGATTGGTATGAGCTTACTTTCCCATTGTTCGATGTGTAATAAGGGTATAACTATATCTATAAAATAGGGAAACATTATTGGGACTACATTATAGTTACATACGTATTACTTCTATATTAGTGTCGATCAACTTTGTTGGCCCTTGACCAAGTTTTGAGGAAACATTGGTCGTGTTTGACCACTTTTGGCACTTCGACAGGCTGGTCAAAGATGGAGCGCCCAAGCGGAGCGGAGATCACGGGATATCGCTTGTTTTGCGGGCTTGTAGACCGAGAAAAGGGTTTTTAGGGTTTATGTAATGGATTATGGGATGTCGGCCCATGGGTTTACCCATGTTTAGGCCTTTTTGTAATGATATAAATAAGTAGCTAAGGATGTAAGAAGTAGTTACTAGTTACTTGTGATCGACTTAGTGCATGACTAGTTGGCTTTGTGAAATAATGTGTTAGGGCTTGCAGAGCTAAGTGCAAGCGTTGTGTAAGTGCTTTGTGCAGATAGACTGTGTAAGTCTTTGTGCTATCAAGGATTTGGCTTTGTGCCTTGACCTGATTTTGAGGAAGGTGGATCTAGTGTGTTGTGCACAGATCACCTGTCCACTACGGAGTTGGGCTCGGTGGCTTTGTGCACAGGAGCAAATGAATGTAAGGAGATCGAAGACTAATAAAGAAGAAGAAGAAGAATTTGGTGGATGTAGCCCCACACTAGGGTGAACCACGTACATCCTGTCTCTTGATATGCTTTGTGCCATGTTGCTTATGTGATTATTTTCTTAGTGTTGTTGATGTTATGTATAATGAATGCATCTGATGTTGTAGCTTAGTGCTTAATGATGTGAATGAATGCTAGATCTGATATAATGTTATGTGCTAAGTGACTGGAAGTACTTGATCTTTATTGTTACTGCGTTGGTTTGTATTAAGGGTTTGATTTGCGATGTGAATGAGATTCTAGAACTAATGCATATTGTTGTCGAAGTGCTCTGTTAAGTATTGTAATCACAGATCCATGTTCTAGCTTGGTTGTAGACACTTGAGTCTTGCAACTCCCCCTGCCTCTATCTTAGGTGAGACTTCATCTGCTTCACAGGTGTTGCCGAAAGGGCCGGTAGTTAGGTTTTTTTTGGTGCGTTGAACCCTGGGTCTACCCCTGTGCCACAAAATGGTTCCGTTGTCGGGGCTTGAAACTGTGATTGCCGGGAACTGAAGAAAAGAGAAAGATCTGTGCGCAGATCTGTTTTTGTAGTGCGCAGTATTCTACTTAACTTATGAAGATCTGTGCTAAGAAAGAAACCAGATTTGAAAGAAGGAGGTAAGATCTTAAAGCTTTATGCTCTAGTAAAGGTAAGATAAGTGGAAATTGTTTCTTCAAAAATATGAATCGAGGTATGTTTGATAGATTTTGTTCTAATCTGAATATTAGGGCACATATAGAAGAAAGAGTTTATCTGAATAAATTTGACAGAAATAGAGAAATATATGTTATTCCTATGCATAGAAAGATTTTTTGGACTAATAAGTGGATGCAGGAACCTAGAAAGAATTTTTTTCAGGTACAACAATGTGATCCCAGTGCACAGTACAAGAGAGGCTAGGGATCGTTTAAAAGAAAGAGAGAATTGACAGTGTGTTATAATTGCAGAAGACTGGGACATCTTGCTAAGAAATGCCCTGGTACATGTCCTATTTGTCTTTGTTGTAAAGCTATTGGTAATGAAGTTGAGGACTGCCCAAGAATGATTGCTAAAGTTGAAAGGATGAACACGAGACAAGAAGACTACCAAGAAGGTCAAGAGATTGAGAATCATATAGAGAAAGCTCAGACTATGTTAATACAGTTAAAAGCATAAATGGATGATCACAGAGACATCGGTTTACCAGAGATCCTGAAAGAAAAACATCACATAGTTACAAGGATAGAAGACTACGACATAGACCGTGTATTGGACGAAGAAACACATGTGAATATTATTCCAGAAAGCACTTGGGAAATTTTGGGAAAGCTTGCTATGATACCTTCATTGGGAAGGATAGGTTTGTTTAAAGGAAATATGATAACCCGATGTGGAAGAGTTACTAATATACTTATGATTACTCATGAAACATCAATGGAAGAGGACTTTGAAGTTATTAGGTTTGTTGAGAACAATTCCCCTCTCCCTCTTTTATTAGGAAATACTTGGATCGAGAAAGATCGGATCAGAAGGCAAGCATAAGAGTAAGCTACATAAAAGAAAAGGCAAGAACTAAGGGATTTCATAGCTCGAAGAATAGATCGACTGATAGAAGAACAATAACTTGAGTCGAAGCACCAGAACGAAAGAGAAGTAGCTATCAAATTTTAAAGAGCGCAAGAAGGATTGAAGGACCTATCCATGCAAGAAGAAAGTACGTCCACCCAAGACCTAGTAAGCAAAGAGGTATTATCTCTGATCCCTTTGAAAGAACATCAACAACGCGGAGTCACTACACTAAGAACATATAAGAATAAGAATGGAAAGAGGAATCCAGAGACTCAGATCACAGGAAAGAAGGCAAGGAAGCTCAGTAAGAAGAAAGCCAAGTTAGAAAAACTATAGGAAATTCTAGAAAAGACTTCGCAGGAGACAGATCTATAGAACTTGAACCTCGCCGGAATAGCAGAACTACGCAGAATGGGACTTCGCCATGACGAAGCTATATGACTGTTGGAGGCATCTTGACCATTAGACTAACGCTCCAGAACGGCTAGAAATGTAGTTATTGTCGGAAAGACCGCCATTAGATCATTGAGACCACACCATAACGGACGAGTGCACATTGATGGGCACATTCCTACCCGTTGGAGGAATCCATTATGATGTTGCTTATTTAATCTGTTGAACGGTATGCCGGGACCACTTTTTACAAACTGAGATATCCGAGCTAACAGAGAATTTATTACACATCACACTGTGCTTTCTAGAACTCGCCATCCATTTGAGTATCTTGCTTGTACGTTCGCCTACCCAATTTATTTTACAAGTTTGAATGTCATGCGAACGTAGCGCAGTGGAGAAGTCCGTGGAGGAAATACTTGTAGAACTAATGATTGAGAGAGTCATGTTTGTGGGAATACAAGCATCGATGACTAGCGGATTGCAAGCATCCCCATCAACTGGACGACGTTCTAGCCGCACTGTTGAGAAACGAAGAAAGCACCGCGACGATCTGACTAACACGAAGTAGATCTTGTCGGTCTTGCCAGACTACATCCCGCCTTTGGCTGGCACGGTTAACCGTGACAACATCCCACAAGATTTCGAGTACACACTGATCACCGTGTACATCCCGAAGGGGATATGTGTAGTTGGACCTCAGTTAGGACATATTCCATCTTTAAAGAACAACAACTTCAAACTCAGAGACATGAAGAACTATGCGATGCTCGCACCACATAGGTATTTGATGAAGATGACTGGGAAGAAGTAGTGCAAAGTATCCTAGCCATGGATAAAGGAACTCACGCAATCAACGATCTTGAATGTAATGAAGATCCCCCACTTCGATCGACATCAGGAGCTTAACGCTTGCATCAAACTCCTCCTGCCGTGCTACCATGGAGGGTATCTTTGGCTTGACAGGTGCATCACTGTGGATCCAATGTTGATCCATCTCATCAGAAGACTGAGTATGTAGGGACCAGACCCTCACCAGTTCTACCCAGGGGAGAATTCAGATTGCTCCCTGACACAACGTATAAAGGAAGACTATGATGACGTAGAGAAGAGAAAGCGAGGCTACAAGGTAGCCTCCATCCAAGATGGCACAGTGTGCCTAGATTGTTAGTTTATAACTGGTAAGATCATCATAAAGAACTGCCCGACGCAGGTCATGGGCTTTGTAGTAGACCTCGCAAGGAAGTGCATAGAAGACGTTCAAATGAACTAGGCGAGTTACCTTTTCAACGAGTTGGAGAAAGACTGCTGCGAAACACAAGATTAGGGATATGAGTTTCATTTTAGTTGGCTACTGATATGGATCGCATTTGTCGCTTGGCAAATGCCGGAAGGAGCAACCTTCCCGAAAGTTGAGCCATTGGAGTCGTTGGCTGCAAGGTTCTCCACCTTGTGTTATAGAAACGATATGGCGAAGCAGTGGCAATCGAATGCGGTGTTCCATGCTTACTACCTACAGTTTAAGCGTGCCATTGAAGCATTCCCACGAATGACCTTGAACACTTTGCATCAGTATAGGCCATTAGCAAAGTTCCACGCAGATCGACACTTCATTTATATCACTGCACGCAGGGATGAAAGTAATGAGGAGTTGCAGTCCTACTATAAGTTGATCGATGAAGACATGGAAGAGATCACTAAAGAATGGCCCGCAAAGTTCCTTATAACGGTGGAAGATGCAGAGCTCTCTGATCCCGACATCATCGAAAGCCCCTTGGTCACTCGGGCCGAACATGATAGATAGACTAGCGCGAAGAAAAAGAAGAAAAAGAAGAAAAAAGAGGAAGTGCAGAACATAGAAATCGATGAGGAGGACAACGCCTCAGAGGAAAGTAGGCCAGACTCACCTGCAGGAGGAGAAGGAGACGAAGTGAACCAAGAAGAAGGAGGGGAAGAAGGAGAAAAATAAGACAAAGGCAACGTTACACCACCGAAGGATCCCCTTACAGAGGCCAAAACATCAAAGAAAAGAAATGTTTCCTTGCAGAAATCCTCAGCATGAAAGAAGACATGAGACAATAAGCCTCAGTCAAATAATGTGCTCACAGTGGATGATGTCAATCTCATCATCGCAGCCGTGGAGGATGCCTCAGAAGATATCCAGCAGAGACATGAAGCAAAGCAAGAAACATTGTATGAAAGAATAGAGAAGGAGCTCAAGGACATACAACAAGCTATCTATTTGAGCTGCGCAGTCCCTACTGCGCCTTCTTCATCGAAAATTTTGGAATTTGGGGATGAGCCCACCCAATTATGATGGTTAGCACATGCAACAGAGGCTCGACTTCGTCAAGTCTAAGAAGAAAAGGAGTAGGTTACAGAAGCCGCGAAGTAAGAAAAGGAGGAGGTCTTAGAGAAACCTCGAGTTGCATAGTAGGAGAAGGATGAAATCAAGGTGATGTTCGAGGAGGACAAAGCGGAGATGTAGAGAGAAAAAGACCAGCTGCTCGCAGAGCAGACTGTGGTCAAAGAGTCAGTGGCTAAAGCACTTTTCTCTGTGTCGGGCTTGGCACAGGAGGAACCAGAGTTAACTGAGATGAAAGTGGGGAAGTTTTCGGAAGCCATTCAACAACTTCAAGCAAGGGTAATGGATCTAGAGATCCAAGCAGTGCCGAGCACTCTACAAGAAGTGCATGAACAAAGGGAGGAAGCTACCAGGAATGCAGTAAAAGAATTAGGGCAGTCACCTCAGAGTGTAAGAAACTGAGTGATCAAAGTGTGCAGACCTATGAGTGCCTTGTAGAAGATCCAGAGCTAAGGAAACTGGAAGCACAACTCTAGGAGGTGAAGGAACAGGTGTCCACCATGCAAGCGCAGATGAAGCTGCTTACAACAGTCGAGAAAATGAAGCGATCATAGGAACAAAATGCAGTCTAGCAACAGGTTACTGCCATCCAGAGAAAAGTCATGGAGGTGACACAGAGACTCCAGCCAGTGCAGGATGAAGCCTGCATGCTTTTTGAAGAGATTGAAGGCTAAGGATCGTAGCTAGACCAAGTAGTTGCGATGATAGAACAATGCCTGGAAGGGCCTATTACATAGCAAGTAATTCAAGAGTTCATCGAGCAGGAGGCTCTAGTGAAGCAGCAAGTCGAGGCAGCTCAAGCTAAGATCGAGGCCTTCGAAGCAACCCTGCTTAGATCTAAGTGACTCGAGATGAGTCATAGGTGAGTGTTGGGGGCTTATTGGCCCTTGACCAAGTTTTGAGGAAACATTGGTCGTGTTTGACCACTTTTGGCACTTCAACAGGTTGGTCGAAGATGGAGTGCCCAGGTGGAGCGGAGATTGCAGAATCTCACTTGTTTTGCAGGCTTGTGGACCGAGAAAAGGGTTTTTAGGGTTTATGTAATGGGATATGGGATGTCAGCCATGGGTTTACCCATGTTTAGGCCTTTTTGTAATGATATAAATAAGTAGCTAAGGATGTAAGAAGTAGTTACTAGTTACTTGTGATCGGCTTAGTGCATGACTAGTTGGCTTTGTGCAAGAATGTATTAGGGCTTGTAGAGCTAAGTGCAAGCGTTGTGTAAGTGCTTTGTGCAGATAGACTGTGTAAGGCTTTGTGCTATCAAGGAGTTGGCTCTGTGCCTTGACCTAATTTTGAGGAAGGTGGATCTAGTGCATTGTGTGTAGATCACCTGTCCACTGCAGAGTTGGGCTCTGTGGCTTTTTGCACAGGAGCAGATGAATGTAAGGAGATCGAAGATTAATAAAGAAGAAGAAGAAGAAGAAGTTGGTGGACGTAGCCCCACACTGGGGTGAACCACATACATCCTGTGTCTTGATATGCTTTGTGCAATGTTGCTTATGTGATTATTTGCTTAGTGATGTTGATGTTATGTATAATGAATGCATCTGATGTTGTAGCTTAGTGCTTCATGATGTGAATGAATGCTAGATCTGATCTAATGCTATGTGCTAAGTGACAGGAAGTACTTGATCTTTATTGTTACTGCGCTGGTCTATATTAAGGGTTTGACTGCGATGTGAATGAGATTCTAGAACTAATGCATATTGTTGGATAAGTGCTCTATTAAGTATTGTAATCACAATTCTGTGTCCCAACTTGGTTGTATACACTTGAGTCCTGCAACCCCCCCTGCCTCTACCTCGGGTGAGACTTCATCTGCTTCGCAGGTGTTGCCGAAAGGGTCGGTAGTTAGGGTTTTTTTGGTGTGTTGTTGAAGAGTTGAACCCTAGGTCTGCCCCTGTGCCAACAAACTTTGACTGGAATCATAGTATTGAAAGTTAACTCATGTGATGTATGGGAATAACTTAGATACATCCTTTATTTTTGAGATAACATGTTTAGTTGTATTGATACATCTACGTAATATGAATAATATATGGATCTGTATTGATGATACCCATAGAGCTAATATCATAGGTTTGAGCTTGAAATTACATATACACCATATAAAACACTAATTAATGCTTATTGTATACGATAACCAAGTTGATATTGAAGTAATACCTAAGCTATCTATAATGAACACTTACTACTTATCACTATTCCACAATGTTGATAAGGGAAATAAGGGGAATATACACACTACTCGATAATGGTGATAGAAGTGCAATGAGTATAGTGAAAATAAGGGTAATAACTTATGACACAAGCATTGGAATCACATATAAGTGTAATACATGTGTTGATACATAGTGCCATTGCTTTTTAGTAATACTCTATTTCATGATAACATGTATCTGATTATGGTAAGTATGTTTATTGCTAATCAGTGTACCTATGACATCCCATGTAGTTAATACGAGATAATATTAATATCACAACACATATTAATTATGGTAAATAGGTAACATGATATCACCTAGTTGAACCTTAAGCTAAGTTGTTCATGTATTACTAATATCATAGTAATGGAATGGCTTTATTCCCGTTGTATTATAGGTTAAGCTATTGCCTTTAGCTCTTATTATATACTGCCCTTTGTAGTTAGCAGTCATGTCATTTGCTTCTATTCCCTATGTTATAGCTCATATTGAGCTTAAAGTAGAGCTTTATTCATAGTTACTCATCATGTAATGGTTCCAACATCTATAAGTAAGCTTATGGTGTTGGTGTTAGTTATGTGATTATCTTTATCTAAAGAATAATGTGATGCTATTGTGTCAATATTAGCTATAACTAATAGTACTCATCATGTTCACAGTGGAATCAG
>ML776678.1:308753-357815 GCA_009831015.1 Picea engelmannii | reverse complement strand
TTGATATTTTTGGAACTCAAAATATCAATTTATTGTCTCATATTTGATTTCTCTTATATTGTTTATGATGGTGGAATATATTGTTTATTGTTTCATCTTTGTTTTCTCTTATATTTTTTATGATGGTGAAATATATTGTTTATTCATTAATAAATAATCAATAGCTTATAACTTGAATTTTTATGATGGTGAAAGAATAATTTATGTTTTATGGGCAACTTATAATTTCAATTTTTATGATGGTGAAAGGATAAGCTGCTGCTGAAAGCCACTTGTTCTGGTTTCCTTTTGTGGCATAATAGGTGGCTAATAGGTGGCATTGTATAGACATAAGCAATTATTAATATAAGGATCCTACTTTATTTACAAAAAAAAGAGTTAATTTATGTTTTATGATACTGTGCTGAAACAAAAAATGTTTTATTTCATTTTATTTATAAACATCATTGTACTATGTGAAGTAGAGATGGTTTTTTATACCGTAGAGTTGATTGTGTAGTGATGGGAGATCTGGGTAGTTATCAAATTATAGTTTCTAACTTATAATTTAAATTTTGTTTGATTTGTACAATGTGAAGTAGAGCTGATTTTGTATATAATGGAGCAGAGATCTGGGTAGTTATCAAATTATAGTTTCTAACTTATAATTTAAATTTTGTTTGATGTGGAAATATTATTGAAAATAGTCAAACAAGTCATCAAATTTTATAGTTTCCCACTTTGGAGCCCCTTACCCCAAATGACACTTAGAGATGAGGGTTGAGGACTAGAGGGTTGTTCATGTTAGGTTTCAGACTTCTCAATTGCCTCTTATTAATAATATTAGAATGGAAAAAACAACAAAAAATATGGTATATTAAAAATATATGTGAGTTTCTTATGAGAGAGTGAAAACATAAAAAGAAAGTCTGACTCCATGATGATGAAAAATTAGTATTAGACTACCGAGGTAAAAGCTGGTTTTCATTGGGTGATATGGGTTTTATTCCATTCCATTCAAGTGAGAATCAATTGATTTTAACAATTTGCAAATTGTAAATTTAAGCATATTGATCATTACATCAATCTAGGCCCTTCCTTTATTTTGATAGGGCGTAAAATCCTATCAATCCAAAATTTAGTAAAAACTATGAACTCAAAATTGAAAATTCACAATGAAATGACAATCCAACACTAAACTGGTTATGTTAGTCTTTGGTTTCTTTTCGAGCTTTCAATATATTTATTCAAGAAAAAGTGAAATAAAAATATGTGTACTTTGAAATAAAAATTGAAATAAAAACATGATTTAGAACCTATTTTAATATGTAAAATTAAAATATATTTTAATATAAGTAAGCGATTTTCATTAAAATCTATATTGATATAAATTGTTTATGTATAAAAAATGGTAGAAAATGGTTGATCTGGAAATTATCAATCCTCTGCACATTGGAAGTATTCACTAATACCATTATTATGACACCTATCATTAATGGAAGTATTCATTATATGAAAGTACAACACTAAACTGGTTAAATGTTAGTCTTTGGTTTCTTTTCGAGCTTTCAATATATTTATTCAAGAAATTGTGAAATAAAAATATGTACTTTGAAATAAAAATTGAAAGAAAAACATGAGTTAGAACCTATTTTAATATGTAAAATTAAAATATACTTTAATATAAGTAAACAATTTTCATTCAAATTTATATTGATATAAATTGTTTATGTATCGAAAAGGGTAGAAAATGGTTGATGGAAATTATCAATCCTCTGCACATTGGAAGTATTCACTAATGCCATTAATATGACACCTAGGTCATTAATGAAAGTATTCACTAGTGCTATTAATTTTTAATTAGGATGTTAATCATACACTACCTTGAATTTTGAATATACTCCAAATTCAATTAAAAAAATGAAAATCTAAATGCAACAAACCAAGCCTTAGTAGATAACTTGTTATTTTTTATTTTTTGTTATCCGGTCACAAAATCAAATTCATTTTCAACTTAAGTTTTTTTCAATCAACAAGTAATGAAAACTATGTTTAATGTGTAGAAAATAAGTAGTGTTAGGGTCATCATACACATTTTTCAAGTAGTTCATAATTTCAATTTTGTTTTCAATTTGCTTTAAGATATTGAAATCTAAATGCACAAATTTAACAATTTAATATAATATAACACTATTGAAATCAAAATTCACAATTTCATAATTAAAATTGATACTTTTAAAGATGTCTTTAAATTTTTTAATTAGGATGTTAATCATATGTATTATCTTGAATTCTTTAATTATGATGCTAATCATACTTTTTAAGATGTCTTTAAAGTTTTTATAAGCCATCAATAGTCCCTTATAATGACATGGAAATGGGACCTAATTTTGATATGAAGTTATCCTCTTCATATGAAAAAGCATTGAACAATCATTGCAAATAATGAACACAAATCCTATATGTAGTAAATTGGTTAAATGCATTAAAGGATTTGTGTATACGATCTGGATAATTTGTAGGATTAAAGTATAATCATCCAAAGTATAGCTCATTTTAGGTTCCCTAGATACAATCTATAGGTTCTTCCCTGAAATTGTAAATAAGACTTGGTAAACTTTATAATTCATCAAAAATATAACTTTTCTTAATTGAATGGACCATAAAAGTAAACTAAACTCAAAATGATTCTAGAATCCTAGATATTCATAAATACATGTACTTTCCATGTAAAATGTAAAATTCTGGAATGTACATGTCACTTGTTTAAAGAAATTGTAATGGTATGCCATCTTCAATTATTCGTTCATGATTGGCTTTGGACATTTTCCATTTTCTAACTTTTGTTTTTTTTTTCTTGATTGAACTTCTATTAACTTTATGTGCACTACACATATCAAATGACTATATTGACAACTTATGACATCTGACTGGTAGTCTTGAAAGTGAACATGAGTATCGATTTGATGGGTCGTTATCGGACTAATCGGTAAGTGCAGACACAAACAGATCTCCCTAGTTTCACCCTGAAACTAGAACAAAACTAGACAAAATATAAAACTTTCCCTAAGTTTTAACTATTAAGCATACTAACTAGCAAGAGATAAATGACATACCTTTTAAATGTTGTTTGTTCTTGCTAGTGTCATCCTCACTCCATTACAAGGCTTATGGGATGCTGAACCTGTAAAAAGACACAAGCCAACGAAGTGAAAGCAACAACGCATACTCAACAAAACCTATGTATGTGATCAATGACTCATACAATAAAATAAGACCAATTTTATGGAAAATAAATATATCACTGTATTAAAGATATGGAAATGAGAATACAACCAATGCCTTGATGTTTTAAGGTCCCTTCCAACAGTTCCTTTCTTCCCACAAACTTATGCTTCACGGATTCTAAGATCAACAATCTATCTTGACAAAGCAAAGCTCAAAGCCAACAAAAGTTACTCAAGCTCTCACCAAAAGCTAGCCAACTCCAAAAGCTAACTTTTCCCATGAGAACTCTTCTCCTTTTATAAGCTGAAAAGGATAGGGTGAGGAGGTTAGGATGATCCCATGAGATCAGGGATGCGACTCAGATCCAAACCGATCGGAGGCCACCTCACCCTTGAAGCTTCTATTCTAGAACTTTCGAGAAATTACTCGTTTTCCTTCGTACGAAAATGGTTGCACCCTTAACACTGAGAAAAATGAAACAACGTCGTTGGCCACTATGGTGCAACCTATGATGATCCTAGATCGTCGCACCCTTAACACTAAGCAAGGTGTGACGATCCCTTTTTCTAAGGTTTTTGACAAAGGAAAACTATAATTTCATCTCTCTGGGAAAAATTGTATTCATTCTCTTCAGGGATTTAGGCCATTGATCCTTCTACAAACAAATGACAAGTTTACATAATTAATGGTCACAGGGGTGATGAAAATAATGTGTAACAGTGAGCCCCCCAAAGTATGAAGTTAGAACAGAGTGATAGCTGAAATACTTTGTCGAGTGTGTGTTGGGAAAAAGGAACACGTCAGTCGGAAAGCTGCCAACAAACAAGGAAATACAATACAATAATACATCAACACTGAGGTAAGCATTCCCATACTCAGAATACAAATGACTCAAAGCATAAATGCCGACATGCAAAGATCCATGTAAAGTAAGACAGGTCCTGGACACCAAACATACACTGTGGATCCATGCCAATATGACTCAAATTTGAACATAGACACGAGACATACATAGTGGATCTATGCAACAATACAATCTGAATATACTCCAACGTAACCTGAATCTATTAGAAAAGATTCAGGGTCTTCATCTCCACCACTCTATAGTACAAATCTAACCATGCAAAATACATGCGTTGAAGTCGAACATGGTAGAAACCACTTCATTACCGGTCGTTAATGAATACCGATAACAAGTGCAAGAGAAATCACCATTAATGTCAATGACTCCCAAGGTACACTAGTACAATCCACCGGGTGTGAATTTGTGAGCTGAAGTCAAACACTTGATGGAATCTTTCAATCAGGGGTCAATAATGAAAACCCACTGTCGAAGGTGAGGAAAGTTGTCATTAAGGCATGCAAGTTCCAAGGTACCAATTAGTTTCTAAGTCTAATTCTCAGATAATGAGTTGAAGTCGAAAGGAAAAGAATTGTCACAGGAGGGCCTTGATGTATCCCGCATCAATGAAATGAAACAGGTAAAAATATTTGAGGTAGATCAGAGTAATAAATGATTCAGGACTGACTCAGGGAGGGCTGACACAATAGAAGGCTTAAGGACTGCAGAAATGGCCGACGTAATAGAAGTCTTTTCAGGTTGAACTTCTCTTTGAACATATTAACGACACGACAATTGTCTAGAAAACACTGACTCAACAACAGGGATCATAGACCAATTTGCAATCTTATAAATGAGTATGATCAAGAGACAAGTGGATTTTCCAACCTAGACATAAAGCGAGTGAAAGGGTGTCATGTTCAAAAGTGACTCTTCCATAGAATACAGGTTTAAACATATTTCTTTCCCAATTTCGCCCCCAACATTTTTGGTGAGTACCTCTTTATTTTTATGTAAGCTTGAGGAGGATAACATATTATTGTAATGTAGGCTCATCCTTCAGATGAGTTCCTCGGAGTATGTTTAACGAACCCTAGGAAGGAGTGGTTCGGTCCCATATGGGTCCTTCGATGTTTGTTTTACGAGTCCAAAGAAATAAAACTCATGGGTTTTTCATGTTTAGAGAGTCTGAAAAACACTTAAAGAAAAATCCACAATGTCCTTTTTCATAAAGTAGTCCGATGAGACCGAAAAAGAGATAATCTACCACTCAACATACGTTTTCTTCAAATACTTTAATGAGCGTGAAAAGAACAAGATTGCTCGACAATATTTTCATGTTTAGAGAGTCTGAAAAGAGCTTAAAGGGAACTCTAGGGGGTTCCTTTTTCGTATAACCTTTATGAGTCCGAAAAATTGATAAAAGTATATTCGGTTTACATTCTCATGTATTTACGAGCATGAGAAAGAACAAAGACTAAGCTCGGGATTGTTTTCATTATTACGCAAGCTTTAAAACAAAAAAAAACTATGCTTGGGATAGATTTTATTTTTACACAAGCTTAAAAACTAAACAAAACTATGCTTGGACATGGTTTCATTTTTACACAAGCTTGAACCAGAGAAAACTATGCTTGCGACTTCCCAACGCAGAATCTAGGGATGGTTGGTACTTAGCCCCTAACTTAAGAAGCTAGCAGCTTAACTTCAGAATGAAAATCAGAGGCTGTAAGCATTGCCCCCTAAGCTTCATTTCATCCAAAATCACAGGCAGAGAAAAGGAAGCTTCAAATACTATACTTAACGAAGTACTTGATTCAATAAACAAAGGGGGAAAAAATCTAGTTCACTTTTTAATAAGCTTGACACAGGAGAAGAACTATGCTCGTAAGCTCTGTTTCATTTTTTAACGATCTTGCCACTGAGATGAAAAACTATCCTCGTAGATGGTTTCATTTTTTAATGAACTGAAAATTAAAAAAAAACATGCTCAAATATGGCTTCATTTTTTAATGAGCTTGAAATTAGAAAACCAATGTCAAAGATGGTTTCATTTTTTAATGAGCTTGAAATAAGAAAACCATGCTCAAAGATTCTCTTCTTGATCACGACTTCCAAGAGGACAGTTCTCTGGACGAACACCATGTGAAGTGACAAAACTCGATCATGGCCTCTAAGATATATTCAATTGACGGAAGAAACACGCTCTAGAAGGAACACACGTCGAGGGTCGTGACATGGGTAAGGAGATCAGGCTCTAATAGCCTTATCAAAGAGATTGCCATGTCAACTACTAGATCTAAGTCATAAGAGATTGAGCTTACAGTAAGAGGCTCATCTTCATCAGTAGCTGAAATCATGGGAGATAATGCCACATAATTGACCTGTGGCGGGGGCGATACTATCTGCATAAAATAACCGTTTAGGGAGTTCATTGGATTGGCAATAAATTCTGGAGAAAGGAATGAAAGTTTATCAATAGCCACAATTCTTCCATCGTGAGGGAAAGATATCACACGAAAAAGAGTGGACACAATAGCTTTCATGGCATAGACATAATCTCGCCCAAGGTGTAAATCAAAATCCAAGGGGTCTTGGACTACCATGACATCAATAAAGACAATTTTCCCTCCCAAAGTTACGGGAAACTGAGGAAGGACTCCTAAAGGGTGATTGTTTCTTCTATTAAAAGATAACATATTCTGAGTAACCGACACAAGCTGAGGATAACCCAAAGATTTCCAAGCAATAGAGGACAAAATACTAACGGACACACCTTCGTCTATCAACGTCTAAGGAACTTCCCAATCACAAACCTATACTATAATCTTGAAAGGAATGTGAGAGGGAAGACGAGGTCTAGTTAGTGCACCCCAGTCAAAAAGGATGGCCTCATTACTTGGAGGAGGTTCCACGGGAGAAGGAGGAATTCCCCCTAGCATGGTAGATTTTGTATCAACGAGAAAAACATTGGCAACATTGGGTTTACTCTCTAGCGGGAGAGTAGGATTGAGTGATAATGACATCAAATCGACCACTTGGGTTTCATTCTCCAAGGGGAGAATGGGGTCGATAGGTGGAAACAGATCGACCGCTTGGGTTGCAGTCTCTAATGAGAGAGTGGGATCGACCGAGGATGAAATCAAATCGACCACTTTATCAACTGGTGCAACAAAGGATGTGACCAGATTGACTACCTGATCAATCAGACCAACCGACGAAGGGACTAGATTGATCAGTCCAACAACTACAGGTGGGTTGAGATTAAGGCTGCGGTAAGCAATTAAAAGTTGAGGCTGGGAAATAGACATGTCTTCCAGTAATTTCGAGGCTTCGTCCATATGAGGGCAAAGGTGAGTCTGATGACTCCCTTCGCATAACCTACATGGGAACTTGACTCTACTTTTCTTCTTCCCAACAATATCTTGACTAGTTGACGGGAGGTCATCAGCATGTTGTTCAGAGGTTGATGACATGGGCTGGCGAGGGCATGTAGACCATGCTTCTATAGCCTTGGATAGACTAGGGAAATCCTTTAGAATATGGCTACTCTTACAAAGTCTGCAAGGGTACTTGGGATTATGGGTTGTTTGGGTGATCTTGGCATCATCAACACTCTCAACACGATTAACAATAATTGGTTTCTTTCCAACATGTTTGGTAGTGGTTGGAATTTTGGACCCTTGCTTATTTTTCTTCTTCTTAATCTTCCTTTTCTTCTTCTTCTTATTCACCGGGTTACTAGCTTCAAAGATTTCACTTGACGAACAAGATGAAACGGAAGAAGAACTTGCAAGTGAAGAAGGTAAAGGATATCTTACTGATGAAGAAGGTGAAGGATCAACATGAGGTTGATGTTCTTGGGGGGAAGTTCTTACAACTGAAGCACTTACTGCATTCGGGATTATCGAAGTGGAAAACAACTATATTGGTAATCCAATTGTGAGACCTAGAATGCTCAAAGTAGCGATGTAAGGAGGACCAACATTTCCATAAGAAGAAAAAACAAAAGGTTCCCTGGAGTAAGGGTTCCTTCATTGGTCGTTGCGAGAATTGACGCCATTAAACACAAATCCAACCTAGAGTCGGCTAGGGAAAATAAACATCACATGCTAAAAATCTAGGAAGCAAACAAGCAAACAAAACCTTCTTATAATGAACGCACTAGTTGGTGATTAAATCCAACATCATGAGAACAATGTAAGAAGGGGTTGAGATAGAGCTGGTGGAAAATTTACGTTGACGACTTTCTTAACAGACTTACACCTTGGTGTAAGATCCCACACATAAACGTGGGTATACCCTCCAGGGAGCCCGAGTGAGTTTGGCCAACATCGATTCCAGGTACCGTGAAAATTTGCCCCTCCATAGTGACCTTGTGTAAAGACCCTAAAGAGAAAGGCCACTAAGGTTACCAAATACAACAATAATGCTTGGGGAAACAATCGACAGTCTGATCCACGTGCAAAGGTAGAGTATCTAAGCCCGAAATCAACTTGAGAAGGTCCCCACAAGATTTTCTTCTCAAGTGACCCCCAATAATATGTGCAATCTCTACACTAATACCAATAAAGCAGGGTGAGTAACTCTGTCAGTCCTAATGTGACTTCGTGATTGACCCTTGTGTTAGAAGGGATTCCTAGGAAAAAATGTAGCAAGTGAATTTCACCGCTCCCTCACTCAAGATTCTATGTTTGTTTACAACTTTGGAAAGTTATCTTTCACACCTATTCCAAAGCCCTACAACTAATCTAATGTAGGTTTGCTACCAGAAAACATAAAAAAGTGTAATCAATTTTTATAATCGCTTTATTTTAAGTCTGTTGTTTACTCAAGAGGAAAATGGCATGGACTAAATGATGTTTTGACCGACTCTAAATAGTGAAAAGAAATGAGAATGCAAATATTTCACTTCGATGAAAGCTATATTACGAGAAGGAGAAAATGTTTATGATTCCTAGATGCACAATGTCCCAATTTTTTTATTAAACTCACAATTATCAAGATTTTCAAGAAATGAGCCTAAAAGACTGTACACTAATACACGATTCTATCCCCCCCCAACAATGCCAAAAACCATGCAATTTTGCTACTTCAAATGCAAAGATGCCCCCAATCTAAATTTTTTCTTTTAAAACGAACTATTCAGGAAAATAAATGTTCTTGCACTAAACAATTCTAAATAAAAAAAAATTCTTTGTAACCGAAAGACATTCAAAGCAAGAGATCAAATCTTTCAAAAGAAAACAAGCTAAAACAAAGCAACGAATGGCCAAAAGCAGATTCAAAGTTGTCAAGCAGATTGTAATCAGACCCAACAAATCACCCCAAAACCATATCTAAGATCTGGGCAAGAAAAACCATCCAAAATCAATTTTTTTCACAATCGTCGCAGGCTGTAGATTAACACAGCGCAACGATCCTTGATCGTCGCGTGCTAGAGAACAAATATAGTGCGATGACATTGCACTGTGTCAAAAGGTAGGGTGCGTCGATCCTAGATTGTCACACTATCTCTCAAAGTAGGGTGCGTCGATCAAAGGAAAAATGGAAAAAATAAAAAGCAAGAAGGTTTTCCAGTGAATTTAAACAGTCAAAGAGTTCATCTGGATCTCCTAGTGACTCAGAAAACAAAGCCCAGGCAATCAAAGAAAGAAAGCAAGATAAACTAGGAAAACAATTTGATCCCCAATATGGTCGCTAATTTTGTTATCGGAGTAATTGGTAAGTACAGACACAAACAGATCTCCCTAGTTTCACCCCAAAACTAGAACAAAACAAGATAAAATATAAAACTTCCCCTAAGCTTTAACTATCAAGCATACTAACTAGCAAGAGATAAATGACATACCATTTAAATGTCGTTCTTCCTCGCTAGCTTCATCCTTGCTCCATTCCAAGGCTTATGGTATGTTGAACCTATAAAAAGACACAAGCCAACGAAGTGAAAGTAACAATGTATACTCAACAAAACCTATGTATGTGATCAAGGAGTCATACAATAAAATAAGACCAATTTTATGGGAAAGAAATATATCACTGTATTAAAGATATGAAAATGAGAATACAACCAAGGCCTTGATGTTGTAAGGTCCCTTCCAACAGTTCCTTTCTTCCCACACACTTCTACTTCACGGATTCTGAGATCGACAATCTATCTTGACAAAGCAAAGCTCAAAGCCAACAAAAATTGCTCAAGCTCACACCAAAATCCAAAAGCTAGCTTTTCCCATGAGGAATATTCTCCTTTTATAAGATGAAAAGGATAGGGTGAGGAGGTTAGGATGATCCCATGAGATCAGGGACGCGACTTAGATCCAAACCGATCAAAGGCTACCTCACACTCGAAGATTCTATTCTAGAACTTTCGAGAAATTCCTCTTTTCCCTTCGTACAAAAATGGTCGCACTCTTAACACTAAGAAAACAACGATGATGCCACAGGCCACTGTGGTGCAACTTGCGATGATCCTAGATCATCGCACCCTTAACACTAAGCAAGGTGTGACGATCCCTTTTTCTAAGGTTTTTGACAAAGGAAAAGTATAATTTCATCTCTTTGGGAAAAATTGTCTTCATTCTCTTCAGGGATTCAAGCCATCGATCCTTCTACAAACAAAGGATAAGTTTACATCATTAACGTTCATACGGTGACAAAAATAATGTGTAACATGGGTTTCTTGAAAAAAATATCCTTTCAATACGATGGATCCTCTTTCATATATAAAACTTTTATCATCAAAATCTTCTAATAACCTCATCTTTTGTTCTGTGCATAGCATCAAATAATATTTCACGTTTTCAGTGTTGTCTACAGGTGCAACCAGAACAAAGATATATCCTGCAAATAATTCGATATGTTGGACAACAAGTAGCTCGTGTTAGATTATCACACAAGTACATCTACAAGTTATTTGAAAAAATTTAAACATAAAAATTACCTTCTCTAACAAGATTAGAAACTCTATCGCCATCAACTGATACTATAGTTTCATTTGATTCCATCTCCTCTAATATTGCAAGTGGAATTTTCCCTTTTATATTAAGTTTGGTATGTTTCCAAGCTTTAACATATTCTGCATTTTTGTTTTTGCAAATCTCTATGGATTTTATGTCCTCTATGCAAACTGAACAAAAACAAGAATCATTTCTTCTATCAAATACAAACACATTTTGATAACATTTTGTTTTAAACGAATGCATTTTTTCATGTCCCATGTATTGTACCGACTTCATATGGGATTGATCTATTTACATCTTGGATTCCAACATACCAAAAAAACCTGCACAAGACAAGAACTCGTTAACTTGAAATCTCTCAAAAAAATGATTGATGATCTTGAATATAAATTTGAACACGTGAATAAAAATATCAAGTGTACATGTGTAACATGTATATATAGACACACCTGCGCACATCCGTTGACGGATTATTTTCATGGCTTAGCACCATTTTGCACCATTCAACAAATTGATTAGCATATTCAAATCGATCGGCATGAGGGTTCATTTGATACCTTCAAAGTTCTTGTTTTACACATGCCCTTGCACCGTCGTGCTCTTCTTTTCCATGATCAGTCTCAAAAAAATTCCACAATGTGTAATGTTTGATTTTTTATGAAGATGACACAACCGATAGAATGATCGTGAAGATTTAAACTGACCTGCACACCCATCTAACCATATCCAATGTCAATCGAATCCGATCCCACGCTCTTTCAATGAATCATAAAGTTTATCAAAACAATGTTATACATAATGTGTGTCGTTTACTCGATCATCACTTATATAAAAGTGATATTCTTTAATAACATGCTGATTGTCATTGGTGCTTTCTATGTTATCAAGACTCTGTTGAGCATGTCTATATAAAACATGGAAAAATATAGTGACTTGATCACAATGATAATATTCACTTTGTATTTCTTTTTGTGCAGCGAATGTGTAATTTTGTGCAAAATCAACTACAGACAAAATTGTCCCTGGTGGAAACATTTCACGTGATTGTTTGAATTGTAGGTATTTCCATCGAGCTTGATCCAGATTTTATGAGCATAACGAAATGAATACAGATTATTAACAGGTTCTTAACACAAAATAACAAAGATACAATAAAACTGGTTTTCTATTCAATAATGAAATAAGATGAAATTGTAAAATGAAGCGAAAACAAGCTTGCTGGAATGGTGGCAGTTTATCTCTGAGAAGAGATGTGACGGCTGCGTGCATTCACAAGAAGAAGATTACAATGAGGCTCTGAAGGACCTTTTACAATAAAAAAGAATGTGAAAAACCCTTGACATCCAAAAACCTAACCCTAGGAGATGAAGCGCTAAAAGTCATGTGGGCTCCGTTTGGGTAATTTAGTACATCAACTTCCTGGGGTTGTAACTTTTGCATACGATCTCCATTTTAGGCTTGTGATAGCTCGTTGGAAAGGCATCTTCGAGGAGATTCATTTTGGGGGCTCAATCATGCCTTCAATTATCATTGAGGAGATCAATCCCGAAAAACCTTCATTTAGTCCCTCAAAATGGCCCCAGAAGTTAAAACTGCTAAAAATAGTAAATTGCCAAAATTGTTAGACAATTATTTTGAGCCAGTTGGAAAAGGTGGGTGGCCATCGATATCCATCTGGATCAATACTCCCTCCTTAGGAAGAAATGGTCTCCATTGCATTGAGGTCCCCCATCAAATGAGGAAATTTTTGCTGAATTTGGCCCGGGGTGAGCCACTTGCCTTGGTGCAGGAGCTGCCTTGCTTTGATGACTCAATAAAGATGGATCCTTTGTTGTCGAGTGCCCTTGATCTGTGTGTCCACAATCTGATCATTGGATGCCTGTTGTATGCAATCGGGGTTGAGCTCTATTGGTGTCAGTTGTTCTTCTACTTTTGAGGTGTCCAATAATGGTGGGAAATAAGGGCGAAGGAGATCCACGTTGAACACTAGGTGCAGGCCAAGGAAGGAAGGAATGTTGAGCTCAAAAGAATTGTCCCCCACGGCCTTGGTGATAGTGTACGACCCATAATAGAGTGGGCGAAGCTTCCAATGGGGTCCTTTAAGGTGTTCTTTCTGTAAGTGCAACCAAACTTTGTCGCCCACCTGAAAATTATGTGGCACTCGATGTTGATCATGGTGCTGTTTGTACTTGTCATTGGACTTTTGTAGGATATATTGAACTTGTTGGCGGATGTGTTGGATCCACTCAATGAACCGAGTGGCTTTTTCAACTTCAGTTGGAGCAAGATATGAGTCAATCGAGGTGACCGCAAGGGGAAGTGAAACATCTATGGGACCCAATGGTTGGAATCCCAACCCCACCTAAAAAGGGATGTGGCCCGTTGAGCTATGTAGGGCTTGATTGTAGCTATGCTGGACATAGGGAAGGCTCTCATCCCATGTGTGAGGGTGCTTTGAATTATACATGCAAAGGATATGCACAATCATTCGATTTACAACCTCAGTTTGGCCATCTGTTTGGGGGTGGAAGGCCGTGGATTTGGTGAGCTTCGTGTCGAGTAGTGACCAGAGGCTTGACCAGAATGTGCTGAGAAATCGAGTATCCCGATCTGAGACAATGGTTTGTGGAATTCCAAAATGTACCTAGATTCTTTCAAAGAAGAGCTTGGCAGTGGCCTCTACTGTGATGCTCTTCTTGCAGGCAACCAAAATCGCCATCTTAGAAAAGCGATCAACAACCACAAAAAAATAGTCATTTCCCCGCTTGGTGGATGGGAGGCCCGACTTGTAGTCCATTGAGATGGATTCCCGTGGCCTGTCAGGAGTAGGAAGAGGGGTGTACATGCCCTATTTCTTAGTGGTCGGTTTGGCAATAGCACAGGCAGTGCAGGACCTTATATACTTGCTGACCTCCTGTCGAAGTTTTGGCCAGTAGAAATGTTTTTGTAGCATCACCATTGTCTTTTTGACGTCGAAGTGTCCTGCCACTCGACTGTAGTGGGCTTCCTAGATAAGCTTCGCTCGCTCACTTGATGGAACACATATATGGCCCAGATGACACAATAACCCATCCTGAAGATGGAAATTATCGAAAACTGCATTTGCACCCAACATTTGGTAGGTGGTGGCGAAGTCAGGGTCTGTCTCATAGAGTTGGGGCCATCCAGATTTCTCATGGCTGCAAGAATCTAGCACCGTGGTGAGTGCCGCAACTGGCAGTTTGCTGAGGCAATCAACGATGTGATTGGTGCTTCATGTTTTATACTTTATGTTGAGGTGAATTGTTGCAAGTATGTGGACCACTTTTGATGGCTGTCATTCTGTAATTTTCCCTATGTCTGCATGAACTGCAGTGGCTTATGATCAGTGTTGATGACTGTCTCCTTCCCAAGAATGTAATGCCTCCACTGGCGGCAGACTTATACAATGGAGTGCATTTCCTTGTCATAAGTAGGGTACTTACGGATAATATCTGACATTGTCTCACTATGATAGGCCACAGGGTGTCCGTGCTGAGTGAGAACGACACTCACAACATAGTTTGAAGCATCTATCTCAATTTCAAAGGGATGCTACAGGTATGGTAGTGAAAGTACTGGGGCTGATCACAAGCGCTACTTCAAATCATCAAACGCTTGTTGTTGGGACTGGCCCCATGTAAATTTCGCCTTATCACCACCCTTGTTTATTTGGCTAAGGGCCCATGAATTATGGGAGAATCCGAACATGAACCTGCGATAGAAATTAGCAAGGCCCAAGAAGATCTGAAGCTCAGTGAGTGTTGTTGAGGCTGGCCAATCACAAATGACTTGGATCTTGGCTAGATCCACATGTACGCCATGCTGATCAATGATGAATCCCAGGTAATGGATCCTGTCTATGCCGAATGAGCATTTTTCCAAGTTGGCGTATAGCTTGTGCTGCCGCACAATGTGCAGAACCTGTTGAATGTGCTGCAAGTGTTCGACCCAATTCTTGCTGTAAATTAGAATGTCATCCAGATACACCACCACAAAAGTATTGGTGAATGGTCATAGGATATCGTTCATGATCCTCATGAAAGTGGCTGGAGCATTTGTCAAACCAAAGGGCATGACCAACCATTCAAAAAGGCCTTCCTTTGACTTGAAGGCGGTCTTCCATACATCTGTCTGTTCTATCGGGACCTGGTGGTAGCCAGACTTCAGATCAATCTTACTGAAGTATTTGGCACCCGTGAGTTGATCAAGGAGGTTGTCGATTCGGGGAATCGGGTACCGGTTTCTGACTGTTATTTTATTCAGAGCACGATAATCAATACAGAGTCGCCAGGTTCCATCTTTCTTCTATACCAGCACGATTAGGCTCCTGCAAGGTGATGAGCTGGGATGAATGTTCCCCTTGTGGAGTTGTTCTTGGATCTGTCACTTTATCTCGTCATTCTCTAACAATGAGCGTTGATAGATTGGCCCATTGGGAAGCGGTGCGTCGGGGGACAGATTGATGGGGTACTTGACCTATCAGTGCAGAGGTACCCCTGTAGGTGAGGAGAAGATATCTGAGTTTTCTTCCACGACCTTATCTACTTGCTTCTAATGTGTGGAGAGGTCGTCCGCAGAGACCGTGGATGTGGCTGTGATCTTTCTCTTATTCTGAGAGTGAATCACAAAGAATACAAACTTCCCCATCTGAGAGATGACCTTCCTGCATTTCTTAGCAGAGATCAAGGAAATAACACTAGGTGGGACTGCCTCGGGTATCCTGTACAATTTCCTGTTAAAAGTAATAATAACACTACGAGGCCTAGACTCATATACAACATGACGTTTCCATAAATAAGGTTGGCCCAAAAGAACATCACATAATTCGAGAGGAGCAACATCACATAATACCTCGTCTTTGAAGGGCTTGATGCCGTACGAGAGTCGACACTATTGGCTGACATGGAGATTGCTTCCTTGGCAGAGCCATCCAATGGTGTAGGGTTGTGGGTGCGGCATTGTTGGCAGGGTGAGCCACTTGGCGACCTCTATTGAGATGAGGTTCTTCTGGCTACCGCTATCAATGATGAAGTGTAGTGGGGTGCCTTTTACCCACATATATGAATGGAAGAGGTGCTCTCCTTCTTTTGGCTCATATGGTCACCAGGCTGGAGCTTGGTGGTAGCAACGGTGGCACTGGGTTCCGCATCAATGATTCATCTTCCCCTTTCTGGTTTTGGCTCAGAGTCAGAATATGCATATGATTTAGAGGCTTTCACTTCGGCCACTAACGACTGCTTTGAGCGACAATCAACAATGTTATGCCAAGGGCTCTTATGGAAGTCACACCACTTCTCGGTATCTTTCTTTGTTTTTTTGGTGTCCTTTTTTTCTTGCGACTTGCACTGGTTGTCTTGATACTGTCCATATTTTCTCTGTCCTTTGTTTTGTGGGTTGGGGCCGCTCTTTCCCGACTTTTGTTGTGACAGGTTCCCAGGCCCAAATTGTTGTGTCTTTTGTTTGAGCTTTTGCTCGATTTTGACGGCATATCGGTAGGCTGCGCCCAAGGATGAGAAGTCCAGAAATTCCATTTCGGCCTAGATGTATCTATGCAGAGAACTGTGATACTTGAGCACCATATGTCAATCTGAATCTTTGATACCCAACTTGGTGCGCAAGGTATGGAAGATATTTGTGAAATCAGGCACTTCTTGGTCTCTTTCTTGTTGTAGTGTGGTCCATTTGGTATACAGGTCGTCATAACTTCCGACAGGGTAGTATTGTTCCTTAATAACATCCTTGAAGGATTCCCAGGTGGCCGTGACTGAAAATAATGAGGTTTCCTTTGTTTCCTTTTTCTCACAAAACATTTCCCACCAATCTTTGACATGGGGAATGGCTTTGAGGAGCACAAAAGTAATATTTTCTCTATTCGAAAAGTTATGGACAGAAAAATACCCTTCTAGTAGATTCAACCACTTGTCTACAACATCTGCGTCTATCTGTCCTTAAAATATAGGAATATCGAAGTTTATTTGTACCTTGAAGGGGGTGGTGCCTCCGTTCGAAGAAGATGTGTCGCCTGTTGGTAGCCGCCAAAGGATTTGCGCGAAACTATCCATCATCTCGTTCCTATGTTGCATGAAGGCTTCCTCAATCAACAGTTTGAAAGGATCTCCTGTCCCATCATCTTTCTTTTCTCCTGCCATGAGAGGTCGCTTGGGCATGCGAAAGCTTCTGTCCTCAAGAGAAACAAGCTTGAGACCCAACTCTTTGTACTCCGACCTCGTTGGGGACATGCATTAAGACGACAAGGAGTAGACCGCTCTGATACCACTGATCTAGATTTTATGAGTAGAATGAAATGAATACAGATTATTAACAGGTGCTTAACTAAAAATAAAAAAGATACAGTAAAATTGGTTTTCTATTCAATAACCAAATAAGCTGAAACTGTAAAATACAACGGAAACAAGCTTGCTGGAATGGTGACGGCTTATCTCTAGAAGAGATGTGACAACTGTGCGCATTCGAAAGAAGAAGATTATAATGAGGCTCTGAAGCCCTTTTTACAATAAACAAGAATTATAGAAACCTTAGACATCCAAAAACCTAACCCTAGGAGATGAAGTGCCAAAAGTCACGTGGGCCCCGTTTGGGTAAGTTAGTACATCAACTTCCTGGGGTGGTAACTTTTGCATACAATCTCCATTTTAGGCGTGTGATAGCCCGTTGAAAAGGTATCGTCGAGGAGATTCATTTTGGGGGCTCAATCATGTCTTTGCCTATTATTAAGGATCTCGATCCCGAAAAACCTTCATTTAGGCCCTCAAAATGGCCTCGGAAGTTAAAAATGCTAAAAATAGTAAATTGCGAAAATTGTTAGACAACTGTTTTGAGCCAGTTGGAAAAGGTGGGTGGCCATCGATATCCATATGGATCAATCCTCCCTCATTAGGAAGCAATGGTATCCATTGCTTTGATTTCCCCCATCAGATGAGGAAATTTCTGCTAAATTTGGCCACGGGTGAGCCACTTGCCTTCGTGCAGAAGCTGCCCTGCTTTAACGACTCGATAAAGATGGATCCTTTGTTGTCGAGTGCCCTTGATCTGTGTGTCCAAAATCTGATCATTGGATGCCTGTTGTATGCAGTCAGGTTTGAGCTCTGTTGGTGTCATCTGTTCTTCTACTTCTGAGGTGTCCAATAATGGTGAGAAATTAGGGCGAAGGAGATTCACGTTGAACACTGGGTGCAGGCCAAGGAAGGGAGGAATGTATAGCTCAAAATCATTGTCCCCCATGACCTTGGTGATAGTGTATGACCCATAAAGGAGTGGGTGAATATTCCGATGGGGTCTTGTAAGGCATTCTTTCTGCAAGTGCAACCAAATTTTCTCCCCCACTTGAACCTTATGTGGCACCCGATGTTGATCATGGTGCTATTTGTACTTGTCATTGGACTTCTATAGGATATCTTGAACCTGTTGGTGGATGTGTTGGATCCGCTCAATCAACCGGGTGGCTTTGTGAGCTTCAATTGGAGTAGGAGATGAGTCGGTCGAGGTGACCATAAGGGGAAGTGCAACATCTATGGGACCCAATGGTTGGAATCCCAACCCCACCTGAAAGGGGTTGTGGCCGGTTGAGCTATGAAGGGATCGATTGTTGCTATGCTATACATAGGGAAAGCTCTCATCCCATGTGAGAGGGTCCTTTGAATTATACATGCGAAGGATATGCACAATCATTCGATTTACAACATCGGTTTGGCCATCTATTTGGGGGTGGAAGGCCATGGATTTGGTGAGCTTGGTGTCTAGCAGTGACCAGAGGCTTGACCAGAATGTGATGAGAAATCAACTTTCCCGATCTAAGATAATGGTTTTTGGGATTCCAAAATGTACCCAGACTCGTTCAAAGAAGAGCTTGGTAGTGGCCTTTGTTGTGATGCTCTTCTTGCAGGCAACCATAATCGCCATCTTAGAAAAGCGATCAACAAACACAAAAACACATTCATTTCCCCGCTTGGTGGATGGGAGGCCCGACATGTAGTCCATTGAGATGGATTCCCATGGCTTGTCAGGAGTAGGAAGAGGGGTGTACAGACCCTGTTTCTTAGTGGTCGGTTTGGAAATAACGTAGGCAGTGCAGGACCTGATATACTTGTTAACCTGCTGTCGGAGTTTCAGCCAGTATAAATGTTTCTATAGCATCGCCACTGTCTTTTCGATGTCGAAGTGTCCTGCCACCCGATTGTAGTGGGCTTCCCAGATAAGCTTCGCTCGCTCACTTGATGGAACACAAATATGGCCCAGACGACACAACAACCCATCTTGAAGATGGAAATTATCGACAACTACATTTGCACCCAACATCTGGTAGGTGGTGGCGAAGTCAGGGTTTGTCTCATAGAGTTGGGGCCATTCAGATGTCTCATGGACACAAGATTCTAGCACCGTGGTGAGTTCCGTGACTGGCGGTCTGTTGAGGCAATCAACAACGTGATTGGTGCTTCTTATTTTATACTTTATGTTGAGGTGGAATTGCTGCAAGTATGTGGACCACTTTTGATGGTGGTCATTTTGCAATTTTCTTTGTGTCTGCATGAACTGCAGTGGCTTATGATCAGTGTGGATGACTGTCTCCTTCCCAACAATGTCATGTCTCCACTGGCGACAGGCTTGCACAATGGAGTACATTTCTTTATCGTAAGTAGGGTACTTACGGACAATATGTGACATAGTCTCACTATGATAGGCCACGAGGTTGCTGTGTTGAGTGAGAACGACGCCCACAACATAGTTTGAAGCATCTGTCTCAATCTCAAAGGGATTCTACAGGTCTGGTAGTGAAAGTACTGGGGCTGAGCACAAGCGCTGCTTCAAATCATCGAACGCTTGTTGTTGGGACCGACCCCATGCAAATTTCGCCTTACTCGTTGAGCAGTGACCAGAGGCTCGACTAGAATGTGCTGAGAAATCGAGTATCCCGATCTGAGACAATGGTTTGTGGGATTCCAAAATGTACCCAGACTCGTTCAAAGAAGAGCTTGCCAGTGGCCTCTGCTATGATGCTCTTCTTGCAGGCAACCATAATCGCCATATTAGAAAAGCGATCAACAACCACAAAAACACAATCATTTCCCTGCTTAGTGGATGGGAGGCCTGACATGTAGTCCACTGAGATGGATTCCCATGGCTTGTCAGGAGTAGGAAGAGGGGTGTACATGCCCTATTTATTAGTGGCCAGTTTGGGAATAGCACAAGCAGTGCAGGACCTGATATACTTGCTGACCTCCTGTCGAAGTTTCGGCCAGTAGAAATGTTTCTGTAGCATCACCACTGTCTTTTCGATGTCGAAGTGTCCTGCCACTCGACTATAGTGGGCTTCCCAGATAAGCTTCGCTCGCTCACTTGATGGAACACAGATATTGCCTAGACGACACAACAACCCATCTTGAAGATAGAAATTATCAACAACTGCGTTTCCACCCAACATTTGGTAGGTGGTGGCGAAGTCAGGGTCTATCTCATAGAGTTGGGGCCATCCAAATGTCTCATGGCCACAAGAGTCTAGCACCGTGGTGAGTGCCATGACTGGCGTTCTGCTGAGGCAATCAATGACGTGATTGGTGCTTCCTGTTTTATACTTTATGTTGAGGTGGAATTGCTGCAAGTATGTGGACCACTTTTGATGGCGATCATTATGCAATTTTCCTTATGTCTGCATGAACTGCAATGGATTATGATGAGTATGGATGATTGTCTCCTTCCTAAGAATGTACTGTCTCCACTGGTGGTAGGATTTTACAATGGAGTACATTTCCTTGTCATAAGTAGGGTACTTATGGACAATATCTGACAATGTCTCACTATGATAGGCCACAAGGTGGCCGTGCTAAGTGAGAATGACACCCACAGTATAGTCTGAAGCATGTGTCTCAATTTCAAAGGGATGTTGCAGGTCTGGTAGTGAAAGTACTGGGGCTGAGCACAAGCGCTGCTTCAAATCATCGAACTCTTTTTGTTGGGACCGAACCCACACAAATTTCTCCTTACCACCACCCCTGTTTATTTGGCTGAGGGCCCATGCAATATGGGAGAATCCCAACATGAATCTGTGGTAGAAATTGGTAAGGCCCAAGAAGCTCTGAAGCTCAGTGAGTGTTGTTGGGGCTGGCCAGTCACGAATGACTTGGATCTTGGCTGGATCCACATGTATGCCATGCTGATCAATGATGTATCCCAGGTAATGGACCCTGCCCATGCCGAAGGAGCATTTTTCCAAAATGGCGTATAGCTTGTGCTGCCGCAGGGTGTGCAGAACCTGTTGAATATGCTACACGTGTTCGGCCCAAGTCTTGTTGTAAATTAGAATTTCATCCATATACACCACCACAAAATTATTGGTGAATGGTTGCAGGATATCGTCCATCATCCTCATGAAAGTGGTTAGAGCTTTTTCCAAACCAAAGGGCATGACCAACCATTCAAAAAAGCCTTCCTTTGACTTGAAGGCAGTCTTCCATACATCTGTCTGTTCTATCGGGACCTGGTGGTAGCCAAAATTCAGATCAATCTTACTGAAGTATTTGGCCCCTGTGAGTTGATCAAGGAGGTCATCAATTCGGAGAATCGGGTACCAGTTTCTGACTGTGACTTTATTCAGAGCCAGGTAATCAATACAGAGTCGCCAAGTTCCATATTTCTTCTATACTAGCACGATTAGGTTCCTGCAAGGTGATGAGATGGGATGAATGTGCCCCTTGTGGAGTAGTTCTTGGATCTGTCACTTGATCTCCTCATTCTCTAACAAAGAGTGATGATAGACTGGCCCATTGGGAAGCGGTGCACCAGGGGTCATATCAATGGGGTGCTTGACCTGGTAGTGCAGAGGTACCCTTGTAGGTGAGGAGAATATATCTGAGTATTCTTCCATGACCTTATCTAGTTGCTTCTGCTGTGTGGAGAGGTCGACCACAGAGACCCTAGATGTGGCTATGATCTTTCTCTTATTCTGAGAGCGAATCACGAAGAAGACAAACTTCCCCGTCTGAGAGATGACCTTCTTGCATTTCTTAGCAGAGATCAAGGAAATAACACTAGGTGGGACTACCTCAAGTATCCTGGACAATTTCCTGTTCAAAGTAATAATAACACTACAGGGCCTAGACTCATATACAACATGACGTTTCCATAAATAAGGTTGGCCCAAAAGAACATCACAAACTTCGAGAGGAGCAACATCACATAATACCTCGTCTTTGAAGGGCTTGATGTCGTATGAAAGTTGGCACTGTTGGCTGACGCGGAGATCACTTCCTTGGCGGAGCCATCCAATGGTGTAGGGTTGTGGGTGCAGCGTTGTTGGCAGGGCCAACTGCTTGATGACCTCTGCTGAGATGAAGTTATTTTGGCTACCACTATCAATGATGAAGTGCAATGGGGTTCCTTTTACCCACATCTGTGAATGGAAGAGGCACTCTCCTTCATCTAGCTCGTCTAGTTCACCAGTTTGGAGCTTGGTGGTAGCAACGGTGACACTAGGTTCCGCGTCAATGATCCATCTTCCCCTTTCTGGTTCTGGTTCAGAGTCAGAATCTGCATCTGATTCAGAGGCTTTCACTTCAACCACCAACGACTACTTTGAGCGGCAGTCAGTAGTGTTATGCCAAGGGCTCTTATGGAAGTCGCACCACTTCCCGGTATCTTTCTTTGTATTTTTGGTGTCCTCCTTTGCTTCCAGATTGGACTGTTTGTCCTGATACTATCCATCTTTGCTCTGTCCTTTGTTCTGTGGGTTGGGGCCACCCTTTCCTGGCTTTTGTTGTGAGAGGTTCCCAGGCCCAAATTGTTGCGTCCTTTGTTTGATATTCTGCTCGATTTTGACGACATATCGGTAGGCCGTGCCCAAGGATGAGATGTCCAGAAATTCCATTTCGGTCTAGATGTATCTATGCAGAGCACTGCGATACTTGAGCACCAGATGTCCCTCAGAATCTTTGATACCCAACTTGGTGCACAAGGTATGGAAGATATTTGTGAAATCGGGCACTGCTTGGTCTCTTTCTTGCCGCAGTGTGGTCCATTTGGTATACAGGTCATCATAACTACTGATAGGGTAGTATGGTTCCTTAATATAATCCTTGAAGGATTCCCAGGTGGCCATGACTGAAAATAATGGGTTTCCTCTGATTCCTTTTGCTCACAGAAAGATTCCCACCAATCTTTGACATGGGGAATGACTTTGAGGAGCGCAAAAGTAATCTTTTCTCTATTCGAAAATTTATGGACAGAGAAAGACCCTTCTAGTAGATTCAGCCACTTGTCTACAACATATGCATCTATTTGACCTTCAAATACAGGAATATCGATTTTTATTTGTACCTTGAAGGGGGCCGTGCCTCCGTTCGAAGAAGATGCGTCGCCTGTTGGTAGCCGCCGACGGATTTGCGCGAAACTATCCATCATCTCGTTCCTCTGTTGCATGAGGGCTTCCTCAATCAACAGTTTGAAAGGATCTCTTGTCCCATCATCTTTCTTTTCTCCTACCATGAGAGGTCTCTTGGGCGTGTAAGAGCTTCTGTCCTCAAGAGAAACAAGCTCGAGACCCAACTCTTTGTACTATGACCTTGTTGGGGACATGCATTAAGACGACAAGGAGCAGATCGCTCTGATACCACTGATATGGATTTTATGAGCAGAATGAAATGAATACATATTATTAATAGGTGCTTAACACAAAATAATAGAGAAACAATAAAACTAGTTTTCTATTCAATAACGAAATAAGCTGAAACTGTAAAATGCAGCAGAAACAAGCTTGCTGGAATGGTGGCAACTTATCTCTGAGAAGAGATGTGACAGCTGTGTGCATTCGAAAGAAGAATATTACAATGAGGCTTTGAAGGCCTTTTTAAAATAAACAATAATTCCAAAAACCCTAGACATCCAGAAACCTAACCCTAGGAGATGAAGCACCAAAAGTCATGTGGGCCCCATTTGGGTAAGTTAGTACATCAACTTCTCGGGGTTGCAACTTTTGCATACGATCTCCGTTTTAATCGAGTGATAGCCCGTTGGAAATGTATTGTCGAGGAGATTCATTTTAGGGGATCAATCATGACTTCAACTATCATTGAGAATATCGATCCCGAAAAACCTTTATTTAGGCCCTCAAAATGGCCCCGGAAGTTAAAATTGCTAAAAATAGTAAATTGCCAAAATTGTCAGACAACTGTTTTGAGCCAGTTGGAAAAGGTGGGTGGCCATCGATTTCCATATGGCTAAATCCTCCCTCCTTAGGAAGTAATGGTCTCCATTGCATTGAGGTCCCCCATCAGATGAGGAAATTTCTGCTGAATTTGGCCCCGGGTGAGCCACTTGCCTTGGTGCAGGAGCTGCCCTGCTTTGACGACTCGATAAAGCTGGATCCTTTGTTGTAGAGTGCCCTTGATCTATGTGTCCACAATATGATCATTGGATGCTTGTTGTATGCAGTCAAGGTTGATCTCTATTGGTGTCAGTTTTTTTTCTACTTCTGAGGTGTCCAATAATGGTGGGAAATAAGGGCAAAGGAGATCCACGTTGAACACTGGGTGCAGGCCAAGGAAGGGAGGAATGTTGAGTTGAAAAGAATTGGCCCCCAAGACCTTGGCGATAGTGTACAACCCATAATGGAGTGGGAGAAGCTTCTGATGGGGTCCTGTAAGGCATTCTTTCTGCAAGTGCAACCAAACTTTGTCGCCCACCTGAAACTTATGTGGCACCCTATGTTGAAGATGGCGTTGTTTGTACTTGTCATTGGAATTCTGTAGGATATCTTGAACCTGTTGGTGGATGTGCTAGATTCACTCAATGAACTGGGTGGCTTTTTTAGCTTTAGTTAGAGCAAGATATGAGTTAGTCGAGGTGACTACAAGGGGAAGTGCAACATCTATGGGACCCAATGGTTGGAATCCCAACCCCACCTGAAAGGGGTTGTGGCCGGTTGAGCTATGCAGGGATCGATTGTAGATATGTTGGACATAGGGAAGGCTCTCATCCCATGTGCGAGGGTTCTTTGAATTATACATGCGAGGGATATGCACAATCATTTGATTTACAACCTCAGTTTGGCCATCTGTTTGGGGGTGGAAGGCCGTGGATTTGGTGAGCTTGGTGTCCAATAGTGACCAGAGGCTTGACTAGAATGTGCTGAGAAATCGACTATCTTGATCTGAGACAATGGTTTGTGGGATTCCAAAATGTACCCAGAATCATTCAAAGAAGATCTTGGTAGTGGCATCTGCTATGATGCTCTTCTTGCAGGCAACCAGAATCGCCATCTTAGAAAAGTGATCAACAACCACAAAAACACAGTCATTTCCCCACTTAGTGAATGGAAGGATTGACATGTAGTCCATTGAGATGGATTCCCATGGCCTATCAGGAGTAGGAAGAGGGGTGTACAAGCCCTGTTTCTTAGTCATCGGTTTGGCAATAGCACAGGCAGTGTAGGACCTGATATACTTGCTGACCTCTTGTCAAAGTTTTAGCCAGTAGAAATGTTTCTATAGCATCACCACTATCTTTTCGATGCCGAAGTGTCTTCCCACCCGACTGTAGTGGGCTTCCTAGATCAGATTCGCTCACTCACTTGATGGAACACAAATATGGCCCAGATGACAGAACAACGCATCCTAAAGATGGAAATTATAGACAACTTCATTTGCACCCAACATTTGGTAGGTGGTGGCAAAGTTAGGGTCTATCTCATAGACTTGGGGCCATCGATTTGTCTCATGGCCATAAGACTCTAGCACCATGGTGAGTGCCGCGACTGGTGGTTTGTTGAGACAATGGGCGAAGTGATTGGTGCTTCCTGTTTTATACTTTATGTTGAGGTGGAATTGCTGCTAGTAGGTGGACCACTTTTGATGGTGATCATTTTGCAATTTTCCTTGTGTCTGCATGAACTGCAGTGGCTTATGATGAGTGTGGATGACCGTTTCCTTCCCAAGAATGTAATTTCTCCACTGGCGGTAGGCTTATATAATGGAGTACATTTCCTTATCGTAAGTAGGGTACTTATGGATAGTATCTGACAGTGTCTCACTATGATAGGCCACAAGGTGGCCGTGCTGAGTGAGAATGACGCCCACAACATAGTCTGAAGAACTTGTCTCAATTTCAAAGGGATGTTGCAGGTCTGGTAGTGAAAGTACTGGGGCTGAGCACAAGCACTTCTTCAAATCATCGAACACTTGTTGTTGGGACCGACCCCATGCAAATTTTGCCTTACCACCACCCCTATTTATTTGGCCGAGGGCCCATGCAATATGGGAGAATCCCAACACGAACCTACGGTAGAAATTGGCAAGGCCCAAGAAGCTCCGAAGCTCAGTGAGTGTTGTTGGGGCTAGCCAGTCATGGATGACTTAGATCTTGGCTGGATTGACATGTACGCCATGCTGATTAATGATGTATCCCAGGGAATGGACCCTGTCCATGTTGAAGGAGAACTTTTCCAAGTTAGATTATAGATTGTGCTGCCATATGGTCTGCAGAACCTGTTGAATATGCTGCAAGTGTTCTGCCCAAGTCTTGCTGTAAATTAGAATGTCATCTAGATACACCACCGCAAAAGTATTGGTGAATGGTCACAGGATATCGTCCATCATCTTCATGAAAGTGGCTGGAGCATTTGTCAAACCAAAGGGCATGACCAACCATTCAAAAAGGCCTTCCTTTGACTTGAAGGCGGTCTTCCATACATCTATCCATTTTATCAGGACTTGGTGGTAGCTAGACTTCAGATTAATCTTACTGAAGTATTTGGCCCCCGTGATTTTATCAAGGAGGTTGTCGATTTGGGGAATCATGTACCAGTTTATGATTGTGATTTTATTTAGAGCCCGGTAATCAATACAGAGTCGCTAGGTTCCATCTTTCTTCTGTACCAGCACGATTGGGCTCCCGCAAGGTGATGAGATGGGACGAATGTGCCCCTTGTGGAGTAGTTCTTGGATTTGTCGCTTGATCTCCTCATTCTCTAACAAAGAGCGGCGATAGACTTGCCCATTGGGAAGCGGTGCGTTGGGGGTCAGATCGATGGGGTGCTTGACCTGGCAGTGCAGAGGTACCCCTGTAGGTGAGGAGAAGATATCCAAGTATTCTTCCACGACCTTATCTACTTGCTTCTGCTATGTGGAGAGGTTGGCCACAGAGACCCTAGATGTGGCTGTGATCTTTCTCTTATTCTGAGAGTGAATCATGAAGAATAAAAACTTCCCCATCTGAGAGATGACCTTCCTGCATTGCTTAGCAAAGATCAAGGAAATAACACTAGGTGGGACTGCCTCGGGTATCCTGTACAATTTCCTGTTCAAAGTAATAATAACACTACGAGGCCTAGACACATAACCATGATGCAGGTGTCTGTAACCAGGCTGGGACACAGATCTGTGATAATAACACTTTGCAGGGTATTCTGTTAATGCTTAGGAAGTGACATACATTAGTTTATTCACCTTACGAACATCACATAACATATCTAAGATGTATCTAGCGTAGTAACAACAAAGATTATTTATTTAAAACACTTAGCACTTAGCACTGGGAATTAGATCTAGCATTTTAACATAAGCAAAGAATTAAAGAAGCATATACATATCCATTACATATCTAATCTAAGCACTAAGTAAAACATAACAGAGATAATCTTTGCACAAAGCAAACCATAAGACACTAGATGTACGTGGTTCACCCCAGTGTGGGGCTACGTCCACCGACCGCTTGCCTCTTTATTATTCTTCATTATCTTACATTTAGTTACTCCTGTGCACTAAGCCATAGAGTTGAGCTTCACACCAGACATGATATCTACGCACTGAGTACCATTTCCTCCTTCCAAAAACTAGATCAAGGCACAAAGCCACTCTCTATCAAGCACAAAGCCTTAACACACATTCATTCCCCTGCACAAAGCCATTCAACTACTTGCACTTAGATCCAAAGACTACTACTTATACCATACATTCTTCTTTTATTTATACTTTTACAAACCCTTACAATGGGGCCAAACATGGGAAAACCCCATGGGCCGACATCCCATAACCCATAAAAAAAACCATAAAGATTATTGGGTCCACATAGCCCACAAAATAAGTGAGATTCGTGATCTCAACTCTGCCTGGGCACTCCTTCCTCGACCAATGTGCGAAGTCCAAAAGTGGTCCAACTCTGACCAAGGTTTCCTCAAAACTTGGTTAAGGGCCAACAGGCCCCCAACACTCACCTGTGACTCGTCCCGAGTCACTCAGGTGCAGACAATGCTAATTTGAAGGCCTCGAGATTAACTCGAGCTACCTCGACTTGCTGCTTTTCCTAAGCCTCCTGCTTAATGAGCTCCTGGATCGTCTGCTCTATAATAGGACCTTCCAGGTGTTGTTCTACTGTTGCAACCACTTGATCCAATTGCGAGAATTGTCCATCAATCTCTCCGAACACCTTGTAGGCTTCATCTTGCATAGGTTGTAGCTTCTGCATCACTTCCATTACCCTACCCTGGAGGAAAATGATCTGTTGTTGTATTGCACGTTGCTCCTGGGATATTTTTATTCTTTCTACCATATTGAGTAGCTTCATCTGCGTCTGTACAAAAAATGTCTGTTGCTGCGCCTCCTGTAACTGCGCTTCCATCTTCCTTAGCTTCGGATCCTTGGTGAGGTGTTCATATATCTATGCGCTTCTATCACTCAGATGTTTACATTCTGAGGTGGGGCTCTTATATTTATTAGTGTGTTCTTAGCGGTCTCTTCCCTCTGGTCACACACCTCCTATGGGGTGCTCGGTATTGTTTGGGCCTCCAAGTCTATTATCCTGGTTTGAAGCTGCTGGAGGGTCTCAGTGAGCTTCACTACTTGAGCCTCGACTGACTCTTTCTCCTCCTGTGCCAAGCCTAGCACAGAGTAACATGCTTTACTCACTACTTCTTTGACCATGGTCTACTCTACGAGAAACTACTCCTTTTCTCTCTGTAGCTGGGCTTTTTCCTCCTGGAACTTCACCTGAAGCTCTGCTTTCTCACTTTCCTAGGCTACTAACTTGTCCTACACTTCTCTTAATTGTGCTAAGATATCATATTTCTCTCTTTTAAATGCTTTTGTAGCCTTCTCCTTCTCTTCATGAACTCTATAAAGTCAAGCTTCTGTTGCATCCGCCAGTCTTCTCAATTGGGTTGGTTCATCCCCCAATTTTGCAATATGTGACGAGGAAGGCACAACAGGTAATACGTGGGCCAAATGAACATCTTGGTGTACTTCCTTCAGTTCCCTCTCGATCCTTCCATATAGCTCCTCCTTTTTCTCTCCATATCTCTACAAGATGTCCTCAGAAGCATCCTCCATAGCTCCGCATACCAAACTGATATCGTCCTCAGTGAGAGTGGCCTCTAACTGGGGCTTATTGGCATGCATCTTCTTCCTTGTTGAGGGTTTCTTCGAAGAAACATTCCTCTTTTGTGGTGTGACTATTCTAGTAGGGGGGTCTTCAGGCAGTGTAGCTTCGCCTCCTCCTTTCTCTTCTCCTTCATCCCCTCCTCCTTTTCCTTCTTCTTCGTCTTCTCCTCCTCCTCCGAGTGAGCCAAACCCATTATCTTCAGAAGCGTTGTCCTCCTCATCGCTCTCTATATCTTGGACTTCCTCCTGATTTTTCTTCTTCTTCGTCCCACTGGACTGTTTGACATGCTCGATTCAGGTGACTATGGGGCTTCCTATGGTGTCAGTGTCGGAGAGTTCTGCATCAACGATAGGTATAAGAAATTTCTCCAGCCACTTCTTTGTAATCTGCTCCATGTCTTCATCTGTTAGCTTGTAGTATGACTGTAACTCTTCCTAGTTCTCGTCTCTGCGCGCAGTGATGTAGATGAAATGCGTATCTGTGCGAAACTTTTCTATTGGTCGGTACTAGCACAGGGTGCATGGTGTCATGCATAGAAATGATTCAATGGAAACCTTTAGTTGCTGATAATATGCATGAAACATTGCATTGGATTGCCACTGCTTCGTCATGTTGTTGGTATACCACAGGGTTGAAAACCGAGCGATCAACGGCTCTGAGGGTTTGATCTCTGGGAAGGTGGCTCCTTCAAGCATTTTCCAAGTGACAAATGCGATCAAAATGATCAGCCAACTGTAATGGAATTCATATCCCAAGTCACGGGCTTCACAACAATCCTTCTCCAGCTCATTGAAAAGGTAGTTCGCCCAGTTCATCTGCATTCCCTCCACACATTTTCCTGAGAGGTCCACCACGAACCCAGTGACCTATGCGGGGCAGTTCTTCCTTACAAGCTTGCTAGCTATGAGTTAGCAGGTGAGGTGCACTACGCCATCCTATATAGAGGCTACCTTGTAACCGTGCTTTCGTTTTTCGACTTCTCCGTAAGCTTCCTTGTTGCGTTGTTCCAAGGAACAGTCTGAAGCCTTCCCTGGATAAAACTACTGGGGGTTAGGACCCTTCATACTTAAGCCTGTGATCAGGTGGATCAATGCCAGATCCACAATAATCCTTCAGTCGATCCACAAGAATCCACCATGATAGCACAATAGGAGGAGTTTAATGCAAGTGTTAACCTCCTGGTGGCAGCCAAAATGTGGGATCTTCATCACATTCAACACGGTGGACTACGCCAACTCCTTAATCCATGGTTGTGAGACAAGGTGAGGCTTCTTTCCAGTTTTCTTTATAAGATAGCGGTGGGGTTCCAACATGGCATAGTTCTTCTGGTCTCCCAAGTTGAAGTCGTGGTTCTTCAGTAGTGGGATCTGTCTTAACTGACTCCTAACTATGCGTATTCCTTTCATAATGTACGCAGTAAACATAGTGTACTCATAAGCTCGAGGGATTCTGTCATGGTTAACAATGTTAGCCAAAGGTGGGATATACTCTTATAGGATTGAATGGATATGCTTCGCATTAGCCAGATAGCTGCGGTACTTACTTCATTGTTCAGTTCCGGGGTTGACATGACCAGAATGACGTCCAGTCGAAGGGGAAGCCTGTAGTCCCCTAGTCGACGGCACCCGAACACCTTCAGGTATTGGTCTGTCGACCATTAGCTTCTTAAGAACCTCCTCAACAGACTTCTCTAATTCACTAGGTTCACCCGACATTGTAGTTTTTAAATAGACAGATCAGGGTAGACAAACAGATAGGCGGGGTAGACAAACGAATGGCGAGGTCTACTTTTAGATGACACAAATCGACACTTGGAAAATTCTCTGTTTATCTCAGTCAATCACGAGTAGCAAAAAGTGGTCCCGACGCAGCGACCGATGAGTTAAATAAGCAGGGTATCATAATAGATCCTTCCAATGGCTAGGAATGCTTCCATCAATGTAAATCTGTCTGTTATGGCACAATATCAATGTCCAAAAGCTATCCATCATCCCATAAATGCATTTTCTAACCATTATGGAGTGTCACTCTAATGGTCGGGGCGCCTCCAACGATCATATAACTTTGCCATGGCGAAGTCCCATTCTGTGCGGTCTTGCTGTTCTAGCGAGGTTCAAATCCCATGAACCTACCTCCAACGAGGTTCCATTTTGCAAAGTCTTCGATATGATCTCTCTAGCTTCTTGTATCTTTTCTAACTTAGATTTATTTTTATTAAGCTTCCTTGCCTTCTTCCCTGTTATCTGAGTGTCTCTAACTGTTTATGGAATCCTCTTTCCATTCTTATTCTTATTTTCTCCTAGCGCAGTGGCTTCGCACAGTTGAGGTTCCCTCAAAGGGTATGAAGTTAATATCCCTTCTCTTAATACGTCCTAGGTGGATATACTTCTTTCTTGCATAGATAGGTTCTTCAAGCCTTCTTGCATTCTTTCAACCTTGACAACTAATTCTCTAGATTTCTGTCCCTTCTGCATTATTGCTTTGTTCTGTTGCTTCGACTTATCCTCTCATTCTTCTATTAGTCAGTCTATTTTCTTAGCTATGAAATCCCTTAATTCTTGCTTTTTATTTTCTGTAGCTTCTTCCTCAACTTTCCTTCTAATATGATCCTTCTCAATCCAATTCTTACCTAACAAAAGTGGAAAAGGGGCGCTGTCCCCAACAAAATGAATGACTTCAAATTCTTCTTCAGTCGATGTTCCCTCAATAATAATAGGTACATTAGTAACTCTTCCACATAAGGTTATCATATTTCCCTTAAACAAGCCTATCCTTCCTAACGAAGGTGTCACAATAGGCTTTCCCAAAATTTTCCAAGTTCCTTCTATCATAATATTCACTTGTGTTTCCTCATCCAAGACACAGCCTATGTTGAAGTATTCTATTCTTGCACTTATGCATTGTTTTACTTTCAAGATCTCTTGTAAACTGACATCTTTGTGAACATCCATCATTTCTTTCAACTGTACTAATGTAGTTTGAAATTTCTCTGATTCTTTCTCTTTATGACTCTCTAACATGCCCTTAGTCTCTTGACTTCCTTCACAGTTTTCTTGTCCTATGTTCATTCGTTCAACTTTAGCAATCATCTTTGGACAATCCTCAACCTCATGACCAACAATCTTGTAACAAAGACAAATAGGACTTGCGCCAGGGCATTCCTTAGCAAGATGTCCCGGTCTTCTGCAGTTATAGAAAAAAGTTAATCCTCTTTTTCTTTTAAATTTTCCCCAACCTCTTCTCTATTGCGCACTAGGATCATAGTGCTGGACCTGCAATTTGAAAAAATTCTTTCTAGGTTCCTGCATCCATTTATTAGTCCAAAAACTCTTTCTATGAATAGTAATAACACATCTTTCTTAATTTCCATTAAATTTACTCAAATCAACTCTTTCTTTAAAAGACACCCTAGCCTTCAGACTAGGAACACATCTATTAAACATACTTAAATTCATGCTTTCGAAACAAAAAATTTCACTTATCTTAATCTTGTCAAAGCACAAAGCTTTACCTATTTTCAGAGCTTACCTCTTTTTCCAGATCGGATTTCCTTCTTAGTACAAAGCTTTGCAAGTCAAGTGGAGTACTTCGCACTTCAACAACAGATCTATGCACATAGCTTCTCTTTTTCTTTACTTCAGTTTCCAACAATCACAGTTTCAGGTCCTGACAACGAAACCATTTGTTGGCATAGGGGCAGACTCAGGGTTCAACGCTTAACAACACACTAACAAAACCCTGACTACTGACCCTTTCAGCAACACCTGTGAAGAAAGAGAAGTCTCACCCAAGGTAGAAGCAGGGGGGTTACATGACGCAGGTGTTTGTAACCAGGTTGGGACACAGATCTGTGATAATAACACTTTGTAGGGTATTCTGTTAACACTTAGGAAGTGACATACATTAGTTTATTCACCTTATGAACACCGTAGAACATATCTAAGATAGATCTAGCACAGTAACAATATAGATTATTTACCTAAAACACTTAGCACTTAGCACTGTGAATCAGATCTAGCATTTTAACATAAGAAAAGCATTAAACCAGCATATACATATCCATTACATATCTAATCTAAGAACTAAGCAAAACATAACATAGATAATCATTGCACAAAGCAAACCATCAGACACCAGATGTACGTGGTTCACCTCAGTGTGGGGCTACGTCCACCAACCGCTCGCCTCTTTATTAGTCTTTAGTCTCTTACATTCAATTACTCTTATGCACTAAGCCACAGAGTCGAGCTTCGCACCAGACATGAGATATGCGCACTGAGCACCATATCCTCCTTCCAAAAACTAGATCAAGGCACAAAGCCACTCTCTATCAAGCACAAAGCCTTAACACACATTCATTACCTTGCACAAAGCCATTCAACTGCTTGCACTTAGCTCCAAAGACTACTACTTCTACCATACATTATTCTTTTATTTATACTTTTACAAACCCTTACAATAGGTCCAAACATGGGAAAACCCCATGGGATGACATCCCATAACCCATTACAAAACCCCTAAAGAACCCCTTAYTGGGTCCACATAGCCCACAAAATAAGTGAGATTCGCTATCTCAGCTCCRCCTGAGYGCTCCTTCCTCAACCAATGTGTCGAAGTCCAAAAGTGGGCCAAATCTGACCAAGGTTTCTTCAAAACTTGGTCGAGGGCCAACAAATCACGAACTCTGGGTGAGGTTGATAAAGAAAGCAGTCAAACATTTTTTTTTTTTTTGAAAAAGGCTTCGGACCTAAAGGTAGTCCACGAAGACTTCTTGTATTAGTTTCAATATGTTTTATTTCACATTAAAATTCATCTTAAATGCTACAACCCAATACTCGTGGATATATTACCAGTGTTTAAAGGTTAATGTCTTACCTCTGTAACATTTCTCCAGATACTTATTTCTTTAACTGAATTATTTCTCTGATAATACATGTTAATTCGTGAGGGTTGTTACCTCTCCCATTGTTAATTTTTTGTCTGTGTAAAAGAAAATGGGTTTTTAGTTTATGAATTGTTTCTCTAAGCTAGGGTTTTACCCCCACAACCATGAAATCCCTTCATATCTGAGTAGGAATTTGATAGAAATCCGAGTTTATGGTTATAATTCGCCCATAGCCTATACTATTATCGTTTTGTTTTGTAAGGGGAAAATGACTTGTTGTTGCTTATGTTTTGTCAAAACATAGGTTTTCCTTAATGATTATAACATTGTGTTTTACTCTATAACTCTATTCTTTGTATTTATCTATTTAAGATTTCTTTAGAGAATATGTACAGGAACGCTGTAACAACAAAGCTTTTAATTATTGTCGTTATTTTCTTTAAATTACTTATGTGAAATTTTATACATGGACACAAGAATTAATGATGGGCCCCTTCTTCTTTGCGAGGGTACCCATCAACTGGTTACGGGTCCACCCCTCCTCCTCTTGGATCATGGATATATTTTATCATAAGGAGAAAAGGCAATTTGATTTCATCGTGGCCAAAGATAAGTTATGAACTTGATTTATTTTTATTTAATTTCACCAGAATTTAAATGTTAGCAAAGTTGTTAAACCCTTGCTTTAATTCTCTTGCAGGTTGGGAAGATCGATACGCTCGGGTGAAGGAAAAATATTACCATAAAAGGTATTGGAGTTCCATGTCCTTCTTTGATCGACCTATGCACGTCCTTAAAGCTATGTTTACAGTCCAAGAGGTTGTGGATTTTTGTTTTTGTTTATGACACTCCAACTGTAATGTTTGAACAAAGATCGATTAAATACAATGGTTACTTTTTCAAGACACTTTGATGTCTACTGTATCACTATCTTTTCGCGGTAATAAAGAATGTATTCAGACTATTATTATTTCTACCTATTCTCTGTAGTGTTTGTCTATGTACAGATTTGAAGCAATTCATATATATATATATTTTTAATGGCTAATAGGAACATAAACATAGATCTACTGTTTCTGTATATTATATATATATATACAGAAACAATAGATCTATGTTTATGTTCCTATTAGCCATTGAATATATATATATATATGTGTGTGTGTGTGTGTGTGTGTGTGTGTGTGTGTACAACCATCATATTTCAAATAAACAATATTTCCAGTATCATTTAACTATGATAAGCCATAGTATAACATGGTTATACAGTCCCTTAAGAATTGATTTCACTTATGTATACACAGTCAATATATTCCTAACAAGTAAAATAACCATAAATACAATATTGACAAAGGAATACAAGCTGAGAAACATATATGAAAACTGCCGCTAGAACAAAAATGGAACATCCACGTTCCAATCAACCGTAGAACAGAACACCCAAGATCACTTGTCCTGCTCACCCCCTAGCCTAACCATGAGTCCATAAGGGAAAACTGAAGGATCCTCCTTAGCTATAGTCACCATCCACAAATCATAAATTACTTTGCCCCACACTAACAATGTTCATAACAACAAACTATTTTCTCTTCCCAACATACTAAGCAACGTCCTACCTCCCACATATGTTGTCCATATATACATTCTTGTGCCTAGGTCTTTCATTCCCTCCTTCGGGAAATTTACAGCTTTAAAAATCCTTGATTTTTAGGGGTTGCTAGTGGTCAAATTTCACTTCTGCCACTTGTAAAAATCAGCCTTGAGGTAACTGAAACTTGTTCCCCACTCATGGAGTCATGGTCAACTATTTTTAACCTGGTTGTTCCACTTGTCTTCCAACATTGAATTTATTAAATTTTTTTTCTCATACATGTGTCCAATAATGGAGGAAAATTAGGAAAGTTAAATATTTTCCCAACAGTCATTAAATAATTAATTACATAAACCAAAATTCCAAATTCATATTTTCCATAATTGACAAATAATTTCCAAATTCAAATTTTCCAAAAATAGTTTTTTTTTTTCTTTTCAAAATTACACATAGAATTTAATTGTCTAAAATTTGAGGATATTACAAGTCATCTGGTTGGAGTTTGGCCACTTCATTACTCCATTGAAAATTATTAGGTCTTGAGAGCTGCAGAGCTTGACCAACTCAGTACCAAAAAAATTCTCAATTAGATCTTCAGAGCTTCTTTTGTAGCTATTAGATCAAACACAGTCCTAATTTAGCCATAGAGGATTATGGTTGGACTCATTGCTTAAAAGAGTAGCATGGTTAGTTGCAATCCTAGCATTAAAGTCTCCTAGAAAGAGGATATTGCCTTTATTTTTCAAAATATAAATATTTTGTTCTAAATTACTATAGATATTCTATCTAGGACAATTTCTATCTAGATTTTTTTTCTTATAAAAAGTAGAATTAAGAGGTGCAAAATAGAAAATTGCTATATACATCTTCTTAGCATTGGTGTTTGAAATTTCTATCCAAATGTATTGATTGAGAGAGTTGATCTTATGAAGTTGAATGTGAGGAGAAATGCTCTTTTTAATACAATAAGCTATTCCTCCCATTCCTCTACGATGGAAATTTTTGTTACAAGATGACCACAAGTCAAATCCTTCTATGTTAGGGACCATAGAATCTTCATGCTCCCAAGTTTAAACTAGACACATAATATCAATATCACTCAGGATCCAACTTATCATAGGACCTTGCGCCATGGAAAGCCACGATAGTTCCAAAAAAGGATCCCGAGTGTCCCAAATTCCTATTTATTATTATCCTTATGGTCTCTATCCCTAACAATAGCTTTTCAATTTCTAATTATTGCCCATTTTCCTTCGATCCTGGATTCTTTTACCTTTTGAACTTCCTTTCTTAACTCAACTTGGTCTTCGAGAATGAGGTCTTCATTTATAAATATTCCCGACCCTTTTAATCTTGGAGATTTATTGAGCATGTTATATTTATGGTCATCACAACTTACTTTGTCATGTATCAACCTATATTTATGATCAATTATTTTTCCTAGCCTCTTTGCTTCTATGAGGTAAGTTGTTTCAATTTGTGATTTATTTTTTAATTCTTATTTTACTATTGCTAGTGTATCCTCCTCTTGTTGTTCTTTTATACCAAAAATTATGAGGTTCAAGGCTCTTTTATTACGCTTATGGTCTAATTCTATTATCTTATTCATTTTCTCTTTGATGGGTTTGATGTCCAATTTGTTTTCTAGATTGTCGAGGGTCAAATTGTTGGTTAGTTTTTCTTCTAGCTCTTTAATACTATCTCTCAAGTTGTGATTTTCTCCAACCTCTCCTTCTTGGGTTGATTGTTTTTATTTTTCCATTTCTTGAATCCTATCCTCCATTGTCTGTAATTGACTCTTGAACCCTAACAATCTATATTCTATTTGAGTTTGAATGGTATCTTTGAAGAGTCAGATTTTTTTTTATCAAGCATTGCCTCTATCTCTAATTGGATTTTTATATCTTGTTATTCTCTCCTTTTTTCTAATGATTCTAACTCTATTTGGTGTTTTGCATCTTTTTCTTCTCTCATTTTTTCTAATGATTCCGTATAATTGTAAAGGATATCTAGGGTGACTTTGGGGGGCCTCCCCCTGACAAATGAGTTTTTGGAATAGGTGGTGGTGTGCTCATATTGAAAAGAACAAAAAATAAGTAACAATTGTTATTTTCAATTGACTTTAAAAGTGGCAAAGTTTATTTATTTATTTATTTATTTATTGATAATCATAATATTAATTGTTATCTCTGAAATCAACTTTTACTTATTAAACTTAAAAATAAAAATAAAAATAACAATAACAATAACAATAACAATAATAATAAAATCTCTTTAATTTTCACATGTTACTAAATTATAAATATATTTTAAATTAAAATTTAACCAAAGTAACAAGTGGCTCACGTGATTTCACGTGTTCATGTGCTTAGTGGGTTGAAGAAGCAAGAACATATTCACTAAAGATGCCAGAACTAAAAACTATTCAAAACCCTATAGATTATTGCCATCACCGAGAGTTCAAAAACCACATAGAATTATTATGGTCATTATATATATAAATTTAAAAAAAAATGTTTAATTTTTTTTTTGGTTTAATTTAATCATTTTTCAATGGTTATATTTACAATTTTTATGTTTTTCAATTAAAATATTTATTTGTATATAGATATTTAAAAAAAGGGTAATTTTATTTGTTTTAATTTTTTTTATAACAATTTTTTTCCTTGTTTCAATTTGGATGTTGATTTTGTGATTTCAATTCATAATGGTCAAATATATAGTTTTAAGCAAGTCATAATACTGACCTCATAGAAAAGGAGTTGTCATTGTTAGCATGACTTTAGGTTTTAGGGGTCAATTTTGAGGTTTTTGTTTGTAATGGTATTGTTTATCAAGATCATGATTTCAACCAAGTTACAAATTTAAGCCCCCCCAAAAAAGGGTGGTGACGCTGTGAGCACCACCTCTTGACCAAATTGTAATTTTAACCCCGAAAAAAAAGGGGTGATGCTGTGAGCACTACCCCTTAACCAAATTGTAATTTTAACCTCCAAAAAAAAGGGGGTGATGCTGTGAGCACCACCTCTTGACCAAATTGTAATTTTAACCTTGAAAAATAAGGGGTGTTGTTGTGAGCACCACCTCTTATTTCGGGGGTGAATTTTAAGGTTTATATTTGTAACTTTATAGATGACGATTGAAAAAGTTTGTAATTTTAACTCTGAAGAAAAACATAGTGCTACTCGTAACACAACTTTTCAAAACAGGGTAAAAAATGCGACCCTTGAAAAAATGAGAACTCTGGAGAGTTTTCATTATGTTGGTAACATTGTTTATTGTAATCTACGAAATAATTGAATGTTAGGGTGGGAAAATATGAGGAGTACTAATCGATCAACCCCAATAAATTAAGTTGATATTTCCACGTGTCTGAAACGACAAGGTAGTGTAAAAACTCACTTGAATACTAGTGGCCTGCATTCATGATCCTAATTAGAGAGACAAAATAAATAAATTCATGGTCATTGGAATAATTTTATATGAGTTAAATATTGCACTAGAAATAAAAAATTGAATCTAGGATGAAATGGAAAACTAATTATGTTACCTTGTAAAACTCTTCCTGGCTTTTGTTGCATCTGAAGCACAAAAGATCATTTGTTGTTAACCAAACATATGGTGGTGGATTAATATTGGAACCTGCAAACATGAATTAAAGACAGTTCGTTAATTCCAAGTTGGAACTTACACGCATTTAAACCAATGGGATGAGAAATTAAACGTGCAGGAGTACTTGTAAGAAGGAATTAAAGACACTTTGTCAATTCCAATTTGGAACCTGCACGCATTTAAACGAATGGAATGAGAAATTAAATGTGCAGGAGTACAATTAATGTTTGAAACATGCGAGAATTAAAAAAAATTCTAAATCCTAAGAAGGTCGTTGCTGGCTCGACCATAAGACCCCAAATTGATTAGTCAATGGGGAAACAAATAATCAGAATTAAATATTTTAAAATAATAATAAAATTGAATATATAATATAAAACTATTGAAAAACTTCATTTTTTTTGGTCAATCACTGAACTAATATGCATTCAGTAGCATATCGAATGTTATATACCACGTTGTGATGTCACGACAGGTATAACAAGGGCATCACGCTGCATGTACTGCCTCCGATGTGATATTGCTATATATGCAAGTCCGGGAAGAAAGTCTCAAGTCTCTTCTATAGTGGATAATTAACATGCGTTCTCATTCATTTCATTTGGGTTATTGTAAGCTCTGTTTTGGGCACGATTATATGTACGTAGAATAATTAAAAGCTCCATTAAAAATGTACTTTGACAGCTATATCAATTAGCGAGGCAAGTGTTGTTTGTTATTTGCAAATTCATCACAAAGAATTACCAAATCTAATTTATTTATGAAAAAAGATAACAAAGTAAATTCTCTTTTAGTAATATTGAACACTATCTTTTTTTTTTTTTTTCAAGTAGAAATTACTCGATATATATTAGGTATATATCATTTACAATCACATAATCCAGACTAGCTCCTAGCAGCCATTACATAATCGTCCCGGAGACCCAGCCGGGTTTGACCTCTAGACCTCCTCCCAACCTTGGAGAAAGGTACTGTCTTACCAATCGCGCTGTCTCACGGGACTAATATTGAACACTATCATTTGATGTGAAATTGTTACCTTCTGCATTTAGTGAGACTTTCGTCATCCAAGCCATAATTCTGTGATATGATTGAATGAATTGCATATTTATTTACGGTCGTTGAAGTTCGTGTGTACGGACTTAAATGTCTAAGATTTTTAGTTATTTACAAAGGATCTTCTTCATTATATATGCACGGTAGTTTTAAATAGCTAAGATGTCGGACATTAAAAAATAAAAAAAGATATTTAACTTTATTACCATAGTCTCTCTACCTGTTTTACAACTGTCATTTCATAGGATTCATTCAAAAATACATCATATTAGAAAAAAAATTGAGTTTTTTTGTGGTCTTGTCTTTTCTCATTAATTTAGGGTTTCGAAATACGTGAAGGCTGCAATAACACTATCAAATTATTGACCAATGAAAAGTTAAAAAAATACTATTTTTGTTTTAAAAAAAAAATAAAAAAATTAATTGTTATGTTGAACATTTAAATTGATATAAATTTTTCAAGTCAACACAAAACTAATATGAAAGTCAATGCTAACTCATTGCTATATACTACCTTCGGCAGTACAATAAGAGAATGAATATTATCAGATGTATTAAGGATTTCATTTTTTTAAAATATATATATCTCAAGTAAAATAATTTTATTTTATTATAAAGAATACAATGAATATTCATTTAAGATGAGTAAAATTTTCAAAAAATATATGAAAAATAATCAAAATAACCATTTAAATATTTATGTGATCATAATTAAGAGTACTATATATCTTTTTCATATATATGTGTGTGTGTGTGTGTGTGTGTGCGTGTGTGTGGAGTGATTATGTGTAACAATAATATATGATTATATCATTATAGGAATGAGGACATAACCTTGAACCTAGGTTTCATAAGGCCTTGTCTTGCTACCATTCAAGAGACCAACTTTCCTTGTTGAGCCCATCTATGAGCATTTATGTGAAATTGCTTTTACGCTTCAAAATTTATTTTATTTTCGAGAAGCATTTTGTATATTCAAACAATTTGGATGAATCCTCCAATTAATGACATATACTACTTAAGAAAGATTATTGTTAATGGTTATTAGGATTAATTACTCTTAATGGTTTTTATAGTTAATTATTGTTAATGGTTATTATGGTTATTAAGGTTAAATAATATTAATGGTTATTACTATTAATCACTATTGATGGTTATTACAGTTAGGGTGAGGAAAAGATTAGGGTTAGGGTTATTCTTATTAGAGTTAGGGTTATTCATATAGATTTAAGGTTAGGGTTATTCCTTGTGTGAATCATTTTTTCGCTAAAATGAAATGTTGAGGGTTATTACTTGCACAAAATATTTTTTTCTATGGGTGGGAGACTTGATTTGCTAATTCTCCCACCAATTGACTCATTAGCTTCAGTTCGAGTAGAAAGTAAAGGTAGCACCCCCGATAAACAAATAAAATCAATGAAAAATATATAAAAATTATATATGCATGTATAATGGTCATAGTTTTTATCATGGTGCAATGTATACACTCTATGATCCATGTGTGTTGCACTTAAATGTCCTTATAACAATAATAAATCATCATCAAATTTCATGCCAATTTTCTATCAATGTCCTTAGAATGAGTATAAATCATCATCTGCAAAGCATAAAACAAGTTGATTTCCTTTAAATGTTCTTATAACAAATACAAATAATCATCTGTAATGTATAAATCAAGTAGAATTGTTATCAATGTCCTTAGAATAATATAAGTCATCATCTGCAAAGTTTCAGATGATTTTCTATCAATGTTCTTATAAAACGTATAAATTATTAAATGATTTTCTATCAATGTCCTTAGAACAAGTATAAATCAAGTATATTTACCATCAATGTCCTTAGAAAAAGTATAATTCATCATCTACAAAGTTAAATATGATTTTCTATCAATATGATGAACATAGCCTCATCATTGCAATGTGATAAACATAGCCTCATCATCACAATGTGATAAACATAGCCTCATCGTCATAATGTTATGCAAATATCCTGTCGTCATAATGTGATGAACATAGCCCCATCATCACATTAGACCTGTTGTCGTTAATATGTGACAAACGATATCATGTCGTCACAATGTTATGAACATAGCCCCATCATCACAATGTGTTGGAAATAACCAGTCGTCACAATGTGACACAAATATCTTGTCCTCGCAATGTGACGAACACAACCCTGTCATCGAAATGTGATGAACATAACCATATTGTCGCAATGTGACAAACATAACCATATTGTCGCAATGTGAAGAACATAGCCATATTGTCACAATGTGACAAACATAACTGTGGTTGAACTTGGTTCACCATGACCATGTGGACTATGGTTGACCATGGTTGACCATGGTTGACATATGATGAACATACGACATCTATGTTCACCACATAGCCACTTTTTACTTCAATGTCTTGTCGTCGCAATGTGATGAACATAGCCCTGTTGTCACAATATCCTTGTTATCATCAATATGCCACAAATAATATCCTATCTATTAGCACTATAAGTCACCCTCCGATTGCAGAGAGGGTAAGCCCAATACCCATCAATTTGTATGTCACAATGAATAATTTTAAAGAGGTCGAATGGGCGCAGAATCAGGATAATATCGTTTTAAATCATAAAATTGGACCAACATGCACCAACAAATGAGGTCTTGATTCAACTTCAGTCAGTAAGTTGTAGTAAGGGTGAGTAGGATGAATAAATTGAGAGGAAAATGTAAAGGTTTTCTATGGACATTAGGTCTTCCAGTAGCCTAAGGAGGAAAAACTCAGAAAACAAGATCCTCTTGGATTTAGAGCTTCAGGAAACTGAAAACACTATAACAACACTGCAATCAACATCCATTACAACACAGTCACAACAATCCATGTGAATCCTTCAATCATGAATATTTAGTATCAAATGCATAATAAGATGGAGGAAGAAAGCTAACTTAGATTAAACAAGAAGTCTCAAATCAAATTACATAACCAGAGAACCAGAGCTTCATTAAAACTTTACAATACTAGAGCGTAGCTCAACCATCGACCATAACAAAATATCAAAAGTGCCTACATATACTCAGAGCAACTACCACCGCCAGATGTCGATCAAGTTAAATATTTTCAAAGCTTTGCATCTGAAACTCCTCTACAGACTATGCGTGCAGTTGTCTGTCAGACCGCCCATGTGACTCCCTGTTAGACGCGATCTCATGTCAGTCTAGGCTGACAGTTTGCTTCCATGGCTGGTCCTTCTCTGGATTTCCATTTATGTGGTGAGATGAGGTTTCAACCACCTCTCTCACTTTCATTAACTACCCTCATCGAGATCGGGATGAGCCTAAGTCAACACGACATCTGGAAAAGTGTGCTGGTCGCACTTTGAAACTCTACCACTTAGGTTTTCATTGGACATTTGCAGGGAATACTGGCAGGCAGACATGGACCCTTACGATGGGGAGCCGACGAGATGATTGGTGCAAACCAGTATGGAATGGTAGGTGATTGGAGGCCAAGTGGAATGATGCAATTGGCGAAGCGGTGATCGGGAAACGTGGATGCCAGTACTCAGGATATGAGGTGTAAAGGCATAGGGGAATGATGTGGTGAGGAGAGAGGATGCAGAGGCAGGTGCGTGCGGGGTTAAGAGGTACATGACAAACATGGCAGAGGGGACATGGAGTGGGAGTGGAATACACATGTTGGGAGGTAAGAGGGGAGACATGAAAATGGGAAGGGAACAGGCGCGCGAGTGATGTGAGTGGAGGATGGGTGGCGGCAGGAGAAATGGCGGTAAACAGGCTAACTTGGGGGGGGGGGATAGGTGGTAAGTGGTAATGCACTAGGGGGGTCTAAGTTACTATGAGGGAGACACGTAGTGGGGGTCCTGCACTTGCAAAACCACCAACTCATACCCCCTCCCTCCCCTCGTTAAAGGCAGAAGGTTAGGGGGGGTCTGATATGCAATAAGGACCACATATCTGAGTGTGCAGATCTTAATCGCTGAGATATTCATGCCTCTTAACACAATGTGCCCGAGACAAAAAATTAGGATAAAAAGATAAAGTGGGTCACGCAGGAAAACCCTTTCATACATTTCTTCACTAAGGGTAATTTCTCGAGGGAAACAACCCCCCCCGCTTTACATAAATATGTGATAACATTAGGCTCCATGGGGGATGGAGTCCTCCCTACGAGGCTCTAATAACTCCTTTTGCAGTTCTAGTCACCATCTGCATTGGGCTATGGATTCAAGCTCAAAACACCCTATTGAGGAATACATGCCGATAAGTAAAAATGAAAAATAAACACACATGCTCCAAGGAGCTTTTTTATGTACATTCCTAAGCAAATTTAATTTCTATACAGTACTAGGTGAAATCAAACTTCCACCATAGCCATTCAAGTAACTTCCCGACTGAAAGTTCTTTTACTTTATCAACGACTGATAATAGACAATGCAACTGTGATGACATAACGATTACATCCTTCAACTTTCCTCCAAAGGCCGAAGTTGAGATAAATCTAGGCAACTCTAAGGCATGAAGGAAATGCAGCTCCATGTACTTGCTGATAGGCTCATAGAACGAGTGGAAAATTCCAGAGAATTTGTAACATACAACCCGATCTGCTCCACAACTGCTCACACATGGATGAATATATTTGGTAAGCACATGTGGATGAGAAGCTGATGCAGGCTAACTGATCCCAGGTGGTAGTTTCTCACTGAAATGCTCTGGGAAGGCTATAAAATACACCTTCAACTGCTCCTCTTTTTCTTCATGGCTCTCCCAAGGGTCAGATTCATAATCATCATAAACATGAACCGTGGGAAATATCTTCTCTTCAAACTGCTGCTTGGTGTCTTCTGCAGGCCCAGGATGGTTAATTTCCTCATGATAATTTTCATTAATGAATAGAGGACAGGGATTTGTTGTATGTTCTTGGAAGTCCTGCGTATTTAGGTCAGAACTTGATTCATAGCTATCATATACAGGTTGGCTTCTCCTCATGCTATCAAGATGTGATGTAGGGCTCTGTTGCTCTTCATCTGAATAATCATCAAAGCTGGGTGAGAAAAAAACTCCTCCATCTTGCAAAATTGGAACGATATCCCGATTCTTCTTTTCAATCCCAAATTTAAACACATCATGGGAAATCTCGTGAAGAAAAAGAGAACAATCCTCTTCCACAAAGGATTCTTCCTTTAAATATGAGACATTAGGCTCATCAGGGGAAGAAACTAATGCCTCTACAACTATGAGATCTTCAACACTACCATCATCAGTAGGGCTTCCAAGAACATTTGCTTCAAGGACTGGAAAATCCTCTGCACTTTCCTCAAACGAGCAACAATCACGTTCTACCTTCGGTTTTTCTAATTCTGCAAAAAGTGCTTTTACCTGCTCCACCAACTCACCCAAAGAATCTCCTTCATCCTCAAAAACTTCATCCTCACAACTTCCATAAGATACCGCCATATCTGGAACAAAACCTTTATATCCCTCACAACAACTATAACAAATTAACTCAAAGGAATAATACCTTTGACAATACTTATTGAAAGCTGCATGAAACTATTCCAGGGAGGAGATGCTAGCAGGGGGCAAGGAGTGATACCACTCACGAGCATCTCCTGCTAGTGAGAACATGAACATCTTTAATAATACATCCTCATGATGTATCTCCCATTGATGCATGAGTTCATGAAACTTATGAAGATGCTAAGCAGGATTGTCCTCTTTGCGCTCTCTAAATATGGGCAAATAATCACCCCATTCATCCACAGTAGAGACAACATAAGGAAAACCAGGAACAACAAAAAAATTAAAAGGAGCAAACCTGCGAGACAAGATTTTTTCCATTTCAGACTAGTGGAGTCACCAATAAATTCTTTAACCATGGAGTCACCAGGTGAAGGATATGAAAAACGAGTGTGTCTGGTCTTTGTTCACCATCAAAGACCAGATCTGATCATTGTGTTCTCCCAGGGGCTATAGCTATAGCAAGAGGCAGCCACACTGAAACTGTGGAGTCAAGATAGTGGAGTCACCACAGTGGAGTCGCCAGGTACAAATGCAATCTTCAATGGTCCTGATATCTGATGCACCTTCAGAATCAGAAGCTCATTGTCTTTTTACCTAGGGAAATGTATTCAATTTGTCCCTGACAACATCACTAGAAATGTTAGCACTAGAAGTCACCCTCCAATTGCATAGAGGGTAAGCCCAATACCCATAAGTTTGTATGTCACAATGAATAATTTTAAAGAGGTCAAATGAGTGCAGACTCAGGATAATATCGTTTTAACTCAGAAAACTAGACCAACATGCACCAACAAATGAAGTCTTTATTCAACTTCAGTCAGTAAGTTGTAGTAAGGGTGAGTAGGAGGAATAACTTGAGAGGAAAATGTAAAGGTCTGCTATGGACATTAGGTCTTCCAACAACCTAATGAGGAAAAACTCAGAAAACAAGATCCTCTTGGATTCTAAGCTTCAGGAAACTGAAAACACTATAACAACATTGCAATCAAACATCCATTACAACACAGTCACAACAATCCATGTGAATCCTTCAATCATGAACATTCGGTATCAGACGCATAATAAGATGGAGGAAGAAAGCTGACTTAGATTAAACAAGAAGTCTCAAATCAAATTACATAACCAGAGAACCAGAGCTTCATTAAAACTTTACAATATGAGAGCATAGCTCAACCATCGACAATAACAAAATATAAAAAATTCTTACATATACTCAGAGAAACTACCACCGCCAGATGTGCAATAAAGTCAAATATTTTCAAAGCTTTGCATCTGAAACTCCTCTGTAGACTGTGCGTGCAGTCATCTATTAGACCGCCCATGTGGCTCCCTGTCAGATGCAATTTCATGCCAGTTTGGGATGAAAGTATGCTTCAATGGCTGGTCCTTCTCTGGATTTCCATTTATGTGGTGAGACGAGGTTTCAACCACCTCTCTCACTTTCATTAACTACCTGCATTGGGATTAGGATGAGCCTGAGTCAACACGACATCTGGAAAAGCGTGCTGGTCGCACTCTAAAACTCTACCACTTAGATATTCACTGGACATTTACAGGGAATAATGACAGGCAGACATGGACGCTAACGATGGGGAGCTAGCGAGATGATTGGCGCAAACCAGTATGGAAAGGCGGGTGATTGGAGGCCAAGTGGAATGATGCAGTTGGGGGAGCGGTGATTGGGAAACGTGGACACTATTACTTGGGAGCTGAGGTGTAAAGGCGCAGGGGAATGATGTGGCGAGGAGAGAGGATGTGGAGGCATGTGTGTGCGGGGTCAGTAGGTACACGACAACCACGACAGAGGCGACATGGAGAGGGAGTGGACGACACATGTCGGGAGGTAAGAGGGGAGACATGACAGTGGGAAGGGGACATGCGCGCTAGTGATGTGAGTGGAGGACGGGTGGCGACAAGAGAAATGTAGGTAATGGGAGGTGGTAAGTAGGCTAATTCAGAGGGGGGGGTAGGTGGTAAGTGGTAATGCATCAGGGGGTCCGAGTTACTATGAGGGAGACACGTAGTGGGGGGCCCGTGCTTGCAAAACCACCAACTCGGACCCCCCCCCCCTCGTTAAAGGCAAAAGGTTGGGGGGGTCCGATATGCAATAAGGATCGCAGATCTGAGCACTCATATCTTAGCCACTAAGATCTGCACACCTCCTAACACAATGCGCCTGAGCCAAAAACATAGGATAAAAAGATAAAGTGGGTCGCGCAAGCAACCCCTTTTATACATTTCTTCACCAAGGGCAATTTCCTGAGGGAAACAACACCCCCCCCCCCCTTTACATAAATATGTGATAACACTATCATCACAATATTATGAACATAGTCCTGTCATCACAATGTGACGCAAATATCGAGTTGTCATAATGTGATGTAAATACCATGTCCTCACATTGTGATGAACATAGTTGTGTCATCGCAATGTGACAAACATAACCATATTTTTGCTATGTGAAGAACATAGCCTTATACAGTGAACATACAATGTGACAAACATAACCATATTGTTGCAATGTGACGAACATAACTATGGTTGACCTTGGTTGACCATGACCATGGTTGACTGTGGCTGACAATGGTTAACTGTGTTTAACAGTTGTTGTCCATAGATGACCATGGATACCCATAACCATATTGTCACAATGTGATGAACAAGGTTGGCCATAACCATATTGTCACAATGTGACGAACATAGCCTTATCATTGAAATGTGACACAACTATCCTATTGTCATAATGTGACAAACAATGTCATGTCATCACAATGTGATGAACATAGCCATGTCATCTTAATGTGATGAACATATGACATTTATGTTCATCACATAACCATATGACATACTATGAACACATGACATTTATGTTCATCACATAGCCACTTTTTACTTAAATGTCATGTTGTTACAATGTGATGAACATAGTCCCATCGTCGCAATATCCTCATCATCGTCAATATGTGACAAACAATATCC
>ML776678.1:212806-270361 GCA_009831015.1 Picea engelmannii | reverse complement strand
TGTGATGATGAGGCTATGTTCATGAAATTGGGACAACAAGGATATGTTCGTCACATTTTTACAATATGATTTTTTTCATCACATTGCGAGGGAGGGTATAATTTCATCACATTGCAACGACATGATATTTGCGTCACATTGTGACGATAGGGCTATGTTCATCACATTGTGACAAAGGGGTTATGTTCATTGCATTGTGATGACGGGGCTATGTTCATCACATTCCGATGATAGGATATTTTTTGTTACATGTTGACGATGATGAGGATATTGCAATGATGGGACTATGTTCATCACATTGTGACAACATGAAATTTAAGTAAAAAGTGGCTATGTGATGAACATAAATGTCATATGTTCATAGTATGTCATATGGCTAAGTGATGAACATAAATGTCGTATGTTCATCACATTGCGACGACATGGCTATGTTCATCACATTGCGATGACATGACATTGTTTGTCACATTATGACGATAGGATAGTTGCGTCACATTTCAATGACGAGGCTATGTTCGTCACATTGTGACAATATGGTTATGTCCAACCATGTTTTTCATATTGTGACAATATGGTTATGGGTAGTCATGGTCATCTATGGACAACAATTGTTAAACACGGTTAACCATTGTCAACCACAGTCAACCATGGTCATGGTCAACCAATGTCAACCATACTTATGTTCATCACATTGCGACAATATCGTTATGTTTGTCACATTGTATGTTCACCGTATAAGGCTATGTTCTTCACATTGCAAAAATATGGTTATGTATGTCACATTACAACGACACAACTATGTTCATCACAATGTGAGGACATGGTATTTACATCACATTATGACGACTGGATATTTGCATCACATTGCGACGACGAGGCTATGTTCATAACATTGCGATGATGGGATATTATTTGTGACATATTAATGATAACAAGGATATTGTGATGACACGGCTATGTTCATCACATTGCGACGACAAGAGATTGAATCGTCACATTGCGACAATATGGTTATTCTTGTCACATTGTATGTTCATGATATAAGGCTATGGTCATCACATTGTGACAATATGTCTATGTTCGTCACATTGCAACAATATGGTTATGTTCATCACATTGCGTCAATATGGTTATGTTCGTCACATTTCAATGACAAGGTTATGTTCGTCACATTGCGAGGACAATATATTTGTGTCACATTATGACGACTGATTATTTCCATCACATTGCAGTGATGGGGCTATGTTCATAAAATTGTGATGACATGATATCATTTGTCACATATTGATGATAACGGGGCTATTGCGATGATGGGGTTGTGTTCATCACATTACGACGACATGATATTTGCATAACATTGTGACGATGAGGCTATGTTTATCACATTGCGATGATGAGGCTATGTTAATTACATTATATTATTTATGACATATTAATGATAACAAGGATATTGTGATGACGGGGCTATGTTCATCACATTGTGACGACAAGAGATTGAATCATCACATTGCAACAATATGGTTATTCTTGTCACATTGTATGTTCATGATATAAGGCTATGTTCATCACATTGTGACAATATGGCTATGTTCATCACATTGCAACAATATGGTTATGTTCATCACATTGTGTCAATATGGTTATGTTCGTCACATTTCAATGGCAAGGCTGTGTTCGTCACATTGCAAGAACAATATATTTGTGTCACATTATGACGACTGGTTATTTCCATCACATTGGAGTGATGGGGCTATGTTCATAACATTGTGACGACATGATATCATTTGTCACATATTGACGATAACGAGGCTATTGCAATGATGGGGTTGTGTTCATCACATTACGATGATAGGATATTTGCATAACATTGCGACGATGAGGCTATGTTTATCACATTGCAATGATGAGGCTATGTTAATCACATTGATAGAAAATCATATTGGACTTTGTAGATGATGAATTATACTTGTTCTAAGGACATTGATAGTAAATCTACTTTACTTATACTTGTTCTAAAGACATTGATAGAAAATCATTTAATGATTTATACCTTTTATAAGAACATCGATAGCAAATCATCTGAAACTTTGCAGATGATGACTTATATTATTCTAAGGACATTGATAGCAAATCTACTTAATTTATACATTACAGATGATGATTTSTATTTGTTATAAGAACATTTAAATGAAATCAACTTGTTTTATGCTTTGGAGATGATGATTTATACTCATTCTAAGGACATTGGTAAAAAATTGGCTTGAAATTTGATGATGATTTATTATTGTTATAAGGACATTTAAGTGCAGCACACATGGATCATAGAGTGTATACATCGCACCATGATAAAAAATATGACCATTATACATGAATATATAGTTTTTATATATTTTTCATTGATTTTATTTGTCATGGGTGGGATAATTAGCAAAGCAAGTCTGCCACCCATAGAAAAAAATGTTTCGTGCAAGGAATAACCCTCAACTTTTCATTTCGGCGAAAAAAACGATTCACACAAGGAATAACCCTAACCCTAATCTTTCCCTCACCCTAACTGTAATAACCATTAATATTGATTAACCCTAATAACCATTAATATTATTCAACCTTGATGCATGAGCATCACCAACATCAAGCGAGCCAGTGCGGAAGCGAAGGACAGTTGGACAAGCGCCAGCACAAAATTTTGAAATCACCTTGGAATTGTTGCGCAATCTTAAATGAAGCCATTAAGAAGAAGCGCACTTGTAAATCGTAAACGGACCTTGAGCCTTTAGCTCTCATCCTTAGTAGGTAGAAGGCATTTAAAAGTAGTTAATGCAGGTAGATAGAATTTAATTCTAGATTAAACAGTTTTAGAGCGCAAGAGGGAAGTGGGATATAGATACCCTCATTGTGTATTGTAACATTATTGGAAATCAGAGAAGAAGATCATAGGAGAAGCAGAGAGCTGTGTAAGAACACCCATGTACATATATTTGGATTAATAGAGGAGGTTGATTCAAATTCATGGTTTTGTGTTTGTTCTCTGTGTATTGATGCTGAATGATATGCTCATGAATGTTTGCTTCACGTTATACATTTGCTTTATGTGTTGTGTATATGATTTCATGTTGGAGTTTGAAGTCTGAAAGGAAGAAGGAATGAGTTTCAATTGTTTCTCTATTTGAGCCGAGAGTTCCTGCAAGGAGTGCAGTTGAAGTGTCCGCAAGGAGTGCGTTGACAGAAGGTTCAGATAGGGTCCCTTTTGTTCTCATTCTCTCAAAAAGTGTGGACAGGTGCAGGAGCGTGCAAGGAGTGCACAGGCCAAGCTAAGACTCAGAGTTGCAAATCTGAGCAGAGTATTATAAGACTGTTGCTACAGGTGTGCGCAGAGTCGAAGGTTTTCGGCACTTGGAAGTGTCTGAAGTTTTCTGCAAGGAGTGCGTGCAAGGAGTTCTCTGAAAGATTCAGAGTTGGGAAAAGATCAGGAAGGATAAGGCCTTCTAAGTTGTTGAAGGATAGCGCAGGGAAGCGGTGACTTGAATTCTGTGAGAAGTGTCACAAGTTTTCACGCAGGTGAACAAGTTCCGCAGAGGAACACTTAGTCATTTCGCAGATTTCATCAAAAGGAACGGATGGTCGGTATTCTCCGGGGAGAATTCGTGACATCCTGTGAGCCGCCAGATCTCATAGGGGTGCACGGGAGATACGGAGAAGTATTCCCAAAGTTTTCAAGCTCAGGAAGGTCAGGACCGTAGATCCAAGCCACAAGGGTCGTCAGATATACACGTGAGATTCATATCAGGGTTTCGTGGGTTGAAACTCCGTAACATTGCAACGGGAATCGTGAAATCACGATACGCGATATCCCGGCGGCTACGAGAACAGGGTGGGACCACAGGAGTCAGTGAGGTGGACAGGTAGCACACCATTTCAGGGTTTCGCAGTTAGAAGTCCCGAAAAAATAGCATCAAGATTCGCGATATTGAAAATTTTGAAATGCCGATGGAGTGAAGGAAAGTTCACCAGTCAAACTTGCGTGTGTGTCAGAGTTTCGGCATATTGAGATTCGGGGGTCGGTAAAACAAGTTACTCGACATCGCGAGCACCGAAAACCCAATAGGGAAAATCTCGATAGGAGAGGAAAAGGTCAGCTTTGACTGGTTATCGAGTTTCAAAGATCCAAGAGTATAACGTTCGACCACTGACCTCATGAAGCGTGAAGTCCGATTCCTCGAGTGTGAAGAGGGGATCCCATGGGGATTTTATGTGGGTGCAGATTTCCCAACAAGGAGATAGAAGGACCAGTTAGAGTTCTTTGGTCCATGTGGAAGAGAAATATCATGTGAGCGCGCGGACCTTCCGACCTGCGGGTGCGGGAAGCACCCGTGTTGCACCAAGTGGTATCAGAGCACAGAAAGGTTCTTTGCTTTCTGTAGCAGAGAAGAAGAGAATTCGCCATGCCGCCAAGGAGAAAGGACATGCAATCACTTGATCCAGAGGAGAGGGAAATACCAAGAAGAAGAGGCAGGCAGATAACAGATCTAGTCATGGAGAGACAAATGTGTGATCTACGAGCTAGACTCGAAGACATGGAGGCAGTGCATAGATGCACAATTAGTGTTGGGGATCTCAGTGATTCTGAAAGTGAGATTGAGGTTGAACGTGAGGAGGAATTGCAGTTGAAGATGCATCAAATAAGCATTTGATCAGAGCTGTTGCAAGAATGGGTGCAAGAGCGAAGATGGACATTCCAGTTTATGAGGGAAACTTGGATGCAGAGGAGCTTCTAGACTGGATTAGAGATCTAGACACATACTTCGACTATGAAGATGTCGAAGAGGACAAGAAAGTCAAGCATTTTGTCAATCGCTTGAAAGGACATGCAACATTGTGGTGGGATGAACTACAAGCTGATAGACGCTGCAAGGGCAAGCAGAAGATCAAGAGCTGGGATAGAATGATCGCAAATATGAAGGCAAAATTCATCCCCAGGGACTATCAAATTACTCTGTTCAGGAGGATGCATAACCTGAGACAGAAGCTGATGACAGTGAAATAATACACTGAGGAATTCTATAAACTGAACATCAGGGCAGGTCATCGGGAGAACGATGATGAGAAAGCTGCCAAGTACATGAATGGCCTGAGATATGATATCCAGGATGAGATGAGCATGGTAACCATATGAACGATGGAAGATGCTTATCATATGGCTCTAAAAGTTGAAGAGAAGCTGAGCCGAAAGAAGAGTCAGAGGGGCTGAGGCAGAAGTCATCCCAGAGGCAAGTCAGTTTCCTAGGACAAATTCCAGAAGCCCAAGGAAGACTGGAAGAAACCTCAGACTCGAACTGAGGGAGGTGGAACCTCACAAAGAGGGCCATATGCTGAACAGAGAGGACAGCATACCGATCAGAGAGGATATTATGCTGACAACAACACTTTTCCTCGTACTAGAGGCAGAGGAAGAGGAAGAGGTTGAGTAATCACATGCTTCACATGTGGAAAGAATGGGCACAAGTCTTACGAGTGTCCAGATAAAAAGAAGGATATTGGAGAAGCTCACATCGTCGAAGCATAGAGGCGGGATGTTGAAGAAGAAGACGCCGAAGGCAGAAGATCACTGATGATGCGAAAAGTCCTTTTGACACCCGAGAAAGAGGTGGAAAGTTCAGTCCAAAGGACCAGACTTTTTAGGACTACTTGCAAGACCAAGGACAGAGTATGCAAGGTCATCGTAGACAGTGGTAGCATGGATAATCTTGTATCTATGGATATGGTAGAGAAGCTGGAGCTGGAGACGACTGATCATCCAAGCCCATATAGAGTTTCGTGGCTACAAAAAGCACACCAGGTAACTGTCACTAAACAATCTTTAGTTGAATTCAAGATAGGAGTATATAATGATAATATATTATGTGATGTCATTCCTATGGATGTTTGTCATCTATTGTTGGGTAGACCATGGCAATATGACAGGAATGTGATTCATGATGGGAGAATGAACGCATACACCCTGGAGAAGAATGGGAGGACACACATGTTGCTTCCAATCAAGGATAAGGAGGTGAAACCGGAAGTAAGCAACACTGTACTTCTCATGAGTGGGAAGGAACTTCTTACAAAGGTTAAGAAGAAGGAGGATCCATAGTTCATTGTGGTCAAGAAACCGAAGATTTTTTTGACTAGCACAAGAGTGGATTATTTACCAGAAGAAGTTCAGGAACTGCTGGAAGAGTTCGCTGACATAGTAGTGGACGAATTACCTCGTTCGTTGCCATCGATCAGAAGTGTGAGCCATCATATTGATCTCATACCAAGAGCCAGTTTACCGAACAAAGTTGTGTATAGATTGACACTGCAAGAGAATGAAGAGGTTAAGAGGTAAGTCCAAGATTTGTTGGACAAAGGTTTGGTCAGGGAAAGCTTGAGTCCATGTGATGTTCCATCAGTACTCAGTCCGAAGAAAGATGGAGGCTAGAGTATGCGTACTGACTCGAGGGAGATCAATAAGATAACCATTAGGTACAAATTTCCATTACCGAGGATGGATGATCTGATGGATTGCTTGAGAGGAGCAAAATATTTTTCAAAGATTGATTTGAAAAGTGGTTACCACCAAATTCGCATGAGAGAAGGTGATGAGTGGAAGACAGCATTCAAAACAAATGAAGGGTTGTATGAATGGATTGATATGATGTTTGTATTAACAAATGCATCGAGTACCTTCATGAGGCTGATGAACGAAGTCCTGAGGGAGTTCATCGGAAAATTTGTCATTGTGTATTTAGATGACATACTAGTTTACAGTAAGACAGTGGCAGAGCATCTGAAGCATTTGGCTACAGTGATGCAGAAACTACAGCAGGAGAAGTTGTTGATCAATATGAAGAAGTTCTCATTCATGAATATAGAGCTCATTTACTTGGGGTTTGTTATTTCAGCAAATGAGTTGAGTATGGATCCAGATAAGGTGGAAGTGATCAAGAATTGGCCATCACCGAAGAATATTTTTGAGATGAGAAGTTTTCACGGATTGGCTAGTTTCTACCAAAAATTCATCAGGAATTTCAGTGGAATTAGCCCAGCAATGATGGATACAGTGAAGAAAAGACACAAGTCTTTTCACTGGACTAAAGAGGCTGAAAAGAGTTTTAATCTGTTGAAGAGGAAGATTACGGAACAACCAATTTTGGTGTTGTCGTATTTCCAGAAAACATTTCAGGTGAAATGCGATGCAAGAGGATTTGCAATCAGGGCAGTCTTGAGTCAGGAAGACAGGCCGATAGCATACTTCAACGAGAAGCTGAATGAAGTGAAAGTAAAATACTCCACTTATGATAAGGAGTTTTATGCTATCATCCAGGCATTAAATAAATGGTGGCATTACTTGATCCCGAAAGAGTTTATCTTCTACAATGACAATCATGCACTACAGTTTGTGACTCAACAGGAAAAGTTGAATTAGAAACATGTCAAATGGGTTGAGTATATGCATAATTTCACTTTTGTGATTAAACATATTTCTGGTACTTCTAACAAAGTGGTTGATGCTTTGAGCATGAAGTGTTTGTTGTTGCAGGAGTTCAAAGTCAAAACGTTTGGTTTTGATGATCTCAGGGACATGTACATTGATGATCTAGATTTTAAGGAGGCGTATGAAGCAGCCGAGAGTCCAATTCTTAGGGATAGAAGCCAATGGATGGACTACATGATCCAGGAAGGATTGTTGTTCAGGGGCAATCAACTGTGTATTACGAAATGCTCCATGAGGGATAATTTGTTCAAGGAGAAACACAGTGGAGGATTGGCAGGGCACTTTGGTCATGACAAGACGTTCGCAAAGCTAAATGAATCATATTTTTGGTCGGGAATGCGAGCAGACATCAAGATATTCGTGGACAGATGTAGAATTTTCTAGCATTCGAAGGGAAGAGTTGGAATGCAGTTAGCATGGATTTTGTATTGGGGTTGCCAAGAACACAAAGAGGTTGTGATTCAATATTTGTGGTGGTGGATAGATTTTCCAAGATGGCACACTTCATTCCATGTCAGAAGACCAGTGACGCAACTCACATTACGAACCTATTTTTCAAAGAGGTCATTCGACTTCATGGGTTGCCAAAGAGTATAGTTTCGGATCGAGACACTAAATTCATAGGGCATTTTTGGAGGACCTTATGGAAGAAGCTGGGAACTAACTTGTCATTTAGTTCAGCTTATCATCCTCAGACGAATGGACAAATGGAGGTAGTGAACAGAAGTCTGGGAGACTTGCTGAGAAGCTTGGTGACAGAGCACCACAACCAATGGGACAACATATTACCACAGACAAAGTTTGCTTATAATGACTCAGTTAAATGGAGCATAGGGCAGAGTCCATTTCAGGTTGTCTATGGCATGTAGCCGAGAGGAATTTCTGAACTGAGAGATTCATAACAGACTGAGACTAGGAGAACTAGTGCAGAAGAATTCATAGAGGCGATGAAAGAACTTCACAGCCAGGTGAAGGAGCGGTTGCAGAATTCAAGCCAGGAGTATAAGCGTAAAGCAGATCAGCACAGAAGACAACTTCAATTTGAGTTTGGTGACTTGGTTTTGGCACATTTGAGGAGAGAATGGTTCCTGAGAGGAACATATAATAAACTGAAGATGAAGAAAATCGGGCCATGTAAGGTCTTGAAGAAATTTGGGGTGAATGGTTAAGAGATTGAATTACCCGATGAGATCGGAATTTCTCTTATATTCAATATCTCATATTTTTACCCATATAAGGCTGAGGAAGTAGAAACTGGGAATGAGCAACCAATGATCCAATGGAGAAAGCAGATGCCAGTTGCAGAGAAGCCGCAGATGGAGTGCATACTAGATAAATGAATTGGTAAGAAGACCAGGAGGAAAGAATACTTTGAGTATCTAGTCAAATGGAAGAACCATCCAGTTAAAGATGCCAACTGGGAGAGTGAAGCAGAGATACAGAGGCATGGACATACCTTGCATGAGCTCATGGACAGGAGACCATGAATTTTTTTCAAGCAAGGGAGTATGATGCAGGAGCATCACCAACATCAAGCGAGCCAGCGCGGAAGTGAAGGATAGCTGGACAAGCGCCAGCACAAATTTTTGAAATCACCTTGGAATTGTTGCGCAATCTTAAATGAATCCATTAAGAAGAAGCACACTTGTCAATCGTAAATGGACCTTGAGCCTTTAGCTCTCGTCCTTAGTAGGTAGAAGGCATTTAAAATTAGTTAATGCAGGTAGATAGAATTTAATTCTAGATTAGACAGTTTTAGAGCACAAGAGGGAAACGGGATATAGACACCCTCATTGTGTATTGTAACATTATTGGAAATCAGAGAAGAAGAGCATAGGAGAAGTAGAGAGTTGTGTAAGAACACCCATGTATAGATATTTGGATTAATAGAGGAGGTTGATTCAAATTCATGTTTGTGTTTGTTCTTTGTGTATTCATGCTGAATGATATGCTCATGAATGTTTGCTTCACGTTATACATTTGCTTTATGTCCTGTGTATATGATTTCATGTTTGAGTTTGAAGTCTGAAAGGAAGAAGGAATGCGTTTCAATTGTTTCTCTATTTGAGCCGAGAGTTCTTGCAAGGAGTGTAGTTGAAGTGTCCGCAAGGAGTGTGTTGACAGAAGGTTCAGATAGGGTTGCTTTTGTTCTCATTCTCTCAAAAAGTGCGGACAGGCACAGGAGCGTGAAAGGAGTACGCAGGCCAAGATAAGCCTTAGAGTTGTGAATCTGAGCAAAGTATTGTAAGACTATTGCTGCAGGTGTGCGCAAAGTCGAAGGTTTTCAGCAGTTGGAAGTGTCTGAATTTTTCCACAAGGAGTGCATGCAAGGAGTTCTCTGAAATATTCAGAGTTGGGAAAAGCTCAGGAAGGATAAGGCCTTCGAAGTTGTTGAAGGACAGCGCAGGGAAGCGGTGACTTGAAGTATGTGAGAAGTGTTGCAAGTTTGCACGCAAGTGAACAAGTTTCACGAAGGAACACTTAGTCATTTCGCAGATTTCATTAGAAGGAACGGACAGTCGGTATTCTCCTGGGATAATTCACGACATCCCATGAGCCGCTAGATATCACAGGGGTGTAGGGGAGATACGACGAAGTATTCCCAAAGTTTTCAAGCTCAGGAAGGGCAGGGCCATAGATCTGAGCCACAAGGGTCGTCGGATATACACGTGGGATTCATATCGGGGTTTCATGCATTGAAACTCCGTAACATTGCAACGAGAATCGTGAAATCACGATACGCGATATCCTGACGGCTACGAGAATAGGGTGGGACCACAGGATTCAATAAGGTGGACAGGTCGTACACCATTTTGGGGTTTTGCAGCGAGAAGTCCCAAAACAATAGCAACAGGATTCACGATATTGCAAACTTCAAAACACCGATGGAGTGAAGGACAGTTGACCAGTCAAACCCGTGCGTGTGTCGGAGTTTCGGCATATCGAGACCCGGGGGTTAGTAAAACAAATTACTCGACATCGCGAGCACCGAAACCCCGATAGGGAAAATCCCGATAGGAGAGGGAAAGGTCAGTTTTGACTGGTTGTCGAGTTTCGAAGATCAGAGAGTATAACATTCGACCACTAACCTCGTGAAGCATGAAGTCCGATTCCCCGAGTGTGAAGAGGGGATCCCACGGGGATTTTATGTGGGTGCAAATTTCTTGACAGGGAGATAGAAGGACTCGTTAGAGTTCTTCGGGTTGTGTGGAAGAGAAAGATCCTGTGAGCGCATGGACCTTCCGACCTGTGGGTGTGGGAAGCGCTCGTGTTGCACCAAACCTTAATAACCATTAACAATAATTAACTATAATAACCATTAAGAGTAATTAATCCTAATAACCATTAACGATAATCTTTATTAAGTAGTATATGTCATTAATTGGAGGATTCATCCAAATTGTTTGAATATACAAAATGATTTTCAAAAATAAAACAAATTTTGAAGTGTAAAAGAAATTTCACAGAAACGCTCATAGATGGGCTCAACAAGCAAAGTTGGTCTTTTGAATGGTAGGAAGACAAGGCCTTCTAAAACCTAGGTTCAAGGTTATGTCCTCATTCCTATAATCATATATTATTGTTACACATAATCACTCCATATATATATATATATATATATATATATATATATATATATATATTACTGTTAATTATGATCACATAAATATTTAAATGGTTATTTTGTTTATTTTTCATATATTTTTTGAAAATTTTACTCTTCTTAAATGAATATTCATTGTATTTTTTTTAATAAAATAAAATTATTTTACTTAAGATATATATATTTTTAAAAAATGAAATATTTAATACATATGACAATATTCATTCTCTTATTATACATGCCTTGACATCACATCATGGTATATAACATTGGATATGCCACAAGACTGCATATTAGTACAATGGTTGACAAAAAAAAAATGAAGTATTTCTATAGTTTTACATTATATATTCAATTTTATTATTATTTTAAAATATTTAATTCTAATTATTTGTTTCCCCATTGACTAATCAATTTGGGGTCTTATGGCTGAGCCAACGACGACCTTCTTAGGATTGAGGAAATTTTTTAATTCCCGCCTATTTCAAACATTAATTGTAGTTCTGCACATTTAATTTCTCATTCCATTGGTTTAAATGCGTGCAGGTTCCAAATTGGAATTGACGGAGTGTCTTTAATTCCCTCTTACAAGTACTCCTGGACATTTAATTTCTCATCCCATTGGTTTAAATGTGTGCAAGTTCCAACTTGGAATTAACGAAGTGTCTTTAATTCCTGTTTGCAGGTTCCAATATTAATCCACCACCGTATGTTTGGAATTGAATCCACCACCATATGTTTGGTTAATGACAAATAATCTTCTTCACTTCAACTCCAACAAAATCTAGGAAGAGTTTTACAAGGTAATATAATTAGTTTTCCATTTTAGCCGAGATTTAATTTTTTATTTTTGGTGCAATATTTAACTCATATAAAATTCTTCCAATGACCATGAAATTACTGTTTTTGTCTCTCTAATTAGGATCATGAATGCAGGACACTAGTATGAATATGAGTTTTTACACTACCTTGTCATTTCAGACACATGGAAAGATCCACTTAATTTATTGGGGTTGATCTATTGGTACTCCTCGTAGTTTCCCACCCTAACATTCAATTATTTCATAGACTACAATAAACAATGTTACCAACATAACAAGAACTCTCCAGAGTTCTCATTTTTTCAAGGGTCGCATTTTTTACCATGTTTTGAAAAGTTGTGCTACCAGTAGCACTCTGCTTTTCTTCAGAGTTAAAATTACAAATTTTTTCAATCATCATCTATAAAGTTACAAATAAAAACCTTAAACTTTACCCTTGAAACAAGAGGTGGTGCCCACAACAACACCCCTTTTTTTTCAAGGTTAAAATTACAATTTGGTCAAGAGGTGGTGCTCACAACATCACCCCCTTTTTTTGGGAGGTTAATATTACAATTTGATTAAGAGGTAGTGCTCACAACATCACACCTTTTTTTTTTTGGGTTAAAATTACAATTTTGTCAAGAGGTGGTGCTCACAGCATCACCACCCTTTTTGGGGGGGGCTTAAAATTATAACTTGGTTGAAATCATGATCCTGACAAACAATACCATCACAAACAAAAACCTCAAAATCGACCCCTAAAACTAAAAGTCATACTAACAATGACAACTCCTTTTCTATTAGGTCAGTATTATGACTTGCTTAAAGCTATATTTTTCACCACTTATATCATTGTGAATTGAAATCATAAAATCAACATCCAAATTGAAACAAGGAAAAAAATATTACAAAAAAACTTAAAACAAATAAAATTACCCTTTTTTAAATATCTATATACAAATAAATATTTTCATTGAAAAACATAAAAATTTAAAAAAATTGTAAATATAACCATTGAAAAATGATTATCCCATGGAAGCTTCTGAATTCAAAGATATGCCTTGGTGATGGCCATTATTCGATTGCTTTTGATTTTTCAGGATCCATCTTCAACTCATTCGTAGAGATCACAAAACCCAAATAAATGAGTTATGTCTTCATGAGAGATGACTTTTTCAGATTTATCAGCAACTTCTCTTGCTGCAACCTCCTCATCACTAAAGCGAAATGTCTCAAATGTTCTTCCTTATTCTTACTAAATATCGGTATATCATCAAGATACACAATTATGAAATTTCCAATGAAATATTTCAAGACTTTTGTTACACATTATTTTGGTCACCCTGATGATGGTTACATAAACATGTGTTCAGGTTCCCAATATAATATTTTGCCTAAGAAAAGAAACCTCTTTCCACCCTTGCAAGATGTATTTTTGGAAGGCCACCGCAGGCAACTCCCTTTACACAGTGCGAAAATCCCTAATTTTTTCATGTTGTACTATATCCAGTATGTGGGATTTCCACAGGCTGATATATATGCGGGTCATGGTGGCGCTTTGAAGCTAAAAGAGGAAAGAAGTTCTAGCAACTTCTAGAAGTGGAATCTTCTACAAATATGAAGTGGCGTCCAAGTGGTTGTGATCCTACTGACTTCTCTGATTTAATGGGATCATCCTCATCTCTTTAACCACTTTAGGTTCTCCTATATAATGGTAGTCTTCTCATGGAAAAGGTTAGAGGGACAATCATAAAGAAGCATAGAGATTGAGAAAAGAATAAGCTGAAGACTATAAAGGATCTTATTTCAAGTGATTTTTGAGGTCTCCATTCCTCCATCAGGATTTTGAGAGAAATATTCATACAAAAGGTTGGATCAAATGTATGTCTTTGTCAGAACGAAGGGCTACTAAAAGGGAACTTGCGACATCAAGGAAATTCGGTTGTATTTTATACCTTTCATTAATATAATACGGTGGCATGTCTCTTTCCCATAAAATGATTGATATTTTATTACATGACTCCTTGATCACATGTTTAGATTATCATTGAATTTCATTGTTGTTTATTTCACATTGGTTGATTTTTGTTATTACAGATCTGATCTCACAGAAGCATTGGAGAAAAACAGGATCAACAAAGACATAAGGAAGTGATTCATAAGGTATGTTATCTATTCCTCCTTTGGTAATTAAATTCGATGATCGTAATCTAGGGAAAATGTATTGTTCCATCTTGTTTTGTTCTAGGTCCAGGTGGATCTAGGGGGATTAGTTCATGTCCACATCTATCGATTTACCCGTTAACAAAATTGGCGAATCCACTGGGGAAAGTACAACTTGATTGTGGTTTTTCATTGGCCATTTTCTTATAGCCTATATTTTACATTCTATTTCAGTCTCTGAGTCTGTGGTAGATCCAATTGGACTCACTGGGTTTAAAATTTTCCTGAGACCCTTTGTCTTTTTCCAAAATTTTCTATATTGTGAAATGTGTTTTCACTGCACCCTATTGGTATCCCACAGAAACCTTCCATTTATGCACGCTAGTGGTTTGTTTTAGTGCGGGATTTCCACGACCTACATGACTATTGGCCTGCGGAAATCACCCATTTCTACACTGCGTTATACTGTTTGTCGGCGACGACGTTTGAATTTTTTTTTGGATTGGGTCTTGACCTCTACTATTGCCCAGTTTTTGTTTCAGTCAGCTGGAAAAAGATTTTTTATACTAGTTCTTGAATGCTTCTTGTTGTTTCAACTTGATCTTGAATGATTTTGGATATTGAACACCTCTCTTTTGATTTTTTATTTTTTTTTCGATCTTTGTTTTGGTCGGCAAGGATAGAATATTTGGATTTGAGTTTGAGGGCTTGCTCTATTAAAGCTCCTATTTTGGGTTTGAATTTGTGATTTGATTGCATCTTCTGGATTGCTTAATGATCAGAAAAAACATTTCTTGTTCATGTTTGAAGAAACTTTTTCTTGTCAATTTTTATTTTTATCTCCATTGAAAGATTGATTTGGGTGTTTGTTGAGTATTTTATTTTCATTGGTTTCTTACCTTTTCTTAGTTCCATACCTGTTTTTGGTTTCTAAAAAGAAAAAATTAAAGTCTTTTTCTTTTAAGAAATCATTTATTCAGGAAATATTGGCATTAAAATATTGAAAGAGAACGAATAGTGAAATTACATTGTCCATGATTATTTTTTATTACATTTAAAAAGGGAATTGTACATCGTAGTTTGCATTGTTCCAGAAAACTTTTTTTCCCTATTATAGATAGAATTCATCGAACGAAAGTTTGTATCATTCATTTATATTTACGCATTGTTGGGTCAAAGTCTTACACAACATTGGTTTCATTCCCGTCTCCCTCTTGAGTAACAACAACCTTTAAGAATATTGTGAAACTTTAAAATTCAACTAGTAACATTTTCTAGGGCTCTTTTGCACCAACATTAGCTAGGATAGAGCTTTGGAATAGGCAGTGAGACACACTCTCCAAAGCACAAAACACACAATAGTATCTTGTTATAGGGAGTGTCAAATTCCATTTGAAACATTTTGTCCTGGGAAGCCCTTCTCATACAAGGGTCAAACCTGAGGTCGCATTGAGATTGATAGAGTTACTCACCCTACTTTGTTGATCTTGGTGTAGAGATTGCATGTATTACGGGGGTTGCTTGAAGGTATAACCACAATAATGAGTGGAAGCCTCTCAAGTTGATTTCGGGCTAGATACGTTTCCCTTGCGTGTGGATCTGATTGTCCACTGTTTCCCCAGGTATCATTGTTGTTTGTGGTAACTTTAGTAGCCTATATTATTAGAGTCTTACACAAGGTGATTGTGGAGGGGTACGTCTTCACAGTACCTAGAATCGACGTTGGCCAAACTCACTCGAGATCCTTGGAGGGTATACCCACGATTATGTGTCGGAGATTGCACCAGGGTGTAAGTCCATTAAGCAGGTCATCAACATAACTTTTCCACCCTAGCCTAGCCCCTTCTTGTCTCGACGTCACGATGTTGGATTTCATCACCAACTAGTGAATTCGGAATAGGAAGGTCTTGTTTTCTTGGTTCTGATTCCTAGATTTTAATAGCACGTGTTATTTGTTTCCATAAGTTGGCCATTGAGTTTCTTGTGTAAAATATTTAGCTCCTCCAACATTGACCCTCCACGCCACTCACGTAGAATGCAAGGACTACCCCCAAAAGATCTAGGAGGTTCTCAACCCTTTCATACCAATCCACTGGAGGAATCTCCTCAACAGAGTGAGGTCCAAGACATCGCCACTCCACGAGTGGAAGGCTCTGATTCTCTAGAGACTTTTCGAATTCCTCACAGTTTGGAGAGACGTATTCTTCAGGTAAATTCTTCTAGAGATATTATTGTTGAAACTTCTAGAATACCAATTGGACCGTATATAGGCCCTGAAGGTCAGGATCCTTTTGGTCTCCTCACATTCCAAGATGGGATCTTTTATGCCCCGGCACAAGTGTCAATATCTTCGTCGAGTACAAGCTGCCTGAAACATCTAATATAGAACGTACTCTCATTACGACTGTCTATCTATTCGGTGGTTCTGACACCCCGTCGACGGCTCCCAACTCAACCATCCCCCTTCAGAAACCCCATTCTACAATGGTCCCAAATACTATGACTGTTCCCACCAGGAATACGGTGGCTATCCAAGCCCCCATTGGCATGCTTCTTTCGCCCAGATCCACCCCAACACTTCCTCCTGGATATCATGCGTTGAATTCTTCTATTCTCGTTCCTACACAAGTTCCATCCAGAACTCTTGGCATTTCCACTCCTTCTGGGCACAATATTGTTCCTAGTTTTATTCCAATGCTTCCTCAGCCCCCTTCCAGAGGGTCTCTTCCATCTCCTATCGGAGGAACCAACCCTAGTGGCACCACCCAGTCTTTCACACCTAATTACCAGATTCTTGTTGGTGGACAATTTCACCCTGGAGGCCAAATGCAATCCCATTTTGGAGGTCAAATCCCAATTGAGATGCAACCCCCGATTGGAGGGAAATCCCCACCTACCCCACCCTATGGACAGAACATACCTGCAGCCTTGGCCCAGTATTGGAACTATCTTATTGAAAATAATCCTCAATCGACTAGGGGGAAACAGCCTCAAGCTAGCTCTTTCATACCCCCTAGTACAGGCCAACCATATCTAGGTCTGTCCAATCCCATTTGGGGTTCAAACGCTCGACCCAACATCCATGTTCAAGGGAAAAACCCTAACCAATACAACCCTATAAGTTACATGCATCCACACCAACAATCGAATCTACCTGGATCTTCGCATTATATGTAAACTTCCTACGGTCCTACTGCTATACCCATGGGAATTCCTCCCCAAAGTCACGAGTACCCCCATGTGAATAGACAGGTACCCTTCTTAGGTACCCTGGACCTCCCTAATCTGTCTATAATTTTAAATGATCTTATTATTCACTCTCCTCAATGGCCCGTAATACCAACCAAACTACCATCTGACATTCCTAAGTTCGATGGTAAGCTGGGAGAGGACCCGAACAATCATGTAATGACTTTCCACCTTTGGTGTTCATCCAACTCTTTGATGGATGACTGACGCCAACCGCACTCCACGAGCGCGATCGCTCCCTCAGGACCTTCTCCTTCAATGGCCTGAAGAGATACAATGCCCTTCAAATCCCTTATCGGGACTTTCTCACCCCACAGGTTCTCTTCATCGCGCGATCCCCTTCCTTACTCCTCGGAGGATCGTAACTCGTGACCTCGCTACTCGCGATACCAACCTTTTGGGTTTTCGACCTTCAATACCCAAGGTACCGAGACTCTGATATGCACGTGTGCCTTGAATCGTCCACACCCATCACTTCACTCAGGATTTCTGCGCTATCGCGACCTCGCACTATCGCGCCTTTGTCGCTCGCGAGATTTAATGACTCCTACCTCGACTTTCGAGGCCCGATGTACCAAGATCCCGAGATTCTCCTATCGTGCTTTCGCCACCTCGCACCCTCGCGACTTGAACCTCCTAGTATTTGGGCTTTCAACTTACGAGCCCCGAGATCACAAGATCTCCGATCTCCGCCACCTGTACTCCACTCGCTCCTGTGGTCCCACATGGCTTACGTCACTGTCGGGATATCGCGCCTTGCGACCTCGGGACCTCGTAGTTTCCGTTGCAAAACCTTCAACCCTTTTCTCACGAGATCCCGATAGGCGATATCACGAATAACGCAATGTCCCTAGCTGACTTTTATCAACGCTCTGCCCCTCCTGAGCTTAGAATCTTCCGACGCTTTCGCCGTAACCTCCTCGCACTTCCGCAAGATCCAACGGCCCACAGAACTTCGCGAAATCTTATCGGATGATTTCGTACGTCCGTTCTCCCTCGTACAATTTCATGAAAAGGAAGAAATGTCTCTCCACGAGACTCATTGTCTGCTCGCCAACCTGCGACGCTTCCTGCAAGATTTCAATAGCCAATTTCCTGCACGTACCCTTCGACGAATTCGAAGGCTTACTCCTTCCTAAACTTTTCCAAGACTTCAATCTTCTTGGAAATCTCTTGCACGCACTCCTTGCGACAAATCTTCAACAACTTCTAAGTGTTGAAGTCTTCTGACCCTACGCACTCCTGCAGCAACAGTCCTTCAGTAATTTGCTCAGAATCGTGACTCTGAGACTTCACTCATCCTCGCACTCCTTGCACAGATCTGTGCCTATCTTCACTCTCAAGGTAATGAGAACAAAATCCTTTTCTAAATGAACCCTGTAGTCACGCACTCCTTGCGGACAAATTCAACTGCAATCCTTGCAGGAATCTTCTGGCTCACTCAGAGAAACAATTGAACCTCATTCTATCTCCCTCTCAGACTTCTATTTAATCATGAAATCACATACATAGCACATAAAAGCAAATATATGACAGGAAGCAAATATTCATGAGCATAACATCAACACACAGAGAACAAACACATAACCATGGATTTGAATCAAATTTTCTTCTATTAATTCAATATCTGTACATGGATGTTCTCTACATCATTCTCTGCTTGCTCTTCTCTTTTTGCTCTTGAATGCTTGATAATAATACAATGTACAAAAGAGGGTGTCTATATCCCGTTTCCCTCTCGAATCCTAAACTATCAAATCTAGACTTAATTATTCTATCTGTCGGCATTAACTATTTTAAATGCCTTATCTACCTAAGGACGAGAGCTATCTGCTCAAGGTCCATTACAATACAAGTGTGTCGTCTCTTAAATGATTCATTTAATATTACGCAACATTCCCAAAGTATTTCCAAAATGTGTGTTGGCTTATCCAGCTGTCTTCCGCTCCACGTTGGCTCGCTTGATGTGTTGTCGATGCTCCTGCATCATACTCCTTGGCTTAAACATTTTCATGGGCTCATGTCCATGAGCTCCTACATGGTCTATCCATGCTTCTGTATTTTTTCTTCAGTCTCCCAGCTGGCGTCTTCCACTGGGTGATTCTTCCACTTGACCAGGTACTCATAGTACTCTTTCCTCCTGGTCTTCTTTCCCACTCTCTTGTCCAGTATGTATTCCATTTGTGTCTTTTCTGCAATCGGCATTTGCTTCTGCCACTGGATCACTAGCTCCTCAGTTTTATTTTATGCTTCTCCAGCCCTGTATGGGTATAAATCCGAAACATTAAATATCGGAGATATTTCGATGCCATCCGGCAACTCAATCTCATAAGCGTTCTCTCTAAATTTCTTCAGGACTCTGCAAGGCCCAATTTTCTTCATTTTCAACTTATTGTATGTTCCCCTTGGGAACCTTTCCTTCCTCAAGTGTGCCAGAACTAGATCACCAACTTCGAACTGAAGTTGTCTCCGATGTTGATCTGCTCTGGGCTTGTACTCCTGATTTGAGTCAATTAGTCGACGCTTCACCTTGCTGTGAAGTTCCTTCATCGCTTCAGTGAACTCCTCTGCACTAGCACTGCTAGTAGAAGTCTGTTATGACTCCCTGAGTTCAGAAACTCCCCTTGGTTGTGCCCCATACATAATCTGAAACGGACTCTTTCCTGTACTTTGATTCAGTGAATCATTGTATGCAAACTCTGTCTGTGGCAATATTTTGTCCCAGCTTCCATGGTGCTCCTTCACCAAGCTTCTCAGCAAGTCTCCCAGACTTCTGTTGACCACTTTTGTTTATCCATCTGTCTAAGGATGATAAGAAGAACTAAATGCCAAGTTAGTTCCTAGCTTCTTCCATAGCGTCCTCCAGAAAGTCCCTATGAATTTAGTGTCCCTGTCCGAAACAATGCTTTTCGGCAATCCATGAAGTCGAATGACCTCTTTGAAGAACAAATTCGCGATGTGGGTCGCATCGCTGGTCTTCTGGCATGGAATAAAATGTTCCATCTTTGAAAACCTGTCCACCACCACAAAGATGGAATCAACACCTCTCTGCGTCCTCGGCAAACCCAATACAAAATCCATGCTTATCACCTCCCATGGCCTCTCTGGTACGGGAAATGGCTGATAGACACGCGCATTTTGTCTTCTCCCCTTTGAATGATGACAAACTCGACATCTGTCAACAAACCTCTTGACATCTACTTGCATGCCTGGCCAAAAATATGATTCGCTCAGCTTTGCGAATGTTTTGTCATGGCCAAAATGTCCTGCCAAGCCTCCGTTGTGTTTCTCCTTCAACAGATTCTCCCTCATGGAGAAATTCAGAATACACAGTTGATTGCTTCTAAATAGAAATCCCTCCTGGATCATGTAATCTATCCAAGGACTTCGATCTCTGAGAACTGGATTCTCAGCTGCCTCATATGCCTCTGCAAAATCCGCATCACCTGCGTACATGTCCTTGAGATTTTCAAAACCCAATGTTTTGACTCTGAATTCCTGCAACAATAAACATTTCCTGCTCAAAGCATCATCCACTTTGTTAGCAGTTCCTGAAATGTGTTTGATCACAAACGTGAAATTTTGCATATACTCTACCCATTTTGCATGTTTCTGATTCAACTTCTCTTGTTGAGTCACAAACTGCAATGCATGATTATCACTGTACAATACAAATTCCCTTGGGATTAAGTAATGCCTCCACTTCTTCAGTTCCTGTATGATAGCATAAAATTCCTTATCATACATGGAGTATTTCATCTTTTCTTAATCCAGCTTCTCGCTGAAATATGCAACTGGTTTGTCCTCCTGACTCAAGACCCCTCCTACGGCATAGCCACTTGCATCACATTTCACTTGAAACGTCTTCTTGAAATCCGGCAACACCAACACTGGTCATTCCGTTATCTTCCGCTTCAACAGATTGAATCTCTTCTCAGCCTCTGTTGTCCAATGAAAATATTTATGTCGCTTCTTCACTGTGTCCATCATTGTTGTGCTAATTCCACTGAAATTCCTGATGAATTTTCGGTAGAAACTAGCCAAACCATGGAAACTCCTCACCTCGAAAATATTTCTCGGTGATGGCCAATTTTTTATCACTTCTACCTTATCCAGATCCATCTTCAATTCATTCGTCGAAATAACAAAACCCAAATAAATGATCTCTGTCTTCATAAACGAGGACTTCTTCATATTAATCAAAAGCTTCTCCTGTTGTAGTTTCCTCATCACAATGGCCAAATGCTTCAGATGTTCAGCCTCTGATTTGCTGTAAATCAGTATGTCATCCAAGTACACAATAACAAACTTCCCGATGAATTCCCTCAGGACTTCATTCATCAGCCTCATAAATGTGCTCGACGCGTTTGTCAAGCCAAATGGCATGACTAGCCATTCGTACAAACCTTTGTTTGTCTTGAATGTTGTCTTCCATTCATCACCTTCCCTCATGCGAATCTGGTGATATCCGCTCTTCAAATCTATCTTTGAAAAGTACTTTGCCCCACTCAGACAATCCATCAAATCATCCATTCTCGGTAGTGAAAACCTGTATCTGATGGTTATCTTGTTAATCGCCCTTGAGTCGGTGCATATTCTCCAACCTCCATCTTTCTTTGGACTAAGAACTGTTGGAACGACACACGGACTCAGGCTTTCTCTGACCAAACCTTTGTCCAACAAATCCTGGACCTGCTTCTTAACCTCCTCATTTTCTTGCGGCGTCAATCTATACATAGCTTTGTTTGGAAAATTGGATCCTGGTATGAGATCAATGTGATGACTCACACTCCTCATAGGTGGCAACGAACAAGGTAATTCATCCACGATGATGTCAGCGAACTCTTCTAGTAGTTCCTGAATTTCATCTGGTAAATCGTCCACTCTTGTGCTAGTCAGAACAATCCTCGGCTTTCTGACAACAAAGAATTGTGGATCTTCCTTCTTCTCCATCTCTGTGAGAAGTTCCTTCCCACTCATGAGAAGTATTGTGTTGTTCACTTCCGGTTTCACCTCCTTGTCCTTTATTGGAAGCAACCTGTGTGTCCTCCCATCCTTATCCAAAGTATATGTGTTCATACTCCCGTCATGAACCACATTTCGGTGATATTTCCATGGTCTACCCAGCAATAAATGACATACATCCATGGGAATGACATCGCATAAGACCTTATCATTATATCCCCCTATCTTGAATTCAACTAAACATTGTTTAGTGACACTCACCTGATGCCCCTTCTGTAGCCATCAAACTTTGTATGGACTCGGGTGATCAGTTATCTCCAGCTCTAATTTCTCCACCATCTCGTTTGAAATGAGATTATTTGTGCTACCACTATCCACAATAACTTTGCATACCCAACCGTTGGTTTTGCAACCTGTCCTGAACAGTCTGGTCCTCTGAGCTGAGTCTTCCACCTCCTTCTCAGGTGTCAAAAGGACTTTTTGCACCGTCAATGACCTTCCTTCTTCAGTGTCTTTGGTCTCAACATCACGCCTCTGCACCTCAGTGATGTGAGCTTCTCCACTATCCTTCTTTTTCTCTGGGCATTTGAATGACCTGTGCCCATTCTTTCCACATGTGAAGCATGTGATTACTCCACCTCTTCCTCTTCCTCTGCCTCTAGTACGAGGAAAAGTGTTTGCGTCAGCATAATCTCCCTTCTGCTCATTATGTTGCCCTCTCTATTCAATGTATGGTCCCCTCTGTGAGGTACCACCTCTTTCTACTCTACCCTGAGGTTTCTTCCATTCCTCCTTGGGCTTCTGGAATTTCTCCTGGGAAATTACCTTGCCTCTGGGATGACTTCTGCATCGCCCTCGCTGACCTTGCTTACGTCTTAGCTTCTCTTCGGCTTTCAGAGCCATCTGGTAAGCATCCTCCACCGTCCTGATGGTAACCATGCTTAACTCATCATGAATGTCGTATCTCAGACCATTCAGATATCTGGCAACCTTCTCATCATCGCTCTCCCGATGACCTACTCTAATGTTCAGTCGATAGAATTCCTCATTGTATTCTTTCACTGTCATCAATTTCTGTCTCAGGTTCTGCATCCTCCTAAACAGATTTATTTGGTAGTCTCTTGGGATGAATTTCTCTTTCATCTTCGCAATCATTCGATCCTAGATTTTGATCTTTTGCTTGCCTTTGCAGCGCCTATCAGCTTGTAGCTCGTCCCACCACAATGTTGCATGTCCCTTTAATTTTGTGACAGCATGTCTAACCTTTTTATCCTCTTCAATATCCTCATAATAGAAGTAGGTATCAAGAGCCCTGATCCAGTCTAGAAGCTGTTCTACATCCAGGCTTCCCTCATAAGCTAGAATTTCCATCTTCGTCTTTGAACTCATCCGGGTGATAGCTTTAATCAATCGCTCATTGGCTGCATCTTTGGTTGCAACTTCTCCCTGTTGTTCCACCTCATCTTTGCCTTTGGAGTCGCTCAAATCTCCTGCACTGGTTGTGCGTCTCTGCGCTGCCTCCATATCTTCCAATCTTGCTCGGAGATCACCTATCTGCCCCTCCATCTCTGGATTCTGGACTTGTCTCCCTCTGCCTCTTTGATTTCCCCTATCCTCTGGATCGGGTGACTGTCTTTCTCTCTTGGGCGGCATGGTGAATTCTCTCTCTCTGCTATAGAAAACAAAGAGTCAATCCGCTCTGATACCACTCTCACGCCAACCGCACTCCACGAGCGCGATCGCTCCCTCAGGACCTTCTCCTTCAATGGCCCGAAGAGATACAACGCCCTTCAAATCCCTTCTTGGGACTTTCTCACCCCACAGGTTCTCTTCGTCACGCGATCCCCTTCCTTACTCCTCGGCGGATCGTAACTCGCCACCTCGCTACTCGCGATACCAACCTTTTGGGTTTTCGACCTTCGATACCCGAGGTACCGAGACTCCGATACACACGTGTGACTTGAATCATCCACACCCGTGACTTCACTCGGGATTTCCGCGCTATCGTGACCTCGCACTATCGCGCCTTCGCCGCTCACGATATTTAATGACTCCTACCTCGACTTCCGAGGCCCGATGTACCGAGATCCCGAGATTCTCCTTTCATGCTTTCGCCACCTTGCGCCCTCGCGACTTGAACCTCCTAGTATTTGAGGTTTCAACTTACGAGCCCCGAGCTCGCGAGATCTCCGATCTCCACCACCTGTACTCCACTCACTCCTGTGGTCCCACACGGATTACGTCACCGTCGAGATATCGTGCCTTGCAACCTCGCAACCTCGTAGCTTCCGTTGCAAAACCTTCAACCCTTTTCTCACGAGATCCTGATAGGCGATATCACGAATAACGCAACGACCCTAGCCAACTTTTATCAACGCTCTGCCCCTCCTGAGCTTAAAATCTTCCGACGCTTTCACCGTAACCTCCTCTCACTTCCGCAAGATCCAACGGCCCACGAAACTTCATGAAATCTTCTCGAATGATTTCGTGTGTCTGTTCTCCCTCGTACAATTTCACGAAAAGGAAGAAATGTCTCTCCACGAGACTCGTTGTCTGCTCACCAACCTGCGACACTTCCTACAAGCTTTCAATAGCCAATTCCCTGCACGTACCCTTCGATGAATTCGAAGGCTTACTCCTTCCTAAACTTTTCCAAGACTTCAATCTTCTTGGAAATATCTTCCACGCACTCCTTGCGGAAAATCTTCAACAACTTCTAAGTGTTGAAGTCTTCTAACCCTGCGCACTCCTGCAGCAGCAGTCCTTCAGTAATTTGCTCAGAATCGCGACTCTGAGACTTCACTCAGCCTGCGCACTCCTTGCATGGCTCTGTGCCTATCTTCACTCTCAAGAGAATGAGAACAAAAACCTTTTCTAAATGAACCTTGCAGTCACACACTCCTTGCGGACAAATTCAACTGCACTCCTTGCAGGAATCTTCTGGCTCACTCAGAGAAACAATTAAACCTCATTCTATCTCCCTCTCAGACTTCTATTTAATCATGAAATCACATACATAGCACATAAAAGCAAATGTATGACAGGAAGAAAATATTCATGAGCATAACATCAACACACAGAGAATAGACACATAACCATGGATTTGAATCAAATTTTCTTCTATTATTTCAATATCTGTACATGGATGTTCTCTACATCGTTATCTGCTTGCTCTTCTCTTTTTGCTCCTGAATACTTGATAATAATACAATGTACAAAGGAGGGTGTCTATATCCCATTTCCCTCTCGAATCCTAAACTATCAAATCTAGACTTAATTATTCTATCTATTGGCATTAACTATTTTAAATGCCTTATCTACCTAAGGATGAGAGCTATCTGCTCAAGGTCCATTACAATACAAGTGCGCCGTCTCTTAAATGATTCATTTAAGATTACGCAACATTCACAAAGTATTTCCAAAATGTGTGTTGTCTTATCCAGTTGTCTTCCGCTCCACGCTGGCTCACTTGATGTGTTGTCGATGCTCCTGCATCAATGACTCTATTCGATTGTGTCTTTTTCAGTGAACTCTCACGGGTTCCATCACGCAGTGGTATATAGAATTACCACGAGGCTTATTCACTAACTTTAACACCCTCTCCATGGTTTTCCTCACCCACTACCAATTACCGATCCGTTACGAAACGGGAACCGAAATTTTGATTTCTTTCAAACAAACCAAAGCCACTCATATCTATGATTACATTCATGAGTGGCAACGGAGACAATGTCTAATCAAACTCGAGCTTCCTGATCAATTACTAGCAGAGTGGTTCACGAAGTCATTCGTGAATGACATCGCTCGTGACATCACCATGGGTGGATTTGTCATAGAAGAATAGGCAATCAGTCGTGCTCAATACCTCGACCTTGTTTACTCACAAATGGGTACTCTTTATGATTTACTCCATTATGCACCTCGTGCTTAAACTACCACTACTTCAACTACTCTCGCTTCTTCTCATGTAGATGATGGTGTGATTGGCACTTTCCATGCCCAACCACACTCCGCACAAGCCTCTACCACCAACCCCAAGTATATTGCTTCTAATGTTCAACATGCTCCGTCTCCTACTCCTCCCGCTGGAAAGACTTCTAAGGTGAAATATGTTCAATCTACCCCTACCAGAAAGAATAAATCTAAAAAAGGGAAGGGTAAGAATAAGGAGGATAAAAATAATCCGCAATCTGAGAAGACCAAAACACAACCTGTTGATGATAAAGATAAGCGCAAACCCTGATACCCTTGTCTTATCTGTGGTGATGATCACTACACTAAGGATTGTCCACGATGGGCTGAGGTTACCAAGTTCCTTCAAGGGACCCCGAAACCTCCCACATCGGTCATGTTGACGCAACCCTTCCCTTCTTAACAGCAGGCCCAATTGGTCATTCGTGACCAACCTTCTCCCTCCACTACTTCCTATGTCCTAATGTGTACTAGTGATTTAAAGAAGAATGACATCACACTTACCACTCAAGTCAAAGATTATTCTTCCTCTCAGGAGAAAGTTGATGAAATACCACCTTCATTGGTCGAACCATCTCCCTCGGCTCCACCTACCAATGGTCCTCTTCATATCAAACGATCGAGCCTAGATACAGTTCTTCGCCCTCCCCCAAAGGGTGTTGCTCGAAAGTCTTCTTTCAATCCTCATGCGCATGCTACCCAAAACTAAAGTATTGTAGAGGATCTAGCCCAAGCACTATCTGCGATGTCAACCCTCAAAGTCCTTCAAAGTTTTCCTACACAACGGAAGGCACTATTGAAATCTATTGGTTGAATCGATCCTACATATACGAATTTAATAATTTTTGACTTGGAAGATCACATTCCAAGGCTACCTCCTCATCCCATGTTTCAAATACAAGTTGTTATCGCCGACAAGAACATTTGTAGAATAGTTATCGACGAGGGTGCCTCGATGTGTGTCCTGTCCGTCACTTGTTGGAAATCCATCGACTGTCCTCCCTTAACTAAATCACACAACATGCTCAAAGCCTTTAATGGCTCTGGATTTAAACCTTACAGTGTCCTTCCCTTGTTTCCCATCATGTTAGAAGGAAAATTGGTCTGTGTAGAAGTTGAGGTCTTTGACACACCTCTCGATTACAACCTTTTACTCGGTCGTAGTTGGATTGATTCCATGTGTGCAGTTGTGTCCACTCTTTTCCATGTCGTACATTTTCCACATCAGGGAAAAGTAATTACGGTGGACCAATTGGCCTTCTTTAACTTTGATACACATACCAGCAATGTACCTTTCATTGCAAAGACACCCCCTGGATATGAGAATGTCGGTGTGGGTCTTCTAAAATATTCCACTCTAATGGGTACTTTCCCCATCCCACCACCCGATGTTCCACCTCCTTTGGTTGCCTCGATCAAAATGATATCCACCTTCGTCCATGAAACCCCCATGTCTTCTGACCCATGGGTAGTACCCGCACCTGGTGATTATCTTCGCTACGTCGACCAAATGCCCTTGAGTTCGGTTGAATCTGCTTACCAAGTTATTCAATCAGCATCCCTCTCTACCCCCTCTCTTAGCGATTCATCTCCTAATCCTTTTCACGTAATTTTTCCCATAGATGAGATGATTATGTTGGTTATGTCCATGGAGGACACTCCTTGGGATGATGGACATCATCGTTCCATTGTCTTCCTAGAACAACACACCCTTGAGAGTTACCAATGGATTTTGACTCCGTCGACCATTGTCGTTATTACTTCAGTTCTCGACTCCACACATGATGTGTTATACAAAGGGAACTTAAGCAACATTTCACCCACCATCCCCCTCGACATCTCTATCAAACCTGGATTTTTTGAAAATGTGCACATCGGAGCTTCATGTTCCACTGATGAAGTTGCCATGTATCAATCTCTTTTTCAAGAATTTTGTGACGTCTTCGCCTAGAGCTATGAAGAGATGCCTGGTATCGACCCCAATATTGTTGTACATGAAATCAATACATACCTAGGTGTTAAAACCGTCCGGCAAAGACTTCGACCAGTCCACCCTCGTAAAGCAGCCGCTATCAAGCTTGAAGTCAAAAAACTTCTTAAAGATGGATTTATTTATCCTGTGGCTTTAACTGATTGGGTATCCAATATCTTTCCGATTAACAAGAAACAAGGTACGATATGTGTCTGTGTTGATTATAGGGATATCAACAAAGCTTGTCCTAAAGACAACTTTCCCACCCTCTTCGTTGACCAAATCGTCAACGATTGCGCCGGAAGTGAAATCTTCTCTCTAATGGACAGTTTCTTTGGATATAATCAGATAAACATCTTACCCATGGATCAACACAAAACCGATTTTATCTGTCCATGGGGAACTTTTGCCTACCGAAAACTACCCTTCGGTTTAAAGAACATTGGTGCCATGTTTCAACGTGCTATGTCTTATTCTTTCCATGATATTAAGCACATTATACAACCATGATTAGATGACCTACCAGCACATTCCATGCATCGTAGTGATCATTCATCCCACCTCCGAGCCATTTTCCTTCATTGTTGGTTCTATCATATACGATTAAACCCACACAAATGTGTTTTTTGTGTGGAGTCTGGTCGACTCTTAAGCTTTATTGTGTCACGTCAAGGGATCCAGGTGAATACTTTGAAGGTTGAGTCCATTCTCAATCTCCCTCTCCCTTATTCACTTCGCCAGCTATAAAGTTTGCAAGGGAAGGCAAAGTTTCTACGTCATTTTATCCCGAACTATGCTGAGTTAATGCTTAGATTTACTTGAATTTTAAATAAAGGCTATGAATTCGTATGGGACACCACTACCAACAAATCCTTCAACACTTTGAAATTAACTTTAACCCATATGTTTCAGGATAAATCCATGAGTGCAGACACAAACCGATCTCCCTAGATACACCTGGATCTAGAACAAAGCAAAACATAATAGGACGCTTTCCTTAAGTTTTAAATATTGAATTTACTAAGAGGCAAGAATCATGGACATACCTTATGATCGCTTCCTATAGTCTTTGTTTCTCTCACTTCTCTCCAGTGCTCTTGTGCAGTCAAAATCAAAACAACACAAACCAACCAAAGTGATAGAGATAGCATAAACTCNATATAAACCTATGTATGTGATCAAGGAATCATACAATAAAACACAACAAGCTTTATAGGAAAGAATCATATTACTGTATCATATTAAATGTGAAAGAGAGATTACAACCATGGCCTTGATGTCGTAAGGTCCCTTCCAACTGTCCTTCGTTCCCCACACACTTCTTGCTCCAAGGATTCTGAGACCATAGATCTGATAGCTACTCATAATCTATCTTGACAAAGAAAATCTCAAAGCCACTCTAACCAAGCCAAAGCTAACAAGCTCAATAATTAACAAAGCTAACCCAAGCTCAAGCTAAAAAAAGCTCATCCAATCTAACTTTCTCCATGAGAATTCCTCTCCTTTTATAAGTTGAAGAAGATAAGGTAAGGAGGTTAGGATGATCCCACTAAATCATGAAAGTGAGTAAGATCCAAACCATTCGGATGCCACCTCACCATAGAAGCTTCTCCTTCTAGAAGATTCGCGAAAACACTCATTTTTCCCACGTGCTGGATTTCTCGCACCCTGGCTATAGTGCAACCTGCGAGAATGGGTCATTCTCGCACCCTGCCTATATAGCAACCTGCGAACACCTCGCACCCTGGCTATAGTGCAACCTGCGAGAATGGGTCATTCTCGTACCTTGGCTATATAGCAACCTGCGAACTTCCCTTTTTATAAGGTTTTTACATAGGAAAAAACAATTTCTTTTCTCAGGAGAAGTTCTTCTCCCTTCTCTCTTTAGGAACTCAGGCCACTGACCCCTCTGAAGGCAATAGATAGGTTTACATCATTAACGATCATAGGGATGACGAAAATAATGTGTAACACCATACCCCACTACTTTTCCTGCCCGATTATAGTCGTTATTATTTCCTTTATCTAGTTGCTTCGGATTCGACCATCACCATGGTTCTAGTCAAGGAGGATGATTCTCATGACGAACATGTTATTTATTATTTGAGTCGGAGTCTCACGACTACCGAACCCAAGTATATACATGTTGAAAAAGTGTCCTTGGCAGTTGTTCAAGTTGTCCAACGTTTATGGCACTATATCATTTTACACAAGACCACCGTGATTTCTGATTGCAACCCTATGCAACACATTCTTTCATGCCAGTTGCTAGGGGGAAAATACTCCAAATGGATTGTGATACTCCAGGAGTTTGACTTAGAGTTTGAATGTGCTAAGTCCAAGAAATCCTTGGTGTTTTCTGAATTGATATGTGACCTTCCCTATTCTGAGACGGAAAATGTAGCAGAGGATTCATTACCCGATGAATCCCTTTTTCTGATCAGTTCCGATGACCTTTGGAATGAAGATATCATTATATATCTCCAGAATCAAACTTTCTGGCCCGATTTGTCTAGTTCTGACTGTCGTTGCATACGTTACCAAGCCTGTCAGTATATCATCCTCGGTGATACTCTTTATCACCGTGGAGTTGACTCTGTTTTTCAATGATGTCTCACATATGATGAGGCTGAAAAAGATTTGAATGACTGCCATTATGGAGCCTGTGGTGGTCACATGTCTGGGGATGCTACTACCCAAAGGATCTTATGAGCTGGATATTTTTGGCCTTCTTTATTCAAAGATTGTATTATCATCGTCCAAAAATGCCACGCTTGCCAAACATACAACAATAAAATAATATCTCACCCTGCTCCCTTACATCCTGTGGTTTCCATTGGACCCTTCACTAAATGGGGCATCGATTTCATGACATGTCACCCTCACTCGGTCGGGGGGCATGGGTACATTATTGTAGATGTATATTATTTCACGAAGTGGGCCGAGATGATGCCTACATTTGACAACACAAGAAAAATTGCATCCCTATTCATCTCCAATCACATTATTACACGATTTGGAATCCCACAGGTTATCGTCATCGATCACGATAGCCACTTTCAAAACTTTATGATGTATGAGATTACGAAAAAGTTGGGTCTTCGACATGAAAACTCAACCCCCTACTATCCACATTCCAACAGCCAAGTCGAAGCAATAAACAAAGTACTTATTACAATCCTTCGACGGATTATTGAAATTCACAAAACGAGTTGGCACACGATGTTGTTCTCAGCGTTGTGGGCCCATCGGACATTCGTTAAGTCAGCCACGGTGTTTACACCTTTCCAATTAATGTATGGTTTAGAATTTGTTCTACCGATTGAATGTGAAATTCCATCGTTAAAACTAGCCGTCCAACTTCTCCCAAACACCTCTGCTGAGGAGGAATGTCTGTTGTATCTTACGCAATTGGACGAAACCCATCGCGATACCACCCTGGTTATTAAAACCCAGAAGAAATGCGTAAAATCCCAATATGAAAAACATGTCAAGCCACACACATTTTCTAAAGGAGATCTAGTTCTCCTCTATGAACAAGATTGTGATTTGCTAGGAGACGGAAAATTTGAGTCTATGCGGTGAGGCCCTTATATCGTTAAAAGAGTGTTAGATAAGGGAGCATACGAGTTAGTAGATTATGATGGCACTCCTTTGAGTGAACCCAGAAATGGGCTTTACTTGAATAAATACTACGCATAGCCTATCTCGGCATAAGCACTTGTATTTTTACTATATCATACTCTTGTGTGTGACTTTAGTGTATTTCTAGTTTTTGACTTTTACCCCTGGCGATTTACCCTACTTTGTGTTTGGTCTCCAGATGTCAGCGTTTTCGCTACCTCATATTGGCTTCGCCAATGGTGCTAGCCGTAGTACCCGGAATTTAACTTATGTTGCTTGGGAAATCTATGCACCCTCAAACAAACTTATTTGTCTACAAGGTGTTTATCTCGGTCGAGCAACCAATAATATCGTAGAGTATAGCGTGGTCATCGAATTATTGAGTAGCGTTATTTCTCTTGGGATTCATCGCTTCATTATACGACTTGATTCACAGCTAATAGTTCTATAGCTAAACAATGTCTATATTATCTGAAGCCCTACTCTCTTACAGGTATATTTATGAATCCGCTTCTTGGAACATCATTTCGATTCTATTGAATACCAACACATTCCTAGATGTTTAAATACATTAATTGATGCTCTAGATAATTATGTATTAGACAGACATTTGAGACATTCGTAATTCCAATTGCATTTCACATATTGTACAATGAGTAGAGTAAATTGGTAAAAGCCTCATGTATATATATATATAATAATATAATGTTTACAAAAAGAGTTTTCATCTCTAAAGGTCAAAATATGAAAATATAGATCCCATGGCCCCTACAAAATGACCTCATGGATGCCTCTCGCGATAGCATACTACTTCTCTCGCTACCCTACGTAGTAACCGACTATGTGAGCCAGATATGCCTACAGTATGGCGTTGATAACGCCTCAGGATATCCTAGATGGATATATCAGGGATGTCTATCATCAAGCCTTCCAAGTTCTTCTCTATCACATCATAATACTCAACATCCCATCCAACCACTACGCATGCCTCTCCTCGCCTCTAAATAGGAGAAGACCCTGGGGGTCGATATGGCCCTACATCTGCATGATCAATTTTTTTTTATTAGTCTTTCAATTGGAAACACAAAAAACATTAAATATTTTAAAACCTCATAAAAAAATTGTAAAAACACAAATGCATTTCTTACCTAGATCTCCCCACTGAGATCCCTCAAGGAGAACCAAATCTAGATCACCCCAAAAGTCTAGACCGACATAAGCATAATCGTCAATAATCAAGATTTGTCGTCCCAACCAATTGAATAATGCATCATCATACACACAATTCGGCCCGCCACATGTCGTATCATCTGATCACACCATCTTTTCATTTGTTGGTCTCTCGGGATTGGTATTCCCCATTCCACCTACAGACGTAGGTGTGGAACTCTTTCGAGGAAGAAAGATACTAAAATAGAACCATAACCGAACTATTTGAGGTCCCTGTTCTTTCTTTTCGTGAGTTGAGTTTTCATGCTATGTAATAAACCGTCACACCAATTGAATACTCAAGGCTCCAAGCATTCAATAGAATATTGAAAGTAACTTTGGAGTGCCATGTGCGGAGAATCACTCCCTACCATCTGTGAAACAGTAAATAATATGGTCTTGAGGGTCAAATCTCTCACACCTCGGATTGCTACTTTTCCTTTACGTTTTCAACGTCAGGTTCACAATGCTCACGAATGTACTCACTCATGGGAAATCCACCACCTCGACCACCTGTCAAAGTCACGCGTGCCCCACAATGTGACAACCTTGTCAGGAAATAAATATCCTCAATATCCAAAGAGAGGACATGAACCCCCACGTGGAACACTTGTTGTTCTGAATCCCACATATGAACCAGATATTCTAGTAATCTCTGTTGGGCTCTCATGCCCTGAACTTTGAATAATTTTAATAGACCACATTGTCAGAGGGAATTCATGGTCCCTAGATCATTTAAAGCCATAATATCATATTCTTCATGCTCACACTCCCTCCATTCCAACATCTTTGCAAGAAAATACCTGCATGGGAAACAAAGAATATCTTTAGCACACCTTTTCAACATTTTTGGGATTTTTATTGAGTCAACGTTCACTTTTCTTTTTAGTTTTCCATCCATCGCAACCAAACTTCAAATACAGTGCAGAATTTCCGTGAGTGTGCCTTAATGCACCTACGGAAATCGTAAATTTCTGCAGGGCCTATTATAGGCCACTCGCGACATCCCCAACGCACGACTAGCAAACCCAAATCATTAAAAAATCTTGATTTTTTACCATCAAAAACAAAAATTAATCCGTTGAAAAGATAGAAGATGAGATGCTTACCTCTTTTATTCAATCTATTCATGGAATGATCCCCTGTAGCCTCTACAATCCTTCGCCGGAGTTGAGGTAAAAAACAAGGGTTTTTGGTAAGTTTTTGACCAAGTGAAAATAAAATGGTAAAAAAGACTTTTTACTTCTACTTATTACTTTTTTATCATTTTTTCTAATATTTTGTTTCATATAAATACATTTTGGTCAGAAACCCATTAACTCTAAAGGTCTTGTGAGTGTTTTGTTCCTTGCAGGAAGGAATTTAGGGCTTTGGATAGTGAATTATAGACAGTTTCTATGATTTATTCTATTTTTGTCGCATGTACAATTACTTTTTAACATTTTTTAGAAAAACCTCGAGCATAGTCTTTGTTCGTTCTCAGGCTCAAAAACCAATGAGAACGTAACCGAGTATACTTTTGTTGTCTTTTTGTACTTTCCATGGTAACACGAAAATAACGAAACCTATGGAGAATTCTTTAATCTCTTTTCATGCTCAAAAAAGAAAAGATTGTCGAGGGACCTTGTTCTTTTAACGCTCATAAAAGTATTTGAAGAAAACATTTGATGGACGATAGTTTACCACTATTTCGGTCATGTCGAACTATTCTATGAAAAAGGAACTGAGAGAGTTCTCTTTTAAGTGTTTTTCCAAACTCTATAATCATGAAAAACCTTCGAGTTTTTTATGTTTGGACTTGTTAAACAAACATCGACAAGCCCATACAGGACCAAACCACTCCTTCTTAGGGTTCGTTAAATGTACTCTGAGGGACTTGTTCGAAGGATGATCTTACATCAACAAGCATATGTTATCCTCCTCAAGCTTGCATAAAAATAAAGAGGTACTCGCTAGAAATGTTGGGGGGGGATTTGGGAAAGGAATGTGTCTCTGCATCTGTATTTATGGCAGTGAGTGTCACTCTTGAACATGACACCCCTCTTTGTCATTTGAATCTGAGTTGGGTAATCTATTTGTCTCTTATCTTCCCTTCTGCAAGTTCATATCTTGGGTCGTCTTTGAGTCAATACTACCAAGATCGTTGTCGTGTCATTCAAATGTTCAAGATAAGTTCAATCGAAACCTTATTTCGAGTCAGCCATCCGTAATTGTCCATTATTACCATGTCGGCCTTCCCTGTATCAATCCCAAGACACATATGTAATTTTATCTATCCTAAATATGTTACTTATTTCATTTCATTGATGGGGGATACATCAAGGCCATCCTGTGACAAGCCTTTTCTTGTCGAATTCAACTCATTATTCAGGAAAAAAGCTTAGAAATTATTTAGTACCTTAGAGTCTGCATGACTCAATGGCAATTTCTTCACTTTCGACAGTGGATCCACAGCATTGATCCCTGATCAAAAGATTCTAACAAGTGTTCAACTTCAATTCATTCATTCACACTTGTTGGCTTGTACTGGGGTACCTTGGGAGTCATTGACATCAATGGTGATTTCCCTCGCACTTGTTAATAGTTTTCGTTAATGACTGGTAATCAAGTGGTTTCTACTCACATTCAACTTCAACATCTGTAATCGCGTGACTAGAATCATACTAATGGATGATGGATTGAATACCCTGGACTTCATCATTTTTGGTCCAGGTTGCGAAGGAGTACATGTGATTTGTTTTGACATATAGATCCACTTTGTATGTCTCGTGGCTATGTTCATACTTGAGTTGTTCATGCATCGATCCATAGTGTATTCCCAGTGGCTATGCAGAATCTTGTTGACATGGATCCACGTTGTATAAATTGGTGGCCATGACCTACATTTATGATTTCAATCATTTACAATCTAGACATGGGAATGCCTACTTTAGACATGATATGATATTGTGCAGATGCTTGATTGTTTGCAGGTTCCTGATTGGTGCGCCCATAGTTCTTGACACATACATGCTTATTTTACAAAGTACTTCGGCTATCTCAAGTTTCAGTCTCATACTTTGGGGGGAATTTTATTGCACATTATTTTGGTCACCCTGATGATGGTTACATAAACATGTTTTTAGGTTCCCAATATAATCTTTTTCCTGAGAAAATCAACCTCTTTCCACCCTTGCAAGATGTATTTTTGGAAGGCCGTTGCGGGCAGCTCCCTTTACATAGTGTGGAAATCCATAATTTCTGCATGTTGTACTATATCCGGTCTACAGGATTTTTGCAGACTGATATATAGGTGGGTCCTGGTGGCACTTTGAAGCTAAAAGAGGAAAGAAGTTCTAGCAGCTTCTAGAAGTGGAATCTTCTAGAAATATGAAGTGGCGCCTGTGTGGTTATGATCCTACTGACTTCTATAATTTGATGGGATCATCCTCATCTCTTTAACCACTTTAGATTCTCTTATATAATGGTAGGCTTCTCATGTAAAATGTTAGAGGGACAAGCATAAAGAAGCATAGAGATTGAGAAAAGAATAGGCTAAACACTGTAAAGGATCTTATTTCAAGTGATGCTTGAGGTCTCCATTCATCCATCAATATTTTGAGAGAAATATTCATACAAAAGGTCGGATCAAATGTATGTGTGAGTCAGATCGAACGACCACTGAAAGGGAACTTGTGACATCAATGCAATTCGGTTGTATCGTCTACCTTTGATTAATATAATACAGTGGCATGTCTCTTTCCCATAAAATTATTGATATTTTATTACATGACTCCTTGATCACATGTTTAGATTATCATTGAAATTCGTTGTTGTTTCTTTCACGTTGGTTGATTTGTGTTATTACATATTTGATCTCACAGGAGCACTGGAGAAAAACAGGATCAACAAAGACATAAGGAAGTGATTCATAAGGTACGCTATCTATTCCTCCTTTGGTAATTAAATTCTATGATCGTAATCTAGGGAAAGCGTATTGTTTTGTCTTGTTTTTCTCTAGATCCAAGTGGATCTAGGGGGATTAGTTCATGTCTACATATACCAATTTACCCGTTAACAACTTCACTCATCAATCTCATGAAAGTAATTGGCGCATTCGTCAAGCCAAACAGCATGACAAGCCATTCATATAATCCTTCATTTGTCTTGAATGTTGTCTTCCATTCATCACCTTCCCTCATCCTAATCTGATGATATCCTCTTTTCAAATCAATTTTTGAAAAGAACTTTGCTCCATTCAATCAATACATCAAGTCATCCATCATGGGTAAAGGAAATATATACATGATGGTGATTTTGTTTATAGCCCTTATGTCTGTACACATTCTCCATCCCCAATCCTTATTTGGACTTAACATTGTTGGTACAACGCATGGACTCAAGCTTTCCCTAATCAACCCTTTATCCATCAAATCTTGGACTTGCTTCTTGACCTCTTCATTCTCCTGCGGCATCAGTCTATACACTACTATGTTTGGTAAACTTGATCCTGGTATAAGGTCAATGTGATGGCTTATACTTATGATGGGAGGTAACGAACAAGGTAAATCGTTCACCACTATATCAATGAAATTCTCCAGCAGTTTCTGAATTTCCTCAGGTAGGTAATCTATCAAAGTATTGGTCAAGATGACTCTAGGTTTTCTAACCACAACAAACTATATTTCTTCATCTTTCTTGAATTCATCCAGAAGTTCCTTCCCACTCATGAAAAGTATAGTATTGCTTGCTTCTTCTTTCACCTTCTTGTCCTCAATTGGAAGAAACATATGTGTCCTACCATTCTTTTCCAAGGTATAGGTGTTATTTCATCCATCATGAATAACATTTATGTCATATTGCCACGGCCACCCCAATAAAAGATGACAGACATCCATGGGAATAACATCACATAAAATATCATCCCTATATCCACCTATCGTAAACTCAATGAAACATTGTTTAGTGATTTCTACTTGATGTCCCTTTAGCAACCACGGAACTTTGTATGGGCTAGGATGTGCAACGGTCTCCAATTCCATATTTTCCACCATCTCTGTGGATACTATATTATCCGTGCTTCCACTATCAACTATCACTTTACATACCCTATCCTTGGTCTTGCAAGCAGTCCTAAATAAATTGTTTCTCTGGACTGGATTTTCCACTTCCTTCGCTAGCTTCAAGAGAATTTTCATCATCATTAAGGATCTTCCGCCTTTTGTATCTTCTGCCTCAACATTTCGTCTCTGAGCTTCTGAAATGTGAGCTTCTCCTCCTCTGTCTCTTTTTGTATCAGGACATTCCTAAGATTTATGTCTGATCTTTCCATAGAAAAAACACTTTATTTCACCTCCTCTGCCTCTTTCTCTTCCTATTGCTCGAGGAAAAGTGTTCCTATTGACATATTTCCTCCCTTGCAAACTTCCTGCCTTTTTTGTTTGATTATGCGGTTTCTTCTCTTCATCCTTGGGCTTCTGTACTCTGTCCTGAGCAACTACTTTACCTCTACTCTGACTTCTACCTCTGCCCCTTTGACCTTGCTTTCGAGCCAATTTTTCTTCTTATTTCAGAGCAACCTGATAAGCATCTTCCACATTTCTGATTGTCACCATGCTCATCTCATACTGAATCTCATATCTTAGGCCATTCAAGTATCTGACGACTTTTTCATCATCACTCTAAAAATGACCAACTCTGATATTTAATCTATAAAATTCCTCTGTATATTCCTTCACTGTCATCCCTTTTTGTCTTAAATTTTTCATTCTTCGAAACAGATTGATTTGGTAAATTCTAGGTATGAATTTGGCTTTCATCTTGGTGACCATCCTATCCCATCTTTTGATTATTTTTTTTCCTTTGCAACGCCTATCAGCATGCATTTCATCCCACCACGGTGTTGCATGCCATTTCAATCTAGTGACAACGTGTTTAACCTTCTTATCTTCTTCAATTTCTTCATAGTCGAAGTATTTATCCAGAGCTCTAAACCAATCTAGTAGCTCCTCAATGTCTAAGTTTCCTTCATACATCAGGATGTCCATTTTTTATCTAGAACCCATCCTTGGAACAGATTTGAATAGACGTTCCTCTGCAGCATCTTCAACTACAACTTCTTCTTCTACTCCAACCTCATTCTCACTTTCAACCTCACTGACATATCCAATATCAGAAGCTCTTCTCTGCGTTGTCACCATAACATCCAATCGAGCACAAAGTTCTCTCATCTCCCTTTCCACGGCTGGATCAGGAATGGGTCTCTATTGATGTCTTCTTGGTGGCATAGTTTCAATCTGTCCACACAGAATTCAAATCACAACTTCCCTCTGTCTTCCCTCTATAGAAAATAAAAGTTGTCAAAATTGATACCACCTAACGGAGCACCCCTACCTTAGCAAGGTCTGCCTGACCTCCCGGTCTATGGATATTCTATTCCTTTGAGCCAAAATGGATATTTTGGTTCCCACTAGAACCTTTAACACATATAACCATAGGTCCTTTTAGAAGTTACACCTGCGCGAACATGCACTAGGCATGAACCTCCACTCCATGTGACCATCGGTGTGACAACAACCTTCACTCAAAAAGGGAGTGTCATGTTTCACAATGTTGGGACTTCCGTTGTGAGGCAGCCCGACTCCTCTAGTTCCTAAAAACCCAAAATGGGCTAACGATCCACTAGCTCCTCCCTTAAATTCTCCTTATGTGACCCTTGGCTGCGACGTGGGTCCCACCCTTTGAGCGCGTCGGGATTTTGCAACTCGTGAGTCCAAGGTATAGCCCTCCTCTATTATTTTGAATTCCAAACTCGTGACTTCATATCAACGGTCCTGAACCTCCCATTATCCGATGGTCCAGATCCTTCTATCGCTTATCGGGGGTTCGCGACTTGCGACTCCCAAAATCAGCCTCCTCCACACTCTCGACTCCCGAAATGTCGATGTCTCATGACGGCCAATCGACGGCTCATGCTCCTCAGAATATAATGGTTGTTATCTCTCCTAGGCTTGTGAATGTCGAAAGACACTCGGTCTTATCCTCTCTGTTGATCTACTGGATCCAATGGCCCATGGAAAATTGGTGTTTCTCCCTCCGAGAATTTCAACCATCTGTTCACACTCTCAAATACTCCTCACCAAATAACTTGGCGTCTTTCCTCTTGAGCTTGATTTCTTCTAGGTGACTTCGACCTCATCCCCCTTCAAACTCTTTGAATTCTCTATCCCTCCTGATCTTGGTTCTTGCTGCAAACTCAAATATTCTAAGGGATTTGTGCACACACTCCTTGTAGCCTTCACCATAATCTTTGATTATCCAAACACTCCAACTCCACGCACTCCTTGCGACATAAGTTCTTCAACCACTTCCTTGGGTTGCTAAAGTCTAAGACTCCAACCTGGCCTACGCACACCTTGCACGCCTCTATGCTATATTGTCACTTTGTTGGTATAAGAGAAACTCTATCTCTCATGATATTTTCTGAGGTAAAACTCGAAATCTTGTCAAAAAACTCCTTGCATACCTTCACTACACACCTTGCAAGAATTCTCAAGATGAGTAGAAATTGAAACTTATACTTTTCCTCTCACAGACTTCATACATTCAACATGAAATCACGAGCATACATAGAATTGAAACAAATGCATAATAGAGTATATAAGAAAACTGAAACATACCATTCAATAGATGAAAACAGTAAACATAAAACACCATGAAATTGAGTCAAAGCATTCTTCTATTAATTCAAGTGCTTCTATACATGGTTTCTATAACAACCAGCTATCTTCTTAAACAACTTCTACAATCTATATTCTTCTTTGTTCCCCTATGCTCTCTTGCTTCTTAGCTTATACTCTTACAATGAGAATAATCTTACAATGCAATACATACGAGGGAGATTTTTAGAGTTTTCCCTCCTACAATCCTAAGCTATCTTATCGAATTAAAAGATCTATATACTTTATATTTATTACATTAAATGCCTCCAATCGACAGATGAGAGCTACTCTCAATATCTACATTACAATCCCCAAAACATTTAAAGGCAATTACATCCTCCAGCTATTACATTAATGTTTCATCTTTTAAATTTCAAAATGCGTGTTGGAGCATATCCAACTGTCCTTCGCTTGAKATTTCTTGTGATGCTCCTGCATCATCTTGTCTCCATGAAGCAATTGAAGTGTTAAATAAATCTTCAATTACTCCAATATTGCAATGGTAAACAATATAATGAGCAGATTTAGGTGCTTTAACTTTCTCTAGATYTGGTGCTTTACCTTTGACTTATTTTCGATCTTTCTTGTCTTTGATATTCTCCCATGGGATTATTCAAGTCTTTGTTTCATGTGACCCATTCTTTCTACAATAGATACAATGAACATCAGATCTCTCACCATGAAAGTGAATTTCCCCCTTTCCTTTGAAATTATTTCTTCCACGTCCTCTTTTACTGTCTTCCCCTATAGAAGAATTATGTGATTGATTCTTGTATTTTTGGGAAAGGCATATGGTATCTCCAGTTGGCTAAGATATCTTGTTTCCAAAAKCTTTCTMACATTCTTCAACTTTCTCCACCAAAGTGTCAAATGTGATGGACTTCATTTGACCACTAAATTGCAGGGATTCAAGGTAGTGAGGATGTGTAGGGTAGAGGGTCTTAATGAAGGCTATGAGAGGAATGCATATATTCACTCTAGTTCAAATATAGGTTGAAGAGCTTCACCAACAATTGTATGATTTCCATTTCTGAGTGCAAGTCATACAAATCCTTCAATTTATTTAAAACACCATAAGGGTATTTAATAGAAATAATATGGCAGTTCACCTCTTCACTTACCATTGCAATAATCACAACATATGATTTCTTTTATTTTTTATTCAACACGAAAAGTTCCTTATCTGTTGTCCTTCGCTTGAGCTTTCTTGTGATGCTCCTGCATCATCTTGTCTCCATGAATCAATTGAAGTGTTAAATAAATCTTCAATTACTCCAATATTGCAATGGTAAACAATATAATGAGCAGATTTAGATGCTTTAACTTTCTCTAGATCTGGTGCTTTACCTTTGACTTATTTTCGATCTTTCTTGTCTTTGATCTTCTCCCATGGGATTCTTCAAGTCTTTGTTTCATGTGACCCATTCTTTCTACAATAGATACAATGAACATTAGATCTCTCACCATGAAAGTGAATTTCCCCCTTTCCTTTGAAATTATTTCTTCCACGTCCTCGTTTACTGTCTTCCCCTATAGAAGAATTATGTGATTGATTCTAGTATTTTTGGGAAAGGCATATGGTATCTCCAGTTGGCTAAGATATCTTGTTTCCAAAATCTTTCTGACATTCTTCAACTTTCTCCACCAAAGTGTCAAATGTGATGGACTTCATTTGACCACTAAATTGCAGGGATTCAAGGTAGTGAAGATGTGTAGGGTAGAGGGTCTTAATGAAGGCTATGAGAGGAATGCCTATATTCACTCTAGTTCAAATATAGGTTGAAGAGCTTCACCAACAATTGTATGATTTCCATTTCTGAGAGCGAGTCATACAAATCCTTCAATTTATTTAAAACACCATAAGGGTATTTAATAGAAATAATATGGCAGTTCACCTCTTCACTTACCATCGCAATAATCACAACATATGATTTCTTTTATTTTTTATTCAACACGAAAAGTTCCTTATCTGTTGTAGGTATGGTAGGTTTGTTCATTCTCTCCTTCACAAATTCCATCCCACAAATCATTAAAAATCAGTGTGTTTGATCTTTTTATACCATTCAAGGTAATTTTCTTGCCATTCAACACCATGCCAATAATCGAGATGAGAGAATGCATATTCCAACACTAGTTTCAAATGAAATTTGCTTCTAAAGTTCAAAACAACTGCTAATTCCAAAATAAGAAAATAAATAATCCCTCAGTCTTCCCCCATGGCCATGACCAACCCTCATTCTTCTCGAAAGCCATGATGTTATGCTATAAAAATCTCCAACTCAAGTTGACAACCCCTAGTCTTTGCTAAAATAGCCGCAAGATGCACCTTTAACCATCATGCCAACAATAAAAAACAACTAAAGCATAAAATCAAAACTTGGAAAAGTAAATAAGACTAAAAATATGTTCTAGATGCACTAGAAGCATTATAAGACCCAATGCTCTTCTTCTAGTTAAAAAAAAAAGATGCATTTCACAACATTCGATGGTGATTCCATAGAGTCCAGAAAGGAAAACATTCAAATCCCTCGACACCTTGATATATTAGAGAATACAACTGTAAATATTATTTTCCAAAACATATGCAGAGACAATGACTATAAATATTTGGAGCTAGAATCTTCAACAATGGTGATTGCACAACAATGTAAAGATATGGGCTTGTGTGAGAGGAGAGAGATGGGAAACCATTGTTGGGAATGATAACGGGTCGCATGAGGGTGACAAAAAGTAGGACAATCAAGCCAACACAGACTTCTAAGTTTAATGTGGTTGAACCCTAGGTGTGTTTGGAGGATTTGAGTATGATACCTGGTGGGGCACGAACAATAGAGTAACAAATCGTTGCATGAAAGAGAGAGAGGACAAACATATGCAAGGGCGGTCATGTTTCATGTGAGAGAGAAGAGAGGCATGAACGTTAGTATCTGCTTGAGATCTGAGAGAGCCAGACTTGCAGAGGGATGTTTATGCATGTAGGGGAATGAAATTCCCATGGGAGGAGAGAATCATGGAGTTAAAACCTTCCTTGATACCATTGTTAGGCCAGGGATGGACATAGGGAATAAGTAACTCTACAGATGATTGATTTTCATTAATGTGAGACATTCACAAACACAATTTCAAGTGACCTTTGATTTCATCTTTCAAGCCTATTCACATATGACTCTTCATATTTATACTAAATTATATTTACAAAGTACCTCAATCCCTAAAGATTAGGTATCTAACAATATTAAATTAGGTACTTTCATATATGTTATAATATTTGTTGAGAGTAACATTACTTAAGGACTATCAATTAAGATGATATTATAACGAGACGATTTTCTCTTGTTTAGACTTTTGATTACGAGAATATGGCATTTTGGTGTTGATTTTGTCAACAACCAAGGCATATCCAGGTTTTTCATTCTCATGTATGCTCATGTTCAACGCGAAACAAATGACATAAACCTATATAGAAAAGATGACAAGAATGTGAACCATCACATCTGAGCGAAACAAATGACATAAACCTATATAGAAAAGATGACAAGAATGTGAACCATCACATCCGAGGATATAGATGATCATAATGATATAACTTAGATCTCTACAATTTCAAAGATGGAGAATACTATTGATCCATGAGTAATGAATGAGTACAAATAATATGACATTAATACTTGGTGTAGAATAGTTTCAAATGATATAAGGATTTGGTACAACTTTCGAATACTAAACATTTGATTTCTCCTTCTAATCTAAGCCTTTTGATTTTTAATTTACTTTTAGTCACTAGAAAACATTTTTCAAAGGTGTGGCAAGAAGTTAAAAGAAGAAAAACAAAAATAGTAGGATTAAAGATTATTTTTCATTAAAACAACAATGAAATGTTTAATAATATGTAATATTGTCACATAGATATTTGAAATAGGGAAAATGTTTTCCCAACTCTTATGAAATGCTATTATAATATTTATAAAATATTATCTTTTTTTTTCTTTACCAATAAAAAGTTATGATTTTTTTATTGGAAAAAGAGAGAAATTTAAAATTATAAAAAATGAAGATTGGTGTAACCATCTTTTCCACGTTTCAAGGACTGGGGACCCTTAGGGCAAATTTCATGCAGGTTTCTAATAGATTTTGGGAATTTTCTAGGTAGATTTCACGGATTTTCTGGGAAACTTTCCAGGATATTCTGGGCATATATCTTCACCTCAAGTCTAGTTTACTTGACCTCATTTATGGTATAACCATATTATTAAATGTAGTTGATATTCGTGAATGAACCATTCTCCACCTTCTTAAATTAATGGCTTAGATAAACATATATCAATCACTTTTGATAATGTAGTTGCTAGTTGATGATAGATATGTTAATTGACATCAACTAATGTGATAAGGTATGTATACTTGGGTAGGTAATCCTATTTAATCATTTAAACGTTTGGCATCCTATTTAATCATTTAAACGTGGCAATTACATATCCTTACAATAATTTTTTAATGTGATTAGGTAAATGTTAAAAAGTAAAAGTTATGAACAATAAATCTGACCCTTTGATTTTGGAGGACTACTAAGAATATGTCAGCATCTTCAATGCATAGCCATCAGATTAGGGTTTAAGGTTAAATAAGGTTAAAAGATCATTAATTGTGCCCATTGTCAATAGGTGTATGCCCTTTAGGCGTAATTATTATTATTAAATTCCATTCTCTGTATTTATGAAAAATTATAAATAACGGCATGCCGTTCCATTATCTGCATTTATGGCAAATTCTGTTATATGCTTCATTTGGCATATTAACTAGACTTTTTTGTTAGCAGAAACCGCTAAGCAACTGCAGCTACTGGATATGTGTCTGGACGAGGCTAGTATTTGTGAGTAGCAGAGTCAGTCGATAGCTGTTAGACCTTGCTATCAAGGACTCGCTAGGAATGGAAATGGCAGGTTTTGAAGATCAAGGGAGGGGGGTGATCGGTAATAATGCATATACTGCTCCCTCCCGCGTTGCATCGGCGGACCTGGAGCCTCTAGGTATGTGTGAGTTGCCGATAGATGTGATTTCTCTCTTTGATGCTAATGACCTTGGCATCAACGACTTGCAAGGAATGGTAATGACCTTGGCATCAACGACTTGCAAGGAATGGAAATGGCAAGATTTGAAGATCGGTAATAATGCATATGCAAGGAATAGAACTTGCCATCAACGACGAAAACAACGACTTGCAAGGAATAGAACTTGCCATCAACGACTTGCAAGGAATAGAAATGGAAGGATTTGAAGATCAGGGCAGGGGGTTGATCGGTAATAATGCATATGCTACTCCCTCCCGCGTTAGGTCGGCGGACCATGAGCCTCTAAGTATGCGCGAGTTGCCGATGAACTTGCCATCAACAGCTTGCAAGGAATAGAAATGGAAGGATTTGAAGATCGGGGGAGGGGGGTGATTGGTAATAATGCATATGCTGCTCCCTCCCGCGTTACGTGCGCGAGTTGCCAATAGATGTGTTTTCTCTTTTTGGAGAAGATACTCCAGCTAATCAGACAAACAGAAACTACTTTCGGATGCTGTCCTGCTCTCCGACCTGTTCTGCCAGCAGCAACAATTAAGTTTCGAATCTTTTCCACAGTCTGCGGATGTGAACTTCAAAGGAGGAATGCCTACTTCTGTCTCGTCAACCTTAGAAGAGCGCCCGACCTCACTATTCTCTCAGGTTCTCGGCAGAGGAATACCTTGTAACAGCAATGAGGCGGTGAAGGTCGACCAAGTGCATGTTCAGCCTCGCATCAATAATACTTCATCTGAGGAGAAGGTAGTTCCTTCTAACGTTTTCAATTCGCTCTCCCCTCACTCTTCTGACTCTCACTCACACTCACTAATCGTGAACTTTCCATTACCTCCCAATCTACTCAGCGCTCAGAGTCATATGTCCACTGCTATAAGGAACCGACGGCTAAGCGTCCAAAAACCTTATGTTGTTATACGATGGAACATGTAATCAAGAAAATCGGAAACTATGAGAGCTCCTCTGCATCAGAAAAAGCCCCCGACGAGAAGCAACAGCAGCAGCAGTATTCTTCTCCGAACCGCCTTTCGATGGATCCTCATGTCGTTGAGGCGCGTAAGAGGAGGAACGAGTTCCGCGAAAAAATCAGCTGCCTTGAGAAGCTTATTCCCCTAGATTCCAAGTTGAAAACCTGTAAATTGCTGGAGTTAGCCAGTGAATACGTGAAATTTCTGCAGGCCCAAGTGCACTTGCTGGAATTTATGCCTTCTTCTCCTTCTCCATCTTCGCACGATTCAAAAGAAGATCTGAGCTTACCGAGAACACTAAACCCTACCACCAACAATATGATGAGCTTACCTTCGAGTTCAAGTGTATCTTCGCTCAACATAGCCGGCCGCATGAATGGCAGCCTGAACGTTAACGTCAATTCCTTGACACAGAAGACGTCCAGTGAAAGTATGTCTGCTCAGGAAATGTTTGAAGCTCTCGTCACTTCGCGAAGAATTCAGGGAAAGCTCTTCCGTGAAAGGAAATGTGTGGTAAGAACAGAACAGAATGCTGGCCGCTTTACAGGCTCTAAAAAATAGTAAGTGTAGTCTTGTAGATTTTTCATTCGATGAATAGAGTTCGGAACCCTGGTATTTCTTTCAACATATTTCTGCATCAATAGATAATCTAGTTGATTTCACATTTCTGTGTGGAATATGGAGCTTCCAGAAATTGTATGTGACTGCACATACATAAATTGTATGTGACTGCACATACAATATGGAGCTTCCAGAAATTGTATGTGACTGCACATACATTTTGGTTTTCTTATAAATACTAGTTGGTCTCACATTTGAATGTGACATTGGAGCTCCAATTGCACTTGTATGTGCAGATTACACTTGTATGTGGTTGCACATATAGAAATTTAGGTTTTTTTTATGTTTAACCAGATAAGTTAATATGTGTAGTATTTAAGTTAATATGTGTAGTATTTACTGACTTGTCATTTCTTTATAATTATAGATTCTAGATTCTCTTATAATTGTAAATTTGTTTGGTTTTGTTTAAAAATACTTAATTTTATAATAGGCTATACATATAAAAAAATTAGGTTTTCTTATGTTTAACTAGATAAGTTAATATTACTGACTTGTCATTCCTCAAGTTAATATGTGTAGTATTTATTTTCTTGTCATTTCTTTATAACTATAGATAAGTTTAGTTTTGTTCAGCTATGCTCATTTGATAATAGTAAATGTAAATGGAATTTATAACTATAGATAAGTTTAGTTTTGTCCGGCTATGCTCATTTGATAATAGTAAATGTAAATGTGATGATCAAATTAGAGGCTTTAAAGTAAGCAATAAAATATATTTATTATATAGAATATAGATTTATTTATATTTATTTTTATCAGTAATAAAATATAAAATATATAATTATTTATATTTGTTTTTTTTTTTTTTTAAATAAGAGATTTTATATAAAAGGGTCTTCAAAAAACCAGTTTAGAGTTACAGAAACTTGAAAACAACCGTGTTGTAGTTACCGAACTGTCCAAGAGAGGGGAAACCAGTTCAGCCAGCCGGGTAAGTCTAGCAGTTTACAGTCTAACAGTCTTAGATAAACGGAACTAATCTGACTAGGCTACAACTATGAAAATAAACTAGTAAAAAGAAACAAATCCCCAGTGGGGTCAGACACTTTGCAAATAACCTAGCCAGGTCGCTTGATAGGCTGCGTCCCAAGGTTCCTCTTCGATGGACGTCTCTTTACCTTCCAGTTGCATATCAGCATCCAAGTTGCCCCCTTCTAGGTTGGCAGTTGGCAGGGTGTCTCCAGGTGGACTGTGCGCATGGATGCTCGTAGTCATAGCAGCCTCTGTGTCCTCGTGCGTGACCTGCACCACGATGTCCCCTTCTGGCTGTTGCACCTGTTCATTCCTGTCGACGGCCTCTGCATGGGGCACCTCTGTTGATGCCTCGGCTTCTGGAGTGGAGTGGAAAGATTCCTAGAGGTGGACAGGATTTGAAGGAGGGTCGAAGTCTTCCCATCAAGAAGTTGTAGTCAGAATTAGAGGTCCTCCAATCCCTGCCAGAGCTCAAAGACCAGACCATAGAGGATGGCTAGACTATCTTTTAGCTACGAGTCAGGGATGAAGTTGGTAGACGAGTACGTACTGTGCCAGGCATTTCGAAGAAAGGGTGGTGCCCCCAAGGGTGGGCAAGAGGAGCAAGTTGTCGGTGCAAAAGAAGGCCCGCTGGCTAGGGAAATCACGAAAGAGATCCCGACGAGCTATCAGTGATGACCAGACATTCGAACCGGGAGGCAGGCGGGGTGGAGGAGGCGAGAGGTTCCAACTCAGGCTGCAAAGGCAGCGAGGAGTGCGTGGAGGGAGAACCAGGCGGAGAAACAGAAACATGGGGCCGAGGAGGATGCCATGGAGATCCTCTCCTTGGCCTCCCTCTTTGGCGTGGCATACTGAGCTCAAAGGGAAGGCAGAACTGAACCGAATGCCCTGGATGGATGTGTAGAGCCTGGAGAAGGTCGAAGGCTATGAGCACCATGAAAAAACAAAGTGAGCTAGGCCTGGGCAGCTGAGGGATGAGAGGGTCGGGTCGCAAGTGGGGATTGAAGTCACCTGCAGACAGAGAAGCCATGGTATAGTCGGTAATGCGAGTCGGGCGCACCAGCGTTAATGATGCAGTGGGCGACGTAAAATCAAATAAATGCATGGTTTAGGTGGCGGGATTTGGCACGAGCCCGACACATGGATCCCTGACCCACTGGCCTGACCTTTCATCCTCCTCTCGCCATGTGGCCTGCACTAACACCCCATCCGGGGGTTTGTCCACTTCCGCAGCCTTGCAAATGCATTGTTGGAGAATATGGTGGGCAGGGTTGAGGGAAGTTTTGTAAAGGAGCTCCGGTCCATCCCAACTAGTCCCCAGATTAGCCAGTTCGTCCGCAACTTGGTTCGCCTTTCACCTGATGTGAGCAGGTATAAAGGCCTGATTGGGTTGCAAAAGATCCGCTATAGTCTTTAGCCCATGTGAGAGTCTCCAGCTGGGTGAGATTCTTTCCAGGTCCACTCCATTTATGATTATGTTGAAGAGATTGATAATGATTTGGGAATCTCCTTCGACAATCAGCTTGGTGAAGCTATTCTCAATGGCTAATTGCAGTCCTCTGGTGAGCCCCCAAAGTTTCGCTGCATTGTTCGTAGTGTGACCAAGGGATCCTGCGTTAATGAGAAGGATGTGTCCAAGGTAGTTGCGGAAGACCACTCTGTATCTCGCTGCTCCTGGGTTTCCTTTGGAGGCTCCATCAAAGTTGAGCTTGATGAAGTTGCCTTGGGGGGGGGGTCCAAGAGGAGGGGCTGCTTGGAGGGGGAGGAGGAGAAATGGGAGGAGGTGGGTGAAGAATTGGGGAGGGATTCCAGTACTGAAGGATTGGAAGTTCTGTGGGATTGTTGATCAGATATTTTTCAGTCCAATGCTGAAGGTTGATAGTTTCCAAAATGTTGAGGCGACATTCGTTCCAGCAGTGGTGCCACGGGAGGTGATCATTCCTGAAAATCCTTATGTTTCTTTCCTTCCACACCTGCCATAGAATGAAGCCTGGAAGAAGTTGCCAAATACGATTTAGAAGGGAAGATTGAAACACTTGGTCCCTCCAGTCTGTAATTGTATCAATGATGTTGTCTCTTTTGCGATCTGAGGTGTGCATAATAAGCGCACTTTGATCCCAGATTTGAGTAGTGTAGGGGCAAGGTTTGAGGAGATGATTCATGGTTTTAGTTGCTTCTCCACAGAGCATGCAGATAGACATGCCAACAAATCCTCTTTTTGAGAGGTTATCCCAGATGCGAATGCTCGAATGGGCGACGGGCCAGAGGAAGAGAGTGATTTTAGGCCAATGTTTAAGGTCCCGGATTTTGCTCCACACCTTCCCTGTGAGTAGAGGGTCTGAGTGAGTTTTGATGAGATAGGCCTCTCGTATGTTGAAGGTGCCCCGTGGCGAGTATCCCCATCGTAGGATATCCTCTCCTGTGAGTTTGGGGATTTTTATTTTGGACATTTCCTCCTGCTAGGGTCTTAGATCCATGTGCGCCTCCAGGTTTAGGCATTCCCTGTTTAAGTGCCAACGTCGCCAGGTGTCCTCTATAGGATTGTCTTGCCAGTAATCAGTGACTTTTGACCGGCCTGCATGTATAGCTTGGATGCTGATATTCTCAGCCCAATCCTCATGGTCTAGAGTTGGCCATTGCTACCAGGAATCTTTCCAGAAGAGGGATTTTTTCCCATTTCGGATTTCCCAGAAAGCATGTTTGGTTACCAGATGTCTATTCTGCTTAGTTGTTGCCCAGATTAAGGATCCTAGGTTGTACCCATTCCATCTTATTAAGTTCTTCTATACCATATCGGGTGCATATTTCCTTCTCCAGAGCCTGGCCCAGAGATCCTTGGTATTTTTTAGCCAACACCACCAGATCTTGGCGCTAAGGACTTTATTCATGATGGAGGGGTCTCGTAGCCCAAGGCCTCCCTGTGATTTGGGTTGGCAGAGTTTGTCCCAGCTGATCAGCGTTATTTTCTTCCCTGTGTTGAGGCCTTGCTAGAGGAAGTTTCTCTGTAATCTTTTTATAGTTGTGAGGACAAACTTTGGGGCAGCAAGAGCTGAGAAGGTGTAGATGGGGATGGATTGAAGAACGACTTGAAGGAGAATGAGGTGACTAGGGAGGTTTAGTACTCTGAAGGTCCAAGAAGATATCCTTTTGGTAAAGGAGGAGAGGAGATTCCCAAGAGGTGTTTCTGAGGGCGTTATCAATCAGGGGGATGCCAAGGTATTTGGATGGAAGGGAGCTTTGGTTGAAACCCAAGATATTAGAGACATGGCGTTGAATCGGAGGAGGCGTATTGAAGAAGAAGATTTGAGACTTGTCTTTGTTACAATCCAGTCCTAAGGCTTCAGAAAAGGTTTGAAGGATCGAGAGTAGGGATTGAGCTTTGCATTTTGTAGGGGTGCCCATCATTAGAGTGTCATCCACAAATTGGCTATGCGAGATAGGGGGAGAGATACCATGCAGAGGTAGACCTGTCAGCAGATTACTTACAATGGCTGCGTGAATGGAGCGGCTAAGAACCTAGGCCATAATGATGAAGAGGTAAGGGGAAAGAGGGTCTCCTTGTCTAATTCCTCTAGAAGCGGAGAAAGGATGAGAGGGAACTCCATTGATGAGGATGGAGAAAAAATATGAGGAGGTTAGATTCAGAATCCAATCCACCCAGAGCTTGTCGAAACCAAGGCAAGGAGCATTTCCCGCATACAGTCCCAGCTTAACTTATCAAAGGCTTTAGAAAGGTATAGTTTAAGAAGCATACCTGGCATTCTGGTCTTCTGGAAAGAGTGAATCACTTCATGAGCTAGGATGATGTTGTCCAGGATTTGTCTGCCTTCAACATAGCCCGATTGCTTCAGAGAGATGATCATTGGTAGGATGGGCTTGAGTCTTCATGCAATCACTTTGGTTAGGAGTTTATAGATGACATTGCAAAGAGATATGGGCCTGAACTGCTTAGGATGGTAGGCTTTCCCCTCTTTGGGGATGAGGGTAAGGAAATTTGCATTGAGAGCCTGGAGGACTTGTCCTGTGGATCGGAAGTCTTCAATGATTTCCCACACCTCTACCCTGATCATCGGCCAGCAATGGTGAAAAAAATCACGGGTGAAGCCATCGGGGACAGGAGCCTTGCACTCGGGGGTGTCCTGAAGCGCTTGATCCACCTCCTTAATAGAAATGGGTCGGAGTAGGGCTGAGTTTTTCTCAAGAGTGACAAGGGAGGGTACATGTTGTGTGACCTTGGCTATGGCCTCAGATCTGTTCGGGAGTGGTTCTGTGAGGAGATCTTTGTAATAGTCTATCAGTGTCTTCTCCAGATCTTCATGGGAGTGGATAGGCTCGCCATTGGTGGAGGTTAACTACATTATTCTATTGATATGAAGGCGGTGAATGGTGGTTCTGTGAAAGAATTTGGTATTTCGGTCCCCCTCCTTGAGCCACTGGATGCGAGATTTTTGTTTCCATGGAATCTCTTCTTGACCTTTTCTGGCCTCTAACCGTTGATTTACTTTTGCTTCCTAGGTTTTAAGCTCGTCCGTTAGCCCTTGAAGCCAGATCTAGTTTTGAATCGTGCCCATTTGTTCTGGCAGTTTCTTTTGGGAATCGAAGATATTGCCGAAGGTTTGCTTATTCCAAAGTCTGAGTATTTTCTTAAGGTTATTTAGCCTTTGCTGAAATCTGTACATCTTGGAGCCACGGGGGACCCCTGCCTCCCTCCACCAATCTTGGATCTTTGCTTGGAAATCTAGGTGGTTGAGACAAAAATGTTCAAACCTGAAGGGTTTTTTCCCTGGAGTGGTTGGCACCTCCAGCCATAGCTGAATGGGCCAATGATCCAAACTAGGGAAATCCAGAATGCTTGATTCCAGAGTTGTCCCTTCCAGCATAAGGGAATCATAAATGAGAAAACGATCTAGCCTGTAGGCGATTTGATGTAATCCGGTTCTTCTATTTGTCCAGGTATGGATGCCATTGATGGTTTCCAGGTCGATGAGGTTGAGGTTGTCAATGAGTCTATTGAAGTCAGTGGATTCCTGATCCAGATGTCTTGATCCCCCTTTTTTTTCATCCAGGTTGCGTATGAGATTGTAATCTCCTCCGATAATCCATCTGTTATTCCTAGTTAAGGTGGAGAGGTACTCCAAGTTCCTGAGAAAGGCTTTCTTATCCCTGGGATGGGCTAGCCCATAGACATTGTTCAGGTGTCCAAGTTTGTTAGAGCCATGAGCCTATAGTCTGCAGTGATGGACCATTTGGTAGTGACAAAGTTTTCCATAAGCGTTGAGTTGGTGTTCCAGAGGATACCTAGTCCTCCAGTTGTACCTGTTGCTGCAGTAGAAACTTCTTCCCCTTGCTTCCAGCAGTAGGGGAGTAGCCTATCAATATCTTCAGTTGTGCATTTTGTTTCCTGAAGTAATATTATGTCCGGTTTTTCTGCAAAGATCAAATCTCGTAGCATTTTTTGCTTGCTACGTCCATTGAGGCCTCTTATATTCCAGGAGATAATCTTCATGAGGATGAGGGGGTGGAGAGAGGGGGAAAGTTGTCTGAGATGAGGTGGATTTGACCGGAGTTCACCATGAAGTGACCTATTTCTTGTATGAGCTCGTTGGTTGACTTCCTTCCTCTTTTCTTTTTGTCTTTCTGAGTTTTTCTCTGACTCTCTGACTGATTTCCCTATATTCCCAAACCCTTGCTGGATCGAGCTGTGGATCCAGCTGAGGAGTTAAGGAACACCTTGTGCACCTTCCGTAATTGATCCCTAGGTATGGTGTACAATTTTTGATGTCTATAGGTTGTTCGAGGTGCTCTAGATCCACCCCAGCTAATTCTTGCTCTTCTAGCTCCATTTCAGCGTCGCCATCCTCTATCTCCAAATGGTCTTGCTGGCTGACAGCAGGGTCTAGAGATGAGTGATCTGGTTCCTTCTCCTGTATTGGTCATTCTCTCCCTGGGCTCATATGTTGGGGAGTGTTTTCCGCATGGAGATCGTTGGGGTTTATGGAGGTTGATGGATTCTCTGGTTGATCCTGTAGTATTGCATATTTATTACTAGTGGAAGGATCCTTACTTACTTGGGTTGGCTGCTTCCACCCTCCTTGTCTTCTTTTTCCTGTCGGTTGAGCGAAGTTGTCCTTGTCTTTTCCAACCTCTGGGTTCCCCTCTTTGTGAGCAGCATTGAGGGGGAATTCTCTGAAGAGATGTTTGTGCTCGTAACATTTCCTTCATCTGAATGAGATGTGTTCATAGTCGATGGTTTGGATCCAATCCTCGTCATGGTATTCAAGAATTATGGATCCCAGAAGCAGCTTGGCTATGTTCAGGTATACACAAATGCATGCATAGGAGGTGTATCGCCTCTTCTTGGTGGCCTCTAAAGACTTAACATAGATTCCGATGGTGTTACCTATACCAGCCAAGACCTCTTCCAGCCAGAATTCCTAGGGAAGAGAGTATAGTCTAATCTGTAATGGTGCATGTGCGAAATATTCCTTTTCAGGGCTGAAATTCTTGGTCCAGAATCTTAAGAAGAGTCCGGCTGAGTTGTAGAAGTAAGGCCCTCCATTAAAAATACGATTGTGTCCCTCGAGGTTATGCAAAATGATTGTGAATAAGCCCTTGGATCCCAGTTGCAGTTCATAGTGTCCTTTTGGCTTCCACCAATGTTGTATCCATTTGATCAGATCCCGTTCTGAAGGCTAGAGCCCTAGGAATTTTCCTACTAGGGCATAGTCTCTCATATATTTCTTTTGTTCTTCTATGCGTGGTGAGATGATGATGTATTTTGGGGCCTGTGGCGCTTGTGGGATGCATTTGCCTGGCAGCCATGGTATTGACACTGTAGCAGGTGTAGCCGCGTTTTCTGGATCAATATCCATCTCCCGATCCTTGAAGGTCCCTTCTGTCAAGAGCTTTGAGCGTGGATCTGGACGGGGCTCAAAAGTAGGTCGTTTTAATCCTTCTCCTGAGCTTCCATTTGCGGTGTCCTGGTTGTAAGAGGCGTCGTTTGGCCCTCCCTCCTTCAGATTCATGAGCCCCAACGGGGCAAAAGTTGTGAAAGTGTGGCTTAAACAATAAACCTAGTTGCAGAGCGCTTTCTTTATTTTTGTTTTTTTTAGAAAAGATGGATATGAATAATTTTTTTTTTTAATGAAATTAATTTATTTATTTTTTTACAGAAACGGTTATAGAATATATTAATGGGGTGGTCTAGCCACATAATCGGTTACAAAATGGTCTCGAATTTCTTCGGGCCAGTCTTTCTGATCCATTCTACTTCTAGACTTTTGAACTAAACTAGATCCTGTACGCCTTCAAAAAGAACTGGTATAAAGTTAATTGTTGAGACTCCAGTCACTGTTTCAGCATCTATCTCAACACTATTTCAGCATATGACTTAGCACTGTTTCAGCTTCCAACGGTGTTTCAGCATATGCTCCAGCACTGTTTCAGCTTCTAGCCAGCACTGTGTTTCAGCATTATTTCAGTGACCCGGTTCGACTGCGAGTCATTACATCCTTTCTGTCTTGAAAGTTTTTTTGTTTTTTCCTTTTTGTCACTGTCTGCCATTCTTTGCTTTGAAGAAGGTGTCTTTCCTTCGGACGAGGGGGACCTTCTTCATCAGTTGAGTCAGGGATTTCTTCATCTTCTAAATCGGCCCAGCTTGAGACCTGGAGCTTGGGCTGAGAAATACCTGGCATTATGATTGGATCAGATCCTGCCTGGGCATTTCCCTTGGGCTCTTTAGGGGAAGGAGGTTGTGGCTCTTGAATAGAGGAGACTTGTTCCGATTTCTGAGGAACAATCTTTGTATCTTCCTCTCTTGAAGAATCATTAGCCGGTTCTATGCTTTGATGCTCAGGGAGAGCTCCGACCCACCATGTAGCTTTGCGTTGATTCTTGGGGTTTCTATTTTTCTCAAGGAGATTCTGACATTTCATGGCTAAGTGCCCTGTTTCAAAACAATTTCTGCACCTAAACTGCAGATTCTCGTAGTCTAGTTTCTGCGTCCATGAATAATTCTTCCCTTGAAGAGTGATTTGCGTTGGGAATCCTTTACTGAAATCCATCTCTACACAGATTTGAGCATAAGTAGTGAAGCCACATTTGGTTTCCGAGCTGCTGCTATGATACTTGCCGAGAGCGTTTCCAATATGGCTAAGACAAGAATCCCCCCAGAAATGAATAGGCAGACCAGGGAGCCTTACCCACATGGGGGCCGAAGGGATGGAAGCTGAGGAGGGGTCGAAAGAAGGGGTCCAGAGCTGCAGAGATAGACCCGAACTTCCCCAAAACCAGGGCCCAGAGCTGAATATCAAATCTCTATCCTTAGCGGAGGCAAAAATAATGACGAAGAAACCTTTAACACAGGGGAGAACGTGGGCTTCGAAGTCGAGGAGGGGAGTCCATTCTGTAGAGATCCAAGAATGCAGATCCGCCAGGCGAGGCCAGTAGCTGTTAAACCTGCAAAACAGAGCATTAGATCTAAAAAAATCCTCGCGGTCCGCCGCTTCCTGAGGTACAGGGATCACTGGATCTGGGGCTTCATGAACCATAGGAAAAAAGCTAGAGGAGCGGCCTTGGACCGCGTCCTTGAAGGAGGGCGGAGCTGGAATAAACGGGGTGACTGAGGATGCGCCTGTCGCGGCTTCCGGAGGATGTGGTTGAGCGGAGGAGGGAGGAGGACCGGACGGGGAGCTGGAGGGGCCACCCGAGCGTCGAACAGAGGGATGAAAGGGGGGCGAGCTCTGGAGAGGGCCGAGCTCACGCGAAGAGGCACGCGGAGCTGCAGAGGAGGTCGCCGCTATCGCTAGGGTTACTTAATGAAATTAACTTTTAATTATAATATCATATTATATTTTATATTATAGTAGATGTAATATTTAAATTAGGTAAAAGTAAAAGTGATATTTAAATGAGAATAAATATAAAATATATAATTATTTTTTTTTTTTTTTTTTAAGAAAAGATAGATATGAATAGTTGTTTTTTTAAATGAAAATATTTTTTAATTATAATATTAGATGTGATTTTTAAATTAGGGAAGAGTAAAAGTGATATTTAAATGAGATACTATATATTCTGTGAAAGGTTATTGATAGCATATTTTATGTAAAAATAAAAGTTGATTGTATTTATTTTTAGTTTATTAATAAAA
>ML776678.1:156446-171441 GCA_009831015.1 Picea engelmannii | reverse complement strand
ATTATTCCAGGCCTAAGCCCCCTAGGCTTAGCCCCTAGGTTCAACACTCAGCCCTTTTCCCACCTTCCAGCCCCTAGTTCCTTGCCCATTCTGTGGACGCTCAGTCCCCCATCACTCTTTCATCGTGGTCGGTCTGCACCGGCAGTATTTATATTTTATTAATTGACTTACATACATACAAGTATATCACAGGCTCGTGGCCTTCAACACTTAGGCTCCCTGGCCTAACAAAACTCGTAAGCCTACAGCTTATACAAAACTTGGCTCACCAGCCTATAGAACATATTTACAATCTCTTTCAGAGCATGGTTTACATCGGGGCTCAGCCTTGGGGACACTACAGGTTCTTTAGGGGTTTTGTAATGGGTTATGGGATGTCATCCCATGGGGTTTTCCCATGTTTGGACCTATTGTAAGGGTTTGTAAAAGTATAAATAAAAGAATAATGTATGGTAGAAGTAGTAGTCTTTGGAGCTAAGTGCAAGCAGTTGAATGGCTTTGTGCAAGGGAATGAATGTGTGTTAAGGCTTTTTGCTAGATAAAAAGTGGCTTTGTTCCTTGATCTAGTTTTTGGAAGGAGGATCTGGTGCTCAGTGCGCATATCTCATGTCTAGTGCGAAGCTCGACTCTGTGGCTTAGTGCATAAGAGTAATTGAATGTAAGAGACTGAAGACTAATAAAGAGGCGAGCGGTTGGTGGACGTATCCCCACACTGAGGTGAACCACGTACATCTGGTGTCGTATGGTTTACTTTGTGCAATGATTATATATGTTATGTTTTTTTTATTTCTTAGATTAGATATGTAATGGATATGTATATGTTGGTTTAATGCTTTTCTTTTGTTAAAATGCTAGATCTGATTCACAGTGTTAAGTGTTTTAGGTAAATAATCTTTATTGTTACTGTGCTATATCTATCTTAGATATGTTCTACAATGTTCATAAGGTGAATAAACTAATGTATGTAACTTCCTAAGCGTTAATAGAATACCCTACAAAGTGTTATTATCACAGATCTGTGTCCCAACCTGGTTACAGACACTTGCGTCATGTAACCCCCCTGCTTCTACCTCGGGTGAGACTTCTTTTGCTTCACAGGTGTTACTGAAAGGGTCAGTAGTCAGGGTTTTGTTAGTGCGTTGTTAAGCGTTGAACCCTGAGTCTGCCCCTATTCCAACAAATGGTTCCATTGTCAGTACTTGAAACTGTGATTGTTGGAAATTGACGTAAAGAAAAAGAGAAGCTATGTGCATAGATCTATTGTTGAAGTGCGCAGTACTCCACTGGACTTGCAAAGCTTTGTACTAAGAAGGAAATCCGATCTCAAAAAAGAGTTAAGCTCTGAAAATAGGTAAATCTTTGTGCTTTGACAAGATTAAGATAAGTGAAATTTTTTGTTTCGAAAGCATGAATTTAAGTATGTTTAATAGATCTGTTCCTAGTCTAAAGGCTAGGGTGTCTTTGAAAGAAAGAGTTGATTTGAGTAAATTTAATGGAAATGAAGAAAGATATGTTATTACTATTCATAGAAAGAGTTTTTGGACTAATAAATGGATGTAGGAACCTAGAAAGAATTTTTTCAGATTGCAGGTCCAGCACTATGATCCTAGTGCGCAGTAGAGAAGAGGTTGGGGAAAATTTAAAAGAAAAAGAGGATTAACTTTTTTCTATAACTGCAGAAGACCGGGACATCTTGCTAAGGAATGCCCTGGCGCAAGTCCTATTTTTCTTTGTTACAAGATTGTTGGTCATGAGCTTGAGGATTGTCCAAAGATGATTGCTAAAGTTGAACGAATGAACATAGGACAAGAAAACTGTGAAGGAAGTCAAGAGACTAAGAGCATGTTAGAGAGTCATAAAGAGAAAGAATCAGAGAAATTTTAGACTACATTAGTACAGTTGAAAGAAATGATGGATGTTCACAAAGATGTCGATTTACAAGAGATCTTGAAAGTAAAACAATGCATAAGTGCAAGAATAGAATACTTCGACATAGATTGTGTCTTGGATGAGGAAACACAAGTGAATATTATGACAGAAGGAACTTGGAAAATTTTTGGAAAGCCTATTGTGACACCTTCGTTAGGAAGGATAGGCTTGCTTAAGGTAAATATGATAATCTTATGTGGAAGAGTTACTAATGTACCTATTATTATTGAGGGAACATCGACTGAAGAAGAATTTGAAGTCATTCATTTTTTGGGGGGCAGCACCCCTTTTCCACTTTTGTTAGGTAAGAATTGGATTGAGAAGGAACATATTAGAAGGGAAGTCGAGGAAGAAGCTACAGAAAATAAAAAGCAAGAATTAAGGGATTTCATAGCTAAGAAAATAAACTGACTAATAGAAGAATGAGAGGATAAGTCAAAGCAATAGAACAAAGCAATAACGCAAAAGGGACAGAAATCTAGAGAATTAGTTGTCAAGGTTGAAAGAATGAAAGAAGGTTTGAAGAACCTATCTATGCAAGAAAGAAGTATATCCACCCAGGAAGTATTAAGAGAAGGGATATTAACTTCATACTCTTTGAGGGAACCTCAACTGTGCGAAGCCACTGCACTAGGAGGAAATAAGAATAAGAATGGAAAGAGGATTCCATAAACAGTTAGAGACACTCAGATAACAGGGAAGAAGGCAAGGAAGCTCAATAAAAATAAATCTAAGTTAGAAAAGATACAAGAAGATAGAGAGATCATATCGAAGACTTTGCATAATGGAACCTCGTTGGAGGTAGGTTCATGGAATTTGAACCTCGCTAGAACAGCAAGAATGGACAGAATGGGACTTCGCCATGGCAAAGTTATATCATCGTTGGAGGCACCCTGACCATTAGAATGACACTCCATAATGGTTAGAAAATGCATTTATGGGATGATGGACTGCTTTTGGACATTGATATTGTGCCATAATGGACAGATTTACATTGATGGAAGCATTCCTAGCCGTTGGAAGGATCTATTATGATACCCCGCTTATTTAACTCATCGGTCACTGCATCGGGACCACTTTTTGCTACTCGTGATTGACTGAGATAAACAAAGAATTTTTCTAGTGTCTATTTGTGTCATCTGAAACTAGACCTCGCCATTCGTTTGTCTACCCCGCCTATCTGTTTGTCTACCCTGATCTGTCTATTTAAAAACTACAATGTCGGGTGAACCTAGTGAATTAGAGAAGTCTGTTGAGGAGGTTCTTAAGAAGATAATGGTCGACAGACCGATACCTGAAGGTGTTTGGGTGTCGTCGACTAGGGGAATACAGGCTTCCCCTTCGAATAGACGTCATTTTGGTTGTGTCAACCCCGGAACTGAACAGTGAAGTAAGTACCGCGACTATCTGGCTAATGCAAAGCATATCCATTCAATCCTATAAGAGTATATCCCACCTTTGGCTGACATTGTTAACCATGACAGAATCCCCTGAGATTATGAGTACACTGTGTTTACTGTGTACATTATGAAAGGAATACGCGTAGTCAGGAGTCAGTTAGGACAGATCCCACTACTGAAGAACCACGACTTCAACTTGGGAGACCAGAAGAACTATGCCATGTTGGCACCCCACCGCTATCTCATAAAGAAAACTGGAAAGAAGACTCACCTTGTCTCACAACCAAGGATTAAGGAGTTGGCGTCGTCCACCATGTTGAATGTGATGAAGATCCCACATTTTGGCTGCCACCAGGAGGTTAACACTTGCATTAAACTCCTCATGTCGTGCTATCATGGCAGATTCTTGTGGCTTGACTGAAGGATTATTGTGGATCTGGCGTTGATCCACCCAATCATAGGCTTAAATGTGAAGGGTCCTAACCCCCAGTAGTTTTATCTAGGGAAGGCTTCAGACTGTTCCTTGGCACAATGCAACAAGGAATCTTACGGAGAAGTCGAAAAAGGAAAGCAAGGTTACAAGGTAGCCTCTATATAGGATGGCGTAGTGCGCCTCACTTGCCAACTCATAGCTAGCAAGTTCGTAAGGAAGAACTGCCCCACATAGGTCACTGGGTTCGTGGTGGACCTCGCAAGAAAATGTGTGGAGGGAATGCAGATGAACTGGGCGAACTACCTTGTCAATGAGCTGGAGAAGGATTGTCGCGAAGCCCATGACTTGGGATATGAATTCCATTACAGTTGGTTGATCATTTTGATCGCATTTGTCGCTTGGAAAATGCTTGAAGGAGCCACCTTCCCAGAGATCAAACCCTCATAGCCGTTGATCGCTCGGTTTTCAACCCTGTGGTATACCAACAACATGACGAAGCAGTGGTAGTCCAATGCAATGTTTCATGCATATTATCAACAATTAAAGGTTTCCATTGAATCCTTTCTACGCATGACACCATGCACCCTGCGCCAGTACCGACCAATAGAAAAGTTCCATGCAGATACACATTTCATCTACATCACTACGCTCAGAGACGAGAACTAGGAAGAGTTACAGTCATACTACAAGCTAACATATGAAGACGTGGAGTAGATTACAAAGAAGTGGTTGGAGGAATTTCTTATACCTATCATTGATGCAGAACTCTCCGACACTGACACCATAGGAAGCCCCATAGTCACCTGAATCGAGCATGTCAAACAGTCCAGTGGGACGAAGAAGAAGAAAAATTAGGAGGAAGTCCAAGATATAGAGAGCGATGAGGAGGACAACACTTCTAAAGATAATGGGTCTGTCTCACTCAGAGGAGGAGGTGAAGACAAAGAAGAAGGACAAGGAGGAGGGGATGAAGGAGAAGATCAAGGAGGAGGCGAAGCTACACCGCATGAAGACCCCCCTACTATAATAGTCACACCACAAAAGAGGAATGTTTCTCCGAAGAAACCCTCAAAAAGGAAGAAGATGCATGCCAATAAGCCCCAGTTAGAGGCCACTCTCACTAAGGACGATATCAGTTTGGTCTGCGAAGCTATGGAGGATTCTTCTGAGGACATCTTCCAGAGATATGGAGAGAAGAAGGAGGAGCTATATGGAAGGATCGAGAGGGAAATGAAGGAAGTATACCAAGATGTCCATTTGGCCCACGTAGTACCTACTGTGCCTTCCTCGTCACATATTGCAAAATTGGGGGATGAACCAACCCAATTGAGAAGACTGGAGGATGCAACAGAAGCTTGACTTCAGAGAGTTCAGGAAGAGAAGGAGAAGGCTACAAAATCATTTAAAAGAGATAAATATGAGATCTTAGCACAATTAAGAGAAGTGTAGGACAAGTTAGCAGCCCAGGAAAGTGAGAAAGCAGAGCTTCAGGCAAAGCTCCAGGAGGAAAAAGCCCAGCTACAGAGAGAAAAGGAGCAGTTTCTCGTAGAGTAGACCATGGTCAAAGAAGTATTAAGTAAAGCATGTTACTCTGTGCCAGGTTTGGCACAGGAGGAGAAAGAGTCGGTCGAGGCTCAAGTAGTGAAGCTCACTGAGACCCTCCAGCAGCTTCAAACTGGGATAATAGACTTGGAGGCCCAAACAATACAGAGCACCCCGCAGGAGGTGTGTGACCAGAGGGAAGAGACCGCTAAGAACACACTAATAAAGATAAGAACCCCCACCTCAGAATGCAAACATTTGAGTGATAGAAGCGCATAGATATATGAACACCTCACCAAGGATCCGAAGCTAAGGAAGATGGAAGTGCAGTTACAGGAGGTGTAGCAGAAGACATTTTTTGTACAGGCACAGATGAAGCTACTCAATATGGTAGAAAGAATAAAAATATCCCAGGAGAAATGCACAATACAACAACAGATCATTTTCCTCCAGGGTAGGGTAATGGAAGTGATGCAGAAGATACAACCTGTGCAAGATGAAGCCTACAAGGTGTTCGAAGAGATTGATGGACAATTCTCACAATTGGATCAAGTGGTTGCAACAATAGAACAATGCCTGGAAGGTCCTATTATAGAGCAGGCGATCCAGGAGCTCATTAAGCAGGAGGCTCAGGAAAAGCAACAAGTCGAGGTAGATCAAGTTAATCTCGAGGCCTTCAGATTAGCATTGTTCGCACCTGAGTGACTTGAGACGAGTCACAGGTGAGTGTTGGGGGCTTGTTGGCCCTTGACCAAGTTTTGAGGAAACCTTGGTCAGAGTTGGACCACTTTTGGACTTTGACACATTGGTCGAGGAAGGAGTGCCCAGGCGGAGCTGATATCGCGGATCTCACCTATTTTGTGGGCTATGTGGACCCAATAATCTTTATGGTTTTTTTTATGGGTTATGGGATGTCAGCACATGGGGTTTTCCCATGTTTGGCCCTATTGTAAGGGTTTGTAAAAGTATAAATAAAAGAAGAATGTATGGTATAAGTAGTAGTCTTTGGATCTATGTGCAAGTAGTTGAATGGATTTGTGCAGGGGAATGAATGTGTGTTAAGGCTTTGTGTTTGATAGAGAGTGGCTTTGTGCCTTGATCTAGTTTTTGGAAGGAGGAAATGGTGCTCAATGGGTAGATATCATGTCTGGTGCGAAGCTCGACTCTATGGCTTAGTGCACAGGAGTAGCTAAATGTAATATAATGAAGAATACTAAAGAGGCGAGCGGTCAGTGGACGTAGCCCCACACTGGGGTGAACCACATACATCTAGTGTCTTATGGTTTGCTTTGTGCAAAGATTATCTTTGTTATGTTTTACTTAGTGCTTAGATTAGATATGTAATGGATATGTATATGCTTCTTTAACTCTTTGCTTATGTTAAAATGCTAGATCTAATTCACAGTGCTAAGTGTTAAGTGTTTTAAGTAAATAATATTTGTTGTTACTGTGCTACATCCATCTTAGATATGTTCTGTGATGTTCGTAAGGTGAATAAACTAATGTATGTCACTTCCTAAGCATTAACCGCATACCCTGCAAAGTGTTATTATCACAGACCTGTGTCCCAACCTGGTTACAGACACCTGCATAATGGTTATGAGTCTAGGCCTCGTAGTGTTATTATTACTTTGAACAGGAAATTGTACAGGATACTCGAGGCAGTCCCACCTAGTGTTATTTCCTTGATCTCTGCTAAGTAATGCAGGAAGTTCATCTCTCATATGGGGAAGTTTTTATTCTTCATGATTCACTCTCAGAATAAGAGAAAGATCACAGCCACATCTATGGTCTCTGTGGCCGACCTCTCCACATAGCAGAAGCAAGTAGATAAGGTCGTGGAAGAATACTCGGATATCTTCTCCTCACCTACAGGGGTACCTCTGCACTGCCAGGTCAAGCACCCCATCGATCTGACCCCCGACGCATCACTTCCCAATGGGCAAGTCTATCGCCACTCTTTTTTAGAGAATGAGGAGATTAGGCGACAGATCCAAGAACTACTCCAAAAGGGGCACATTTGTCCCATCTCATCACCTTGCGGGAAGCCCAATCATGCTGGTACAGAAGAAAGATGGAACCTGGCGACTCTGTATTGATTACCGGGCTATAAATAAAATCACAATCATAAACTGGTACATGATTCCCCAAATTGAAAACCTCCTTGATAAACTCACAGGGGCCAAATACTTCAGTAAGATTGATCTGAAGTCTGGCTACCACCAAGTCCTGATAGAACGGACAGATGTATGAAAGACCGTCTTCAAGTCAAAGGAAGGCCTTTTTGAATGGTTGGTCATGCCCTTTGGTTTGAAAAATGCTCCAGCCACTTTCATGAAGATGATGGACAATATCCTGTGACCATTCACCAATACTTTTTTGGTGGTGTATCTAGATGACATTCTAATTTACAGCAAGACTTGGGCGGAACACTTGCAGCATATTCAGCAGGTTTTTCACACCCTATGGCAACACAAGCTATAATCCAACTTGGAAAAATTCTCCTTCAACATGGACAGGGTCCATTACCTAGGATACATCATTAATTAGCATGGCATACATGTCAATCCAGCCAAGATCCAAGTCATCCATGACTGGCTAGCCCCAACAACACTCACTGAGCTTCAGAGCTTCTTGGGCCTTGCCAATTTCTATTGCAGGTTCGTGTTGGGATTTTCCCATATTGCATGGGCCCTCAGCCAAATAAATAGGGGTGGTGGTAAGGCAAAATTTGCATGGGGTCGGTCCCAACAACAAGCATTCGATGATTTGAAGAAGTGCTTGTGCTCAGCCCCAGTACTTTCACTACCAGACCTGCAGCATCCCTTTGAAATTGAGACAGGTGCTTCAGACTATGTTGTGGGCATCGTTCTCACTTAGCACAGCCACCTTGTGGCCTATCATAGTGAGACATTGTCAGATACTATCCATAAGTACCCTACTTACGATAAGGAAATGTACTCCATTATATAAGCCTACCTCCAGTGGAGACATTACATTCTTGGGAAGGAGACAGTCATCCACACTCATCATAAGCCACTATAGTTCATGTAGACACAAGGAAAATTGCAAAATGATCACCATCAAAAGTGGTCCACATAGTAGTAGCAATTCCACCTCAACATAAAGTATAAAACAGGAAGCACCAATCGCTTCACCCATTGTCTCAACAAACCACCAGTTGTGGCACTCACCACGGTGCTAGACTCTTATGGCCATGAGACATCGCGATGGCCCCAATTCTATGAGACAGACCCTGACTTTGCCACCACCTACCAAATGTTGGGTGCAAATGCAGTTGTCAATAATTTCCATCTTCAGGATGCGTTGTTGTGTCATCTGGGCCATATTTTTGTTCCATCAAGTGAGTGAGTGAAGTTGATCTAGGAAGCCCACTACAGTCAGGTGGAAAGACACTTCGGCATCGAAAAGATAGTGGTGATGCTATAGAAACATTTCTACTGGTTAAAACTTCAACAAGAGGTCAACAAGTATATCAGGTCCTGCACTGCCTGTGCTATTGCCAAACCGACGACTAAGAAACAGGGCTTGTACACCCCTCTTCCTACTTCTGACATGCCATGGGAATCCATGTCAATGGACTACATGTCGGTCCTTCCGTTCACCAAGCGGGGAAATGACTGTGTTTTTGTGGTTGTTGATCATTTTTCTAAGATGGCGATTATGGTTTCCTACAAGAAGAGCATCATAGCAGAGGCCACTACCAAGATCTTCTTTGAACGATTCTGGGTACATTTTGGAATCCCACAAACCATTGTCTCAGATCATATTAGTCAATTTCTCAGCACATTCTAGTCAAGCCTCTGGTCACTGTTGGACACCAAGCTCACCAAATCCACGGCCTTCTACCCCCAAACAGATGGCCAAACTGAGGTTGTAAATCAAATGATTTTGCATATCACTTGCATGTATAATTCAAAGGACCCTCGCACATGGGATGAGAGCCTTCCCTATGTCAAACATAGCTACAATCGAGCCATGCATAGCTCAACCGGCCACAGCCCCTTTCAGGTGGGGTTGGGATTCCAACCATTGGGTCCCATAGATGTTGCACTTCCCCTTGTAGTCACCTCGACTAACTCATATCCTACTCTAACTGAAGCTACAAAATCCACCCAGTTCATTGAGTGGATCTAGCACATCCACCAACAGGTTCAAGATATCCTACAGAATTTCAATGACAAGTACAAACAATGCCATGGTCAACATAGGGTGCCACATAAGTTTCAGGTGGGGGACAAAGTTTGGTTGCACTTGTAGAAAGAACGCTTTGCAGGACCCCATCGAAAGATTTTCCCACTCCATTATGGGTTGTAAACTATCACCAAGGCCATGGGGGACAATTCTTTTCAGCTCAACATTCCTCCCTTCCTTGGCCTGCACCTAGTGTTCAACGTGGATCTCCTTCGCCCTTATTTCCCACCATTATTGGACACCTCAGAAGTAGCAGAACAGCTGACACCAACAGAGATCAACCCCGACTGCATACAACAAGAATCCAATGATCATATTGTGGACACACAGATCAATGGCACTCGACAACAAAGGATCTAGCTTTATCGAGTCATCAAAGCAGGGCAGCTCCTGCACCAAGGTAAGTGGCTCACTCGGGGCCAAATTCAGCAGAAATTTCCTCATCTGATGGGGGACCTCAATGCAATGGAGACAATTAATTCCTAAGGATGGAGGATTGATGCATATGGAAATCGGTGGCCACCCACCTTTTCCAACTGGCTCAAAACAGTTGTCTGACAATTTTGGCAATTTACTATTTTTAGCAATTTTAACTTCCAGGGCCATTTTGAGGGCCTAAATAAATGTTTTTCGAGATCGATATCCTAAATTATAGTTGAAGTCATTATTGAGCCCCTAAAATGAATCTCCTCAATGATACCTTTCCAATGGGCTATCACTCGACTAAAACGGAGATTGTATGCAAAAGTTACAACCCCGAGAAGTTGATGTACTAACTTACCCAAACGGGGCCCACATGACTTTTGGTGCTTCATCTCCTAGGGTTAGGTTTCTGGATGTCTAGGGTTTTTGGAATTCTTGTTTATTGTAAAAAGGCCTTAAGAGCCTCATTGTAATCTTCTTCTTTCGAATGCGTGCAGCCGTCACATCTCTTCTCAGAGATAAGCCGCCACCATTCCAGCAAGCTTGTTTCCGCTGCATTTTACAGTTTCAACTTATTTTGTTATTCAATAGAAAACTAGTTTTATTGTATCTCTATTATTTTTTGTTAAGCACATATTAATAATATGTATTCATTTCATCCTACTCATAAAATCCATATCAATGGTATCAGAGTGGTCTGCTCCTTTTCGCCTTAATGCATGTCCCCAACGAGGTCATAGTACAAAGAGTTGGGTCTCGAGCTTGTTTCTCTTGAGGAAAGAAGCTCTTGCATGCCTAAGCGACCTCTCATGGTAGGAGAAAAGAAATATTATGGGACAAGAGATCCTTTCAAACTGTTTATTGAGGAATCCCTCACGCAACAGAGGAACGAGATGATGGATAGTTTCGCGCAAATCCTTCGGCGGCTACCAACAGGTGACGCATCTTCTTCGAACGGAGGCACGGCCCCCTTCAAGGTACAAATAAAAATTGATATTCCTGTATTTGAAGGTCAAATAGATGCATATATTATAGACAAGTGGTTGAATCTAGTAGAAGGGTCTTTCTCTGTCCATAACTTTTCGAATAGAGAAAATATTACTTTTGCGCTCCTCAAAGTCGTTCCCCATGTCAAAGATTGGTGGGAATCTTTCTGTGAGCAAAAGGAAACAGAGGAAACCCATTATTTTCAGTCATGGCCACCTGGGAATCCTTCAAGGATTCTATTAAGGAACCATACTACCCTATTGGAAGTTATGACGATCTGTATACCAAATGGACCACACTGCGGCAAGAAAGAGACCAAGCAGTGCCCGATTTCACAAATATCTTCCATACCTTGCGCACCAAGCTGGGTATAAAATATTCTGAGGGACATCTGGTGCTCAAGTATCACGGTGCTCTGCATAGATACATCCAGACCGAAATGGAATTTTTGGACATCTCATCCTTGAGCGTGGCCTACCGATATGCCGTCAAAATCGAGCAGAATCTCAAACAAAGGACGCAACAATTTGGGACTGGGAACCCCTCACAACAAAATCCAGGAAAGGGCGGCCCCAACCCATAAAACAAAGGACAGAGCAAAGATGAATAGTATCAAGACAAACAGTCCAAGCTGCAATCAAAGGAGGACACCGAAAAGACAAAGAAAGATACCAGGAAGTGGTGCGACTTCCATAAGAGCCCTTGGCATAAAACTACTGACTGCTGCTCAAAGAAGTCGTTGGTGTTTGAAGTGAAAGCCTCTGAATCAGATGCGGATTCTGACTCTAAGACAGAACCAGAAAGGGGAAGATGGATCATTTTCGCGGAACCCAGTGCCACCATTGCTACCACCAAGCTCCAAACTGGTGAACTAGACGAGATAGATGAAGGAGAGTGCCTCTTCCATTCACAGATGTGGGTAAAAGGAACCCCATTGCACTTCATCGTTGATAGTGGTAGCTAAAATAACCTCATCTCAGCAGAGGTCATCAAGTGGTTGGCCCTACCAACAACGCCGCACCCACAACCCTACACCATTGGATGGCTCTGCCAAGGAAGCGATCTCTGCGTCAGCCAACAGTGCCAACTTTCGTATGACAACAAGCCCTTCAAAGACAAGGTATTATGTGATGTTGCTCCTCTCGAAGTTTGTGATGTTCTTTTGGGCCAACCTTATTTATGGAAACGTCATGTTGTATATGGGTCTAGGCCCTGTAGTGTTATTATTACTTTGAACAGGAAATTGTCCAGGATACTCGAGGCAGTCCCACCTAGTGTTATTTCCTTGATCTCTGCTAAGAAATGCAAGAAGGTCATCTCTCAGATGAGGAAGTTTGTCTTCTTCATGATTCACTTTTAGAATAAGATAAAGATCACAGCCACATCTAGGGTCTCTATGGCCGACCTCTCCACATAGCAGAAGCAACTAGATAAGGTCATGGAAGAATACTCAGATATCTTCTCCTCACCTACAGGGGTACCTCTACACTACCAGGTCAAGCACCCCATCGATATGACCCCTAGTGCACCACTTCCCAATGGGCCAGTCTATCGTCACTCTTTGTTAGAGAATGAGGAGATCAAGAGACAGATCCAAGAACTGCTCCACAAGGGGCACATTTGTCCCATATCATCACCTTGCAGGAGCCCAATCATGCTAGTATAGAATAAAGATGGAACCTGGTGACTCTGTATTGATTACCTAGCTCTGAATAAAGTCACAGTCAGAAATTGGTACCCGATTCCTCAAATTGAAGACCTCCTTGATCAACTCACGGGGGCCAAATACTTCAGTAAGATTGATATGAATTTTGGCTACCACCGGGTCTCGATAGAACAGACAAATGTATGGAAGACTGCCTTCAAGTCAAAGGAAGGTTTTTTTGAATGGTTGGTCATGCCCTTTGGTTTGGAAAAATCTCCAACCACTTTCATGAGGATGATGGACGATATCTTGCAACCATTCACCAATACTTTTGTGGTGGTGTATATGGATGAAATTCTAATTTACAACAAGACTTGGGCCGAACACTTGTAGCATATTCAATAGGTTCTGCACACCCTACGATAGCACAAGCTATACGCCATTTTGGAAAAATGCTCCTTCGGCATGGACAGGATCCATTACCTGGGATACATCATTGATCAGCATGGCATACATGTGGATCCAGCCAAGATCCAAGTCATTCGTGACTGGCCAGCCCCAACAACACTCACTGAGCTTCGGAGCTTCTTGGGCCTTACCAATTTCTACCACAGATTCGTGCTGGGATTTTCCCATATTGCATGGGCCCTCAGCCAAATAAACAGGGGTGGTGGTAAGGAGAAATATGCGTGGGGCCGGTCCCAACAACAAGCGTTCGATGATTTGAAGCAGCGCTTGTGCTCAACCCCAGTACTTTCACTACTAGACCTGCAACATCCCTTTGAAATTGAGACAGATGCTTCAGACTATACTGTGCGTGTCGTTCTCACTTAGCACGGCCACCCTGTGGCCTATCATAGTGAGACATTGTGAGATATTGTCCGTAAGTACCCTACTTACGACAAGGGAATGTACTCCATTGTACAAGCCTATCGCTAGTGGAGACAGTACATTCTTGGGAAGGAGACAGTCAACCATACTCATCATAAGCCACTGCAGTTCATGAAGACACAGGGAAAATTGCAGAATGATCGCCATCAAAAGTGGTCCACATACTTGCAGCAATTCCACCTCAACATAAAGTATAAAACAGGAAGAACCAATCGCATCATTGATTGCCTCAGCAGACCACCAGTCACGGCACTCACCACGGTGCTAGACTCTTGTGGCCATGAGACATCTGGATGGCCCCAACTCTATGAGATAGACCCTGACTTTGCCACCACCTACCAAATGTTGGGTGGAAACACAGTTGTCGATAATTTCTATCTTCAAGATGGGTTGTTGTGTCGTCTGGTCCATATCTATGTTCCATCAAGTGAGCGAGCAAAGCTTATCTGGGAATCCCACTACAGTCGAGTGGCAGGACACTTCGGCATTGAAAAGACAGTGGTGATGCTACAGAAACATTTCTACTGGATGAAACTTCGACAGGAGGTCAGCAAGTATATCAGGTCCTGCACTGTTTGCTCTATTGCCAAACTAACCACTAATAAATAAAGCATGTACACCCCTCTTCCTACTCCTGACAAGCCATGGGAATCCATCTCAATGGACTACATGTCAGGCCTCTCGTCCACTAAGTAGGGAAATGACTGTGTTTTTGTGGTTGTTGATCGCTTTTCTAATATGGCGATTCTGGTTGCCTGCAAGAAGAGCATCATAGCAGAGGCCACTGCCAAGCTCTTCTTTGAACAAGTCTAGGTACATTTTGGAATCCCACAAACCATTGTCTCAGATCGGGATACTTGATTTCTCAACACATTCTGGTCGAGCCTTTGGTCACTGCTGAACGAGTAAGGTGAAATTTGCGTGGGGTTGGTCCCAACAACAAGAGTTCAATGATTTGAAGCAGCGCTTGTGCTCAGCCCCAGTACTTTCACTACCAGACCTGTAGCATCCCTTTGAGATTGAGACAGATTCTTCAAACTATGTTGTGGGTGTCATTCTCACTCAACACAACAACCTCGTGGCCTATCATAGTGAGACTATGTCACATATTGTCCGTAAGTACCCTACTTATGATAAATAAATGTACTCCATTGTGAAAGCCTATCGCCAGTGGAGACATTACATTCTTGGGAAGGAGACAGTCATCCACATTGATCATAAGCCACTGCAGTTCATGCAGACACAGGGAAAATTGAAAAATGACCGCCATCAAAAGTGGTCCACATACTTGCAGCAATTCCACCTCAACATAAAGTATAAAATAGGAAGCACCAATCACGTCGTTGATTTCCTCAGTAGAATTGTTACACATTATTTTCGTCATCCTTATGATCGTTAATGATGTAAACCTATCTATTGCCTTTAGAGGGGTCACAGTGGTCTGAGTTCCTGAAGAGAGAAGGAAGAAGAACTTTTCCTGAGAAAAGAAGTTGCATTTTCCTATGTAAAAACCTTATAAAGAGAAATTTC
>ML776678.1:97128-108450 GCA_009831015.1 Picea engelmannii | reverse complement strand
ACTAATGTGAATCAAGTCATTCACCCGATCTGTGTCCAACATAGAATTCCCCAATTAAAATTCCCCCACATTATCTCGAGAGCCAAATAGGAGTGGAGCAACTACGAATGGTCCAAAGTTGACGTGGATTCTGATATTCAATTTAAAGTAAAATATAAAAACTGAAATGCAGGGATTCTGATATTCGTTACAAATAACAATTTAATCTGGAAGTGCGGGGATTCTAATAGTTATTCAATAAAGGTTTAAGGATTCAAACCGCAAGGATTCTAATATTCGTTTGAAATAAAAATCAAAACTGAAAATTGCAGGAATTTGAATATTCGTTTCAATTACAAATCAGAAAAGGAAGACATAGGGAGTCAAGGTGAAACTTATCAATTGCCAGAAAAGCCAATAACTATCGCCAGAACTCATTTACCAGGACGAATTGGCAGTAATCATAAAAAAACGAATTGCAAGTTACAACAATATTATAAAATGAATTGCCAGAAATATTTTACAAGGACTAAATGCCAATACTCCTAGCCATGTTTAAAAAAGCCCCAGTCAGATATAATGATGCCCACAGTCATATATGAATGCCCACATTTAAAACAAACCACCCACAGAAATTTTATAAACGCCCCTGTTAACATGAAAATGCCCACATTAACATCAGACGCCCCCATTAATATTAAAAATGTCTGCTGAATATAAAAATGACCCTGTGCTATATAATGCAGCCTCAGAGATATGAAACACCCCCATTCATATAAATAAAACGCCCACGACAATATAAAAAAAGAACCCTGGTAATATAAAATATGCCCACACTGGTATAAAAAGCCCACGGCAATACAAAATGCTCAGATTGAAACAAACGCCTATAACCAAATTTAAAAATGCCCCCAGTCAGATATAAACACAGCCATTAACTTAAAAACCCCCACTGGGTAAAACAACCATTAACATATGAACTCCATACACCCAGCCATTAACATATAAACGACCTATGCACAACCATGAACATATAACGCCACTGCAAAGGTAAAAACGCAGACAACAACGCAAGGCACGGCGGGAGATCGTACAAATCCAAGGAAGGTCACAGAAACCCGTCAACAATCATTCAGCCCAGCTATAACACAAATTTAGTCATGAACTAAAAATCAGTTTACCCATTTAAAACACATGAAGATCTAACCATATATCCAAATGCCTCCTACTCTACCAAAAATAAAATCATATCGTTGCCTTTCGCCCGCTTCGGATGACGTCCCGCGCTCCGTGCCGCTTCCCGCCCTCCGTGCCACTCCCGCTCACCGACTGTAGAGACCTCACCGGTACCTCCCAGCCAATCGCTAGGGGTACTCTGCTTCCCCCTTAGCCCCCCAAGCCGAAAAGGGGCCACACAATCCAGAAGATATGCCTAGCTTCCCAGCTCGCCTCGCAAGGTTGAGCTACCACTCCAATACAAGCTAAGAAAATCCCAACTACTCACAAGCAATCAGTCCAGTCCAAATTCGGCAGCGTAACGTTACACTCCAAAAAAACAACCCCCTTCTTCCTCATCTTCCCTTTCTTTTATAGAGTTTTGAGACCCACCCTTGCCCTAAATCACATTTTATTTAAGTTTTAATGAAAACCCTTTAAAAATTCTCTGTCTTACAAGTGTCACTCATCCCCTACCTTTCTCCAAAATTATTTTCTTTTATTTATTAAAAGGCTCATTTCCCTATTTTTATTAATCCCTTCTTTTTTCTTTTTTCTTTTTTTAAAACCAAAAAGGTAATGCGCTAATTAATATTTTCATTTTATTTTTAAATTCATAACTTTTTATACTCCCGCACGTTAAATAATTTTATTACTTATTAATTGTCTATGTTTCCTTTATTACTTAGTTTCCCTATTTTTATTAATCCCTTCCTTTTTTTTTAAAACCAAAAAGGTAAATGCGCTAGATAATCTTTTCATTTATTATTTATTTAATATCTTTTGTTCTTTCACAAGTTAGGAATTAATTTCTTCTTTGTAAGATTTTAAAACCATTAGTTTTAATTTAAATCTTACCCTCTTCATCACCCCAAGAATTTTATTAAGACCCAACTATTACTTAGGTGGGTTTTTGTTTAAATTGTTATTTTTATTCGAGGGTCTGTTCTTAAGGTTAGACTAAAATTTTACCCTAAAAGTTTTAGACTTGGTACTTAGATTCTGAACTAGCCGACACTGGGTTAGGGAAGTTGTTTAAGGATTTCTTAAGGTGTTATTATCTTAGGTCTATTTAGGTTTGTTTCCTTCATCAACATCAATGCGACGTTCCCTTCAGGACGTACCACGTGCTCCAAGGGTGCCACTCGCCTCGTTCGTTTCCTTTGCAAGACATTCCCTTCACAATGCACCACGTGCTCCAAGGGTGCCACTCGCTTCTTATGTTTCTTTTGTGCAATGTGCCCTTCAGGATGCACCACGTGCTCCAAGGGTGCCACTCACCAACTTGACTGATTGGTAGACATTTATAACCCCTGGAGTCAATACTCCGCCAGGTGAACTTGTGGGAGACTACGGGCTCTAAGGAATAAGGCCCCGGCCTTATTGTGCGCCCCTTAGAATCATCATGAGAAACTGTCGCAGTCTTCCCTCACGGCATCGTGGATCCTCTCGAACTAGGTAATCGTTAACCTACAGGTCGAGCCACAGCGGGAGTGCTAGTAGGTTGTGGCAGGGCTGTTGTCCACACCTCTCCCTCAACCTCTCTGGAAATCATGTGTGGCCCCTTTACTCCATATGTGAGTCTGGTCGGCAAGCTATCGTCAGCCTGCATCATCAAAAATCATGTCAGAAATGTCAACATTATATCCTCAAATTAAATGAAATATCACAGTAAATAAATCAACCCAATAGCACACTCCCTGACTCAATCCGGAGTCCAAGGGGGTTCCACCGATGCCTCTGCATCATCAAGGTCCAAAACCCTGCACACTCAATAAAACTGAGTCAATAGCACCTGTCTACATCAAATAGTAAAACCTCATGTCATCTATCATAATGCATCATAATAAAGTATAAATTTTTTAACATCAGAAAAGTCTAGATCACTTGCGAGCAAGTGTCCTCAAATAATAATTTTTCTCAGTGCGCCAGAGCGGGATGTTACATACACCCCCTCTTGGTCTAAACTTCGTCCTGAAGTTTCTCAGTATATATGCGGAAATAAAAGTATCACAGTATCATAAGTCTATCTATCAAACAAAAATGGAAACTGTTGACACATATCATATGCGTCCTCCCAGGTCGCCGAGTGCGGACTATAACTGTCCGACTAGACCTTGACCTGATCTACCGTTCGATGTCGTAACTATCGAACGCGATGATCTAAGATGCGGACTGGCTCAGCCGTGAGAGCTCCCTCATCCGATACCTACAATGAAATCATGTCAATCACGTGTGTAGGATCACTAATATAATGTCTCAGAACAGATACATGAAAAACATCGTGCATACGCCTCAAAGAATCAGGCAAGGCTAGTTGAGAGGCCATGGGCCCCTTTCTCTCCACAATCCCGAAAGGTCCCACGAATCTAGGAGAGAGTTTAGCTCCCTTTCCAAACTTGATCAAACTCTTATGCGGTTCAACCCGTAATAAGACTCGATCACCGACCTTGTAACTACGGTCGACTCGGTGCGCATTGACATAACTCTTCTGTCGATCCTGCGCTTCTTTAATCCTTGGTCTTATGGTTTTCGTTTGCTCTTCCATTTCTTGGATCACTTCTGGTCCCACCAGGACCCTATCCTCAAGTCGATCCCAACTCAAGGGCGTCTGACATGGTCGCCCATAAAGAAACTCGAAAGGCGCCATGTTAATGGTGCTCTGGTAATTGTTGTTGTAAGCGAACTCTACTAGAGGCAAGAATTCCTCCCAGCGCTTTTGTTGGTCCATCATATACATGCGCAACATGTCTTCCAAGGTTTGGTTCATTCGTTTTTTCTGTCCGTCCGTCTCTGAGTGATAAGAAGTACTAAGTTAAGTTGGGTTCCCAAGGCCTCTTGGAAACTCATCCAAAATCGTCTAGTAAACATCGATCCTCGATCAGATATAATCTTTTTAGGCATTCCATGCAGCCTCACAATCTCACTGATGAAAACTATCACTATGTCAGGTGCCTGATATGTCGTACGCACAGGAATAAAGTGAGCACTCTTCATCAGAGTGTCTACTACTACAAAAATTGAGTCGTGTCTCCTTGCCGTCAGTGGCAATCCAATAATAAAATCCATCGAAATAACTTCCCATTTTGATTCCGGAATGGCATGTGGTTGAAGTAATATTTTCAGGTGTCTATGTTCATCATTTACCTGCTGACACTCTAGACATCTAGCCACAAAGTTGACTATGTCGGCCTTCATTCCCCTCTAGAAGAATAAGGGTTTAAGGTCTGCCCTCATCTTTGTAACTCCTGGGTGAGCCATGTAAACTGCTCTATGAGCCTCGCTCAGGATAAACATCCTCAAATCATCGTTTGGAGGTACGTAAATCTGACTTCTAAACCTCAATAACCCATCGCTATGAAAATAAAATCCCTCATATCGTGGTACCATCATGGTGTTTTGGTCTGATAAAATCCTCGACTTCTTTGTACCAGTGATCATCACGCTGTAAAGTGAGAATCTTCTCACGTAGATTCGTTTGAAGAGGCAACACCGAAAATATGCGTGGCCTCCGAATCAAAGCATCTGCCACTCGGTTCACTGTTCCCTTTATGTAAGTAATCTCGAAGTCGTACTCGCTAAGAAATTCCAACCAACGTCATTGTCGCGCGTTCAGGTCGCTTTGCGTGAAAATGTGTTGCAACCCACAATGATCAGTCTTTAATTCAAATTTTTGTCCAACATGGTAGTGTTTCCAAACCTTCAAGGTATAAACGATGGCTAATAACTCCAAATCGTGCGTCGCGTAGTTCTCCTCATGTCTTCTCAGCTTCCTCAAAATGTAAGCAATCACTCGTCCATCTTGCATCAAGACTCCACCTAATCCTTCCTTGGATGCGTCGGTGCATACCAAGAAGTCTGCGTCCATTTCAGGGACCTTTAGTATCAGTGTTGTCGTCAACAACTCCTTAAAAGCCTCCAAAATGCTTCCGCACATTTCTCAGTCCAACCAAACTTCTTGTTTTTCTTCTGCAATTCCGTGATCATATTTTCTATCTTCGAAAATCCCTCGACAAACCGTCGATAGTATCCTGCTAAACCAATAAAACTACGCACTTCTGTGACATTCTTCAGTGCAGGCCATTCCATAATAGCCTCAACCTTGGCTAGATCCATGGTGATACCTTCACCGGAGATGACATGCCCTAAGTAGTGAATCCTCGATTGATAAAAAGAGCATTTGTACAACTTCCCATACAATTTGTGTTCTCGTAAACATTGTAGTACCAAGCGCAAGTTCTCGTCATGCTCCTCCGTCGTCCGAGAGTAGATCAAAATATCATTAATGAATACTTGGATGAACTTGTCCAAGTACTCGCGGAACACCCCATTCATTAAACTCATAAATACCCCTGGGGCATTTGTCAGTCTCAACGGTAAAACAGTAAACTCGTAATGTCCAAATCTCATATTAAAGGCGGTCTTAGGGACGTCATCCTCCTTGATTCATAACTGGTGATAACCTGATCACAAATCGATCTTGGAAAACACCGTCGCACCCTTCATTTGATCGAAAATATCATCAATTCTTGGTAAGGGATACTAATTCTTGATCATAGCCTCATTCAGTTAATGATAGTCAATGCAGATCCTCCACGATCCATCTTTCTTTCATATGAAAATAACAGGTGCACCCCACGATGACACACTAGGACGTATCAGTCCCAGGTCCAGCAACTCCTTCAGTTGCATTTTCAACTCTTACAACTCCAGGGTCGACATCCGATAAGGCGTTCTTGCTATCGGTTCGGTCCCCGGTTTCAGGTCTATGGTAAACTCCAATTCCCCTTCTGGCGGCATCCCAGGTAACTCCTCTGGAAACACGTCAGCAAACTCCTTCACCACCTGAAAGTGTTCTAGACCTTCCACCACTCCCTTTTCATTTAGCGCAAGGATCGCATAAATCTTGCACCCCTTGCGCATACTCTTCCGTAATTCTAAGAAAGAGACAAACCTCAGGGAAACTCCCTGGTTCCGTCCTACAATCACACGTCTCTGTCCTTTGTCATCAACCAAGCTCAACCATTTCGTCTTACAGTTGAGTATCGCCTCTTGCGATTCCAACCAATCCATTCCAATCACGACGTCATAAGATCCTAAGATCGTGACGTACAAGTTGACCCTCGTGACAAACTCTCCCAGGTTAAGGGCACAGCCCGTAACCTTTCCTCCAACCTTTTGTTTGGCTCTTGAAGCCATCTCTATGAAGCTAAACTCATCATGTTCGACTGCCTTCAACTTAATCCTTTTTAGCGCTGCACCAGAAATGAAACTCTCAATAGCACATGGGTCTATCAAAATACTAAGGGTCTGGTCAGCGACAGTACTCGTCGTCTCGAGCACAGTCGACTGGTGCTCTGCCTGGTGGTTATTCACTGCTGCATGAATCTGATGGGCCTTGCCCATATCTACCACTGTAGTGGATCTGGCTGATCCGAACACCCTGGTCCTCTCCATAGGACAGTCGTGCTAGTAGTGTGGCTCCCCACACGTCCAACACCCCTTCTTCGGCTCAGTAGTCCTGGTACCCAAAGTAGAAGACGACGACCCACTAGCCTGGAACCCCGGTCTGCTCTGTTGAACAGGCCTAAACTGTTGTTGCTGCAGGCGACGTTGCTGCTGGTGTTGTGGTCCCCGATAGGGTGCCCGCTACTGAGGCGACGGTCGTCGGGGTGTAGTGAAAGTGGATCCTCTCTGGAAGCCACGATATCACGGCGTATGTCTCGCTGGGGTCTGATGTTGCGGTGTACCAGATGAACCCTGCCCTGCGGGTCTCGCTGGAGTCCTGGTCTGACCCCCACTAATAAGCTCCTCCTCTGCTATGAGGGCCTTTTGGACAGCGTCATGCAAGGTTTGAGGCATCAAGATCCTAACCTTTGCACGCAGGCTGTCGTTAAGTCCAAACACGAACCGGTTGACCTTGATTTTCTCTGTGTTAAGGTGCAGAGCATACCAGAGCAGCTCCATGAACGTGCCTCGTACTCGGGCACCATATGACCTCCCTATCGTACTGCGTTGAACCCATTGAGCTGATGCTCAATGAATTCCTCTGAAAGGTACCCCTCTCGGAACCGTTCCTCGAACAGTTCCCATGACACGTCTTCAACGACCATGTTCAGTTGCGGCAGGAGCATCTTCCACCATAGTAGAGCACTCCCCTTCAGTTGGAAGATCACCATGCGGACCTTCATGTTGGAGGTATAATCGCAAAGTGTGAAGCACATCGCCATGTTCTCCAACCATGCCCCGGCGGCGCCGCCATCCGGGGCACCAAAGAACTCGGGAAATTTAACCTTCTCGAGTTCACGGTGAACACTACCGGTAACGGCCGGTGTGCGCGGCAGAACCTCAGCAGGTGCCGACGCCCTGGCCTCGTCTCTGTCCAATCGGCTGATCAGTGCCTTAGACATGCGCTAAAAATATCTCATCATCTCAAAAACATCTCCAACTTCTATCTGCTCCTGTCCGAGAACTTGCTCGCCTCCCTGGGGGTTAGACCCCTCAGGCGGGGATGCTACTGGAGGAATTACGCTTCCTCCCCTAGCACCTCGTCGTCTGCCTCTGCGGTGTCCTCTAACCATGATTACCTGCACGCACCCAATCAACTCGATCAACAATAGTATAATAAAATCAACTCATGTCAACGAAGGTCGTTGCGAATCCCAAGTCGCGGGTCGAACCGGCTCTGATACCATATGTAACATCCTCCTCGTTACGACGACCCAACTCTAGTAACTAGTGCAAAAAAAAAATTGTGTGTGTGTTTAAAAAGTGTGTGTGCACGTGTACAAAGGAAACAATCAACACATTCGACTCTGTGTCGCCACCCAATGACAAAGAAGACGCAACCATGATGAACATAAAAATACGACAAGGATGATCGACAAGTAACTGCATGCATAAACGACGATCACACGACGATAAGTAGAACTGACTACCCGCCCGTCCTACCCTGCAATGGTTAGGACCTCCAAGACACATAAGCAACGCTCAAGCCCAGGTTCCCATCGATTTTAACCATTTAAGGTCTCACGGCTGGCGACTGTTCTGAGGAACATGGAGGTGTCTACAACCCTCCTGACACAGGAAAATAATCCCACTAAGATAAGGACTATCATCAGACCAACCCAAGGCAACCAACATAACAATACAGTAACATAACCCTTCAATTGCGACGAGAATTAGAAATCAAAATCCAACACTGTGCATAGCGTGCAACCAAAAATCTAAACATTTAAACATTTCTTCAATCCAAATGAAATTATAAGCGCGCAAGGTGTCCGATATACGTAAACTATCTAACAGTAACCAACTCGAGGCACAATTCCTTTTTATTTCCAGGTGCGCTATTTGATCAATCAATCATTAATTAACACATAACACATATAAATAATCTGCGATATCAATACCATAAATGATGACCACATGATCATGTACATCCCTTGAATATTAGTATTAACATAAGATATTGCACAACATCGCATTAATAATGACCTTACCTCATATTGACATCCCATTACATCCCAGTACCCTACATTAACATTTCACTATCATTTCATTCCATTCCATTCCATTATATAACCTTCCATTGCTTTGTAAAAACATTAATTAAACATTAACTGAATTAAATAGCTTGCTATTATTGAATACTAACTACATACGTAAATGGTTGCTTCCTTTATGGTTTTCGTAAAATAATTTTCAATCTGCCCTCTACTCTAATTTCATCCAACTAGCCACTAATCTGCTGCATTAGTAAAATCTTAAGGTAAAAGTAAAAGTTCGATGCAGGGGTAAAATGATTAACTATTATAATATTATTGATTATAATATTATTAAAGAAAAACATCCATAATAACAATTTCATTATAAAAACCTTGCAATTAAAATAACATTAAATTTCATTCCCTTCTAGCTAACGCTAACAATACATGGGCTTTATGTTGCGATAACACTAACCTCTCCATAATAACCATGCCATCATATTTTAGATCACAAACCTTGCAATTACACTAACACAAATAGCTTGTTGTTGGTATGGTATCATTGGTAACATAAATCTAATTGGGTTTTAAATAAGCTTACTGCCTTCTACATTAACATATATTATCCTATGTACTTATGTAAAAGGGGAGCATCCTTGAAGAAAAAGGTAAAATAATTTTTATTTCCTTTTTGATAATGACCATTTAACTGTCCTCAATATAAATATATAGTAGGATAACAAGGAACATGATTCTAAGCCTAATTTGAAAATATGATTATGAAAGAGATGAGGTATATATCGCTTCGTCTGAGGTGTCCTTATCAATTAATCTTGACATGAAATTGAACCATAACTTTTGAGAGCTCAAATACTCTGGATTTTTGTTCTTTATAGTCATGGAGACGGAGGTTTCATACAATTGAGTCGGTGCTACAAAATTTTAGGCCTGAAGTGGTCTAAGCACTAATGTGAATTAAGTCATTCACCCGATCTCTGTCCAACATAGAATTCCCCAATTAAAATTCCCCCACATTATATCGAGAGCCAAATAGGAGTGGAGCAACTACGAATGGTCCAAAGTTGACGTGGATTCTGATATTCAATTAAAAGTAAAATATAAAAACTGAAATGCAGGGATTCTGATATTCGTTACAAATAAAAATTTAATTCGAAAGTGCAGGGATTCTAATAGTTATTCAATAAAAGTTTAAGGATTGAAACCGCAAGGATTCTAATATTCGTTTGAAATGAAAATCAAAATTGAAAATTGCAGGAATTTGAATATTCGTTTCAATTACAACTCAGAAAAGGAAGACATAGGGAGTCAATGGGAAACTTATCGATTTCCATAAAGGCCAATAACTATCGCCAGAACTCATTTACAAGGACGAATTGGTAGTAATCATAAAAAAATGAATTGCAAGTTACAACAATATTATAAAACGAATTTCCAGAACTATTTTACAAGGACCGAATGCCAATACTCCTAGCCATGTTTAAAAACGTCCCAATCAGATATAATGATGCCCACAGTCATATATGAATGCCCACATTTAAAACAAACCGCCCACAGAAATTTTATAAACGCCCCCGTTAACATGAAAACGCCCACATTAACATCAGACGCCCCCATTAATATTAAAAATGCCCGCTGAATATAAAAACACCCCTGTGCTATATAATACAGCCTCGGAGATATGAAACGCCCCCATTCATATAAAGAAAACGCCCATGGCAATATAAAAAAAAACCCTAGTAGTATAAAATATGCCCACACTGGTATAAAAAGCCCACGACAATACGAAATGCTCAGATTGAAACAAACGCCTATAACCAAATTTAAAAACACCCCCAGTCAGATATAAACACAGCCATTAACTTAAAAATGCCCACTAGGTAAAACAGCCATTAACATATGAACTCCATACACCCAGCCATTAACATATAAACGCCCTACGCACAACCATGAACATATAACACCACTGCAAAGGTAAAAACATAGACAACAATGCAAGGCATGGCGGGAGATAGTACAGATCCAAGGAAGGTCACAGAAACCCGTCAACAATCATTCAGCCCAGCTATAACACAAATTCAGTCATGAACTAAAAATCAGTTTACCCATTTAAAACACATGAATATCTAACCATATATCCAAATGCCTCCTACTCTACCAGAAATAAAATCATACCGTTGCCTTTCGCCCGCTTCGGATGACGTCCCGCACTCCGTGCCGCTTCCCGCTCTCCGTGCCGCTCCTGCTCACCGACCGTAGAGACCTCACCGGTACCTCCCAGCCAATCGCTAGGGGTACTCTGCTTCCCCATTAGCCCCCCGAGCCGCAAAGGGGCCACACAATCCAAAAGGTATGCCTAGCTTCCCATCTCGCCTCACAAGGCTGAGCTACCACTCCAATACAAGCTGAGAAAATCCCAACTCCTCACAAGAAATCAGTCCAGTCCAAATTCGGCAGCATAACGTTACGCTCCAAAAAAACAACCCCCTTCTTCCTCATCTTCCCTTTCTTTTATAGAGTTTTGAGACCCACCCTTGCCCTAAATCACATTTTATTTAAGTTTTAATGAAAACCCTCTAAAAATTCTCTGTCTTACAAGTGTCACTCATCCCCCACCTTTCTCCAA
>ML776678.1:67020-88064 GCA_009831015.1 Picea engelmannii | reverse complement strand
AGGTTCCAATATTAATCCACCACCGTATGTTTGGAATTGAATCCACCACCATATGTTTGGTTAACGACAAATAATCTTCTTCACTTCAACTCCAACAAAATCTAGGAAGAGTTTTACAAGGTAATATAATTAGTTTTCCATTTCAGCCGAGATTTAATTTTTTATTTTTGGTGCAATATTTAACTCATATAAAATTCTTCCAATGACCATGAAATTATTTTTTTTTGTCTCTCTAATTAGGATCATGAATGCAGGACACTAGAATGCATATGAGTTTTTACACCACCTTTTCATTTCAGACACGTGGAAAGATCCACTTAATTTATTGGGGTTGATCTATTGGTACTCCTCGTAGTTTCCCACCCTAACATTCAATTATTTCATAGACTACAATAAACAATGTTACCAACATAACAAGAACTCTCCAGAGTTCTCATTTTTTCAAGGGTTGCATTTTTTACCATGTTTTGAAAAGTTGTGCTACCAGTAGCACTCTGCTTTTCTTCAGAGTTAAAATTACAAAGTTTTTCAATCATCATCTATAAAGTTACAAATAAAAACCTTAAACTTTACCCTCGAAACAAGAGGTGGTGCTCACAACAACACCCCTTTTTTTTCAAGGTTAAAATTACAATTTGGTCAAGAGGTGGTGCTCACAACATCACCCCCTTTTTTGGGGAGGTTAATATTACAATTTGGTTAAGAGGTAGTGCTCACAGCATCACACCTTTTTTTTTTCTGGGTTAAAATTACAATTTTGTCAAGAGGTGGTGCTCACAGCATCACCACCCTTTTTAGGGGGGGCTTAAAATTATAACTTGGTTGAAATAATGATCGTGACAAACAATACCATCACAAACAAAAACCTCAAAATCGACCCCTGAAACTAAAAGCCATGCTAACAATGACAACTCCTTTTCTATTAGGTCAGTATTATGACTTGCTTAAAGCTATATTTTTCACCACTTATATCATTGTGAATTGAAATCAGAAAATCAACATCCAAATTGAAACAAGGAAAAAATTATTACAACAAAACTTAAAACAAATAAAATTACCCTTTTATGAATATCTATATACAAATAAATATTTTCATTGAAAAACATAAAAATTTAAAAAAATTGTAAATATAACCATTGAAAAATGATTAGTCCATGGAAGCTTCTGACTTCAAAGATATTCCTTGGTGATGGCCATTCTTCGATTGCTTTTGATTTTTCAGGATCCATCTTCAACTCATTCAAAGAGATCACAAAACCCAAATAAATGAGTTATGTCTTCATGAAAGTTGACTTTTTAGATTTATCAGCAACTTCTCTTATTGCAACCTCCTCATCACTAAAGCTAAATGTCTCAAATGTTCTTCCTTATTCTTACTAAAGATCAGTATATCATCAAGATACACAATTATGAAATTTCCAATGAAATATTTCAAGACTTTTGTTACACATTATTTTGGTCACCTTGATGATGGTTACATAAAAATGTGTTCAGGTTCCCAATATAATATTTTTCCTGAGAAAAACAACCTCTTTCCACCCTTGCAAGATGTATTTTTGGAAGGCCACCATAGGCAGCTCCCTTTACACAGTGCATAAATCCCTAATTTTTGCATGTTGTACTATATCCAGTATGCGGGATTTCCATAGGCTGATATATATGCGGGTCGTGGTGGCGCTTTGAAGCTAAAAGAGAAAAGAAGTTCTAGCAGCTTCTAGAAGTGGAATCTTCTAGAAATATGAAGTGGCATCCAAGTGGTTGTGATCCTTCTGACTTCTCTGATTTAATGGGATCATCCTCATCTCTTTAACCACTTTAGGTTCTCCTATATAATGGTAGTCTTCTCATCGAAAAGGTTAGAGGGACAAGCATAAAGAAGCATAGAGATTGAGAAAAGAATAGGCTGAAGACTTTAAAGGATCTTATTTCAAGTGATGTTTGAGGTCTCCATTCCTCCATCAAGATTTTGAGAGAAATATTCATACAAAAGGTTGGATCAAATGTATGTCTTTGTCAAAACGAAGGGCCACTAAAAGGGAACTTGCGACATCAAGGAAATTCGGTTGTATCTTATACCTTTCATTAATATAATACGGTCGAATGTATCTTTCCCATAAAATTATTTATATTTTATTACATGACTCCTTGATCACATGTTTATATTATCATTGAATTTCATTGTTGTTGCTTTCACGTTGGTTGATTTTTGTTATTACAGATCTGATCTCACATAAGCATTGGAGAAAAACAGGATCAACAAAGACATAAGGAAGTGATTCATAAGGTATGTTATATATTCCTCCTTTGGTAATTAAATTCGATGATCGTAATCTAGGGAAAATGTATTGTTCCATCTTGTTTTGTTCTAGGTCCAGGTGGATCTAGGTGGATTAGCTCATGTCCACATCTACCGATTTACCCATTAACAAAATTGGTGACTCCACTGGGGAAAGTACAACTTGATTGTGGTTTTTCATTGGCCATTTTCTTATAGCCTATATTTTACATTCTATTTCAGTCTCTGAGTCTATGGAAGATCCAATTGGACTCATTGGGTTTAAAATTTTCTTGAGACCCTTTGTCTTTTTCCAAAATTTTCTATATTGTGAAACGTGTCCGCACTGCACCCTATTGGTAGCTCGCAGAAACCTTCCATTTCCACACCCTAGTGGTTTGTTTCAGTGCGGTATTTCCGCGACCTGTATGACTATTGGCCTGCGGAAATCACTCATTTCTGCACTACGTTATACTGTATGCCCGCGGCCGCATTTGAATTTTTTTTTGGATTGGGTCTTGACCTCTAATATTGCCCAGTTTCTGTTTCATTCAGCTGGAAAAAGATTTTTTATACCAGTTCTTGAATGCTTCTTGTTGTTTCAACTTGATCTTAATTGATTTTGGATATCGAACACCTCTCTTTTGATTTTTTTATTTTTTTTCGATCTTTGTTTTGGTCGACAAGGATATAATATTTGGATTTGAGTTTGAGGGTTGCTCGATCAAAGCTCCTATTTTGGGTTTGAATTTGTGATTTGATTGCATCTTCTGGATTGCTTAACGATCAGAAAAAACATTTCGTGTTAATGTTTGAAGAAACTTTTTCTTGTCAATTTTTATTTTTATCTCCATTGAAAGATCGATTTGGGTGTTTGTTGAGTATTTTATTTTCATTGGCTTCTTACCTTTTCTTAGTTCCATCCCTGTTTTTGGTTTCTAAAAAGAAAAAATTAAAGTCTTTTTCTTTTAAGAAATCATTTATTCAGAAAATATTGGCGTTAAAATATTGAAAGAGAACGAATAGTGAAATTACATTGTCCATGATTATTTGGTATTACATTTAAAAAGGGAATTGTACATCGTAGTTTGCATTGTTCCAAAAAAAAAAAATTCCCCTGTTGTAGATAGAATTCATCGAACGCAAGTTTGTATCATTCATTTCTATTTACGCATTGTTGGGTCAAAGTCTTACACAACATTGGTTTCATTCCTGTCTCCCTCTTGAGTAACAACAACCTTTAATAATATCGTGAAACTTTAAAATTCAACTAGTAACATTTTCTAGGGCTCTTTTGGACCAACATTAGCTAGGCTAGAGCTTTGGAATAGGCAGTGAGACACACTCTCCAAAGCACAAAACACACAATAGTATCTTGTTATAGGGAGTGTCAAATTCCATTTGCAACATTTTGTCCTGGGAAGCCCTTCTCACACAAGGGTCAAACCTAAGGTTTCATTGAGATTGACAGAGTTACTCACCCTGCTTTGTTGATCTTGGTGTAGAGATTGCACGTATTATGGGGGTTGCTTGAAGGTATACCCACAATAATGAGTGGAAGCCTCTCAAGTTGATTTCGGGCTAGATACTTTTCCCTTGCATGTGGATTGTATTGTCGACTATTTCCCCAGGTATCATTGTTGTTTGTGGTAACTTTAGTAGCCTATATTATTAGAGTCTTACACAAGGTGATTGTGGAGGGGTACGTCTTCACAGTACCTAGAATAGACGTTGGCCAGACTCACTCGAGCTCCTTGGAGGGTATACCCACGATTATGTGTGGAAGATTGCACCAGGGTGTAAATCCATTAAGCAGGTCGTCAACATAACTTTTCCACCCTAGCCTAGCCCCTTCTTGTCTCGACGTCACGATGTTGGGTTTCATCACCAACTAGTGACTTCGGAATAGGAAGGTCTTGTTTTCTTGGTTTTGATTCCTAGATTTTACTAGCATGTGTTATTTGTTTCCATAAGTTGGCCATTGAGTTTCTTGTGTAAAATATTTACCTCCACCAACATTGACCCTCCACGCCGCTCATGTAGAATGCAAGGACTACCCCCAGAAGATCTAGGAGGTTCTCAACCCTTCCCTACCAATCCACTGGAGGAATCTCCTCAAAAGAGTGAGGTCCAAGACATCGCCACTCCACAAGTGGATGGCTCTGATTCTCTAGAGACTTCTCAAATTCTAGTTTGGAGAGATGTATTCTTTAGGTAAATTCTTTCGGAGATATTATTGTTGAAACTTCTAGAATACCAACTGGACCGTATATAGGCCCTGAAGGTCAGGATCCTTTTGGTCTCCTCACATTCCGAGATGGGATCTTTTCAGCCCCTGCACAAGTGTCGATATCTTCATCGAGTACAAGCTGCCCGAAACATCTGATATAGAACATACTCTCATTATGACTACCTATCTATTCGGTGGTTCTGACACCCCGTCGACGACTCCCAGCTCGACCATCCCCCTTCAGACACCCCATTCTACAATGGTCCCAAATACTATGACCATTCCCACCAGGAATACGGTGGCTATCCAAGCCCCCATTGGCATGCTTCTTTCGCCCAGACCCACCCCAACACTTCCTCCCAGATATCATGCGTTGAATGCTTCTATTTTCATTCCTACACAAGTTCCATCCAGAACTCTTGGCATTTCCACTCCTTTTGGGCACAATCTTGTTCCTGGTTTTATTCCAATGCTTCCTCGGCCCCCTTCTAGAGGGTCTCTTCCATCTCCTATCAGAGGAACCAACCCTAGTGGCACCACCCAGTCTTTCACACCTAATTACCAGATTCTTGTTGGTGGACAATTTCACCCTGGAGGCCAAATGCAATCCCCTTTTGGAGGTCAAATCCCAATTGAGACGCAACCCCTGATTGGAGGGCAATCCCCACCTACCCCACCCTATGGACAGAACATACCTGCAGCCTTGGCCCAATATTGGAACTATCTTATCCAAAATAATCCTCAATCGACTAGGGGGAAACAACCTCAAGCTAGCTCTTTCATACCCCCTAGTATAGGCCAACCATATCCAGGTCTGTCTAATCCCATTTGGGGCTTGAACGCTCGACCCAACGTCCATGTTCAAGGGAACAACCCTAACCAATACAACCCTATAAGTTACATGCATCCACACCAACAACCGAATCTGCCTGGATCTTCGCATTATATGCAAACTTCCTACGGTCCTACTGTTATACCCATGGGACTTCCTCCCTAAAGTCACCAATACCCCCATGTGAATAGATAGTTACCCTTCTTAGCCACCCTGGACCTCCCTGATCTGTCTAAAATTTTAAATGATCTTATTAGTCACTCTCCTCAATGGCCCATAATACCGACCAAACTACCATCTGACATTCCTAAGTTCGATGGTAAATAGGGAGAGGACTCGAACAATCATGTAATGAATTTCCACCTTTGGTGTTCATCCAACTCTTTGATGGATGACTCTATTTCATTGTGTCTTTTTCAGTGAACTCTCACGGGTTCCATCGTGAAGTGGTATATAGAATTACCACGAGGCTTATTCACTAACTTTAACACCCTCTCCATGGCTTTCCTCACCCACTACCAATTACCGAACCGTTACGAAATGGCAACCAAAATTTTGAGTTCTTTCAAACAAACCAAAGCCACTCATATCTATGATTACATTCATGAGTGGCAATGGAGACGACGTCTAATCAAACTCGATATTCCCGATCAATTACTAGCAGAGTGGTTCACAAAGTCATTTGTGAATGACATCGCTCGCGACATCACCATGGGTGGATTTGTCACAGAAGAATAGGCAATCAGTCGTGCTCAATACCTCGACCTTGTTTACTCACAAATGGGTACTCTTTATGATTTACTCCCTGATGCACCTCGTCCTTATACTACCGCTACTTCAACTACTACTGCTTCTTCTCATGTAGATGATGGTGTGATTGGCACTTTCCATGCCCAACCACACTCCACACAAGCGTCTACCACCAACCCCAAGTCTATTGCTTCTAATGTTCAACATGCTCCATCTCCTACTCCTCCCGCCAGCAAGACTTCTAAGGTGAAATATGTTCAATCTACCCCTACCAGAAAGAATAATTCTAAAAAAGGGAAGGGTAAGAATAAAGAGGATAAAAATAATCCGCAATCAGAGAAGACCAAAACACAACCTGTTGATGATAAAGATAAGCGCAAACCCTGATACCCTTGTCTTATCTGTGGTGATGATCACTACACTAAGGATTGTCCACGCCGAGATGAGGTTACCAAGTTCCTTCAAGGGACCCTGAAACCTCCCACGCCGGTCATGTTGTCGCAACCCTTCCCTTCTCAACAATAGGCCCAATTGGTCATTCGTGACCAACCTTCTCCCTCCACTACTTCCTATGTCCTAATGTGTACTGGTGATTCAAAGAAGAATGACATCACACTTACCACTCGAGCCAAATATTATTCTTCCTCTCAGGAGAAATTTGACGAAATACCACCTTCGTTGGTCCAACCATCTCCCTCGGCTCCACCTACCAACGATCCTCTTCATATCAAACGATCGAGCCTAGATATAGTTCTTCGCCCTCCCCCAAAGGGTGTTGTTCGAAAGTATGCTTTCAATCCTCATGCGCATGCTACCCAAAACTACAGTATTGTAGAGGATCTATCCCAAGCATTGTCCGCGATGTCAGCCCTCAAAGTACTTCAGAGTTTTCCTACACAACAGAAGGCACTATTGAAATCTATTGGTTGAATCGATCATATAGATACGAATTTAATAATTTTTGACTTGGAAGATCACATTCCAAGGCTGCCTCCTCAGCTCACGTTTCAAATACAAGTTGTTATCGCCGACAACAACATTTGTAGAATAGTTATCGACAAGGGTGCCTCGACGTGTGTCATGTCCGTCGCTTATTGGAAAGCCATCGGCTCTCCTCCCTTAACTGAATCACACAACATGCTCAAAGCCTTTAATGGCTATGGATTTAAACCTTACGGTGTCCTTCCCTTGTTTCCCATCATGTTAGAAGGCAAATTGGTCTGTGTAGAAGTTGAGGTCTTTGACGCACCTCTCGATTACAACATTTTACTCAGTCGTAGTTGGATTGATTCCATGCGTGCAGTTGTGTCCACTCTTTTCCATGTCGTACATTTTCCACATCAGGGAAAAGTAATTAAGGTGGACCAACTGGCCTTCTTTAACTTTGATACACGTACCAGCAATGTACCTTTCATTGCAAAGACACCCCCTGGATATGAGAATGTCAGTGTGGGTCTTCTAAAATATTCCACTCTAATGGGTACTTTCCCCATCCCACCACCTGATGTTCCACCTCCTTTGGTTGCCTCTATCAACATGATATCCACCTTCTTCCATGAAACTCTCGTGTCTTCTGACCCATGGGTAGTACCTGCACCTGGTGATTATCTTCGCTACGGCGACCAAATGCCCTTGAGTCCGGTTGAATCCTCTTACCAAGTTATTCAATCAGCATCACCCTCTACCCCCTCTCTTAGAGATTCATCTCCTGATCCTTTTCACGTAATTTTTCCCATAGATGAGATTATTATGTTGGTTATGTCCATGGAGGACACTCCTTGGGATGATGGACATCATCGTTCCATTCTCTTCCTAGAACAACACACCCTCAAGAGTTACCAACGGATTTTGACTCCGTCGACTGTTGTCGTTATTACTTCGGTTCTCGACTCCACACACGATGTGTTATACGAAGGGAAATTAAGCAACATTTCACCGACCATCCCCCTCAACATCTCTATCAAACCTAGAGTTTTTGAAAATGTGCACATCGAAGCTTCGTGTTCCATTGATGAAGTTGTCATGTATCAATCTCTTTTTCAAAAAATTTGTGACGTCCTTGCCTGGAGCTATGAAGAGATGCCTGGTATTGACCTCGATATTGTTGTACATGAAATCAAGACATACCTGGGTGCTAAAACCGTTTGGCAAATACTTCGACCAGTCCACCCTCGTAAAGCAGCCGCTATCAAGCTTGAATTCGAAAAAATTCTTAAAGTTGTCTTTATTTATCCCATGGATTTAACTGATTGGGTATCCAATATCTTTCTGGTTAACAAGAAACAAGGTACGATCTGTGTCTGTGTTGATTATAGGGATATCAACAAAGCTTGTCCTAAAGACAACTTTCCCACCCCCTTCGTTGACCAAATCGTCGACGATTGCGCCGAAAGTGAAATCTTCTCTCTAATGGAAAGTTTCTCTGGATATAATCAGATAAACATCTTACCCATAGATCAACACAAAACCGCTTTTATCTGTCCATGGGGAAATTTTGCCTACCGAAAACTACCCTTTGGTTTAAAGAACGTTGGTGCCATGTTTCAACATGCTATGTCTTATGCTTTCCATGATATTAAGCACATTGTACAACCATGTTTAGATGACCTACCAACACATTCCATGCATCATAGTGATCATTCATCCCACCTCCGAGCCATTTTCTTTCATTGTCGGTTCTATCGTATACGATTAAACCCACACAAATGTGTTTTTTGTGTGGAGTATGGCCGAATCTTAGGATTTATTGTGTCATGTCAAGGGATCCAGGTAAATACTTTGAAGGTTGAGTACATTCTCAATCTCCCTCTCCCTTCTTCACTTCGCCAGCTATAAATTTTGCAAGGAAAGGAAAACTTTCTACGTCATTTTATCCCGAACTACGCTGAGTTAACGCTTGGATTTACCTGACTTTTAAATAAAGGCTATGAATTCGTATGGGACACCACTACCAACAAATCCTTCAACACTTTCAAATTAACTTTAACCCATACCCCACTACTTTTCACGCCCGATTATAGTCGATATTATTTCCTTTATCTAGCTTCTTCGGATTCGACCATCGCCATGGTTCTGGTCCAAGAGGATGATTCTCACGATGAACATGTTATTTATTATATGATTTGGAGTCTCACGACTACCGAACCCAAGTATTTACATGTTGAAAAAGTGTCCTTGGCAGCTGTTCAAGCTGTCCAACGTTTCTAGCACTATATCCTTTTACACAAGACCACCGTCATTTCTGATTGCAACCCTATGCAACACATTCTTTCATGCCAGTTGCTAGGGGGAAAATACTCCAAATGGATTGTGATACTCCAGGAGTTTGACTTAGAGTTTGAATGTTCTAAGTCCAAGAAATCCTTGGTGTTTTCTGAATTGATATGTGACCTTCCCTGTTCTGAGACGGAAAATGTAGCAGAGGATTCATTACCCGATGAATCCCTTTTTCTGATCAGTTTAGATGACCTTTGGAATGAAGATATCATTATATATCTCCAGACTCAAACTTTCTGGCTCGATTTGTCTAGTTCTGACCATCGTTGCATACGTTACCAAGCCTGTCAGTATATCATCCTCGGTGATACGCTTTATCGTCGTGGAGTTGACTCTGTTTTTCAATGATGTCTCACATATGATGAGGCTAAAAAAGATTTGAATGACTCCCATTATGGAGCTTGTGGTGGTCACATGTCTGGGGATGCTACTGCCCAAAGGATCTTATGAGCTGGATATTTTTGGCCTTCTTTATTCAAAGATTTTATTATTGTCGTCCAAAAATGCCACGCTTGCCAAACATACAACAATAAAATAATATCTCACCCCGCTCTCTTACATCATGTGGTTTCCATTGGACCCTTTGCTAAATGGGCCATCGATTTCATGACATGTCACCCTCACTCGATCGGGGGGCATGGGTACATTATTGTACCTGTAGATTATTTCACAAAGTGGGCCGAGATGATGCCTACATTTGACAACACAAGAAAAATTGTAGCCCTATTCATCTCCAATCACATTATTACATGATTTGGAATCCCACAGGTTATCGTCACCGATCACGATAGCCACTTTCGAAACTTTATGATGTATGAGCTTATGAAAAAGTTGGGTCTTCAACATGGAAACTCAACCCCCTACTATCCACATGCTAATAACCAAGTCGAAGCAATAAACAAAGTACTTATTACAATCCTTCGACGGATTATCGAAATTCACAAAAAGAGTTGGCACATGATGTTGTTCTCAGCATTGTGGGCCTATCGGACATCCGTGAAGTCAGCCACAGGGTTTACACCTTTCCAATTAGTGTACAGTTTAGAATTTTTTCTACCGATTGAATGTGAAATTCCATCGTTAAAACTAGCCGTCCAACTTCTCCCAAACACCTCTGCTGAGGAGAAACGTCTATTGTATCTTACGCAATTGGAAGAAAACCATCGCGATGCCACCCTAGTTATTAAAACCCAAAAGAAACGCGTAAAATCCCAATATGACAAACATGTCAAGCCACGCATGTTTTTTGAAGGAGATCTAGTTCTCCTCTATGAACAAGATTGTGATTTTCTAGGAGACAGAAAATTTGAGTCTATGTGGCGAGGCCCTTATATCGTTAAAAGAGTGTTAGATAAGGGAGCATACGAGTTAGTAGATTATGATGGAAATCCTTTGAGTGAACCCAAAAATGGGCTTTACTTGAAGAAATACTACGCTTAGCCTATCTCGGCATAAGCACTTGTATTTTTACTATATCATACTCTTGTGTGTGACTTTAGTGTGTTTCTAGTTTTTGACTTTTACCCTTGGAGATTTACCCTACTTTGTGTTTGGTCTCCATATGTCGGCGTTTTCGCTACCTCATATTGGCTTCGCCGATGGTGCTAGTCGTAGTACCCGGAATTTAACTTTTGTTGCTTGGGAAACTATGCACCCTCAAATGAACTTATCTGTCTACAAGGTGTTTGTCTCAGTCGAGCAACCAATAATATCGCAGAGTATAGCGCGGTCATCAAATTATTGAGTAGCTTTATTTCTCTTCGGATTCGTCGCTTCATTATATGACTTGATTCGCAGTTAATAGTTCTACATCTAAACAATGTCTATATTATTTGAAGCCCTACTCTATTACAGGTATATTTACGAATCCGCCTCTTGGAACGTCATTTCGATTCTATTGAATACCAACACATTCCTAGATGTTTAAATACATTAACTAATACTCTAGCTAATTATGTATTAGATAGACATTTGAGACATTCGTAATTCCAATCACATTTCACATATTGTACAAAGAGTAGAGTAAAGCGGTAAAAGCCTCAAGTGTATATATATATAATAATATAATGTTTACAAAAAGAGTTTTCATCTCTAAAGGTCAAAATATGAAAATATAGATACCATGGCCCCTACAAAATGGCCTCATGGATGCCTCTCGCGATAGCATACTACTGCTCTCGCTACCCTATGTAGTAACCGACTATGTGAGCCAGATACACCTACAGTATGGCGTTGATAACGCCTCGGGATATCCTCGATGGATATATCAGGGATGTCTATCATCAAGCCTTCCAGGTTCTGCTCTATCACATCATAATACTCGGCATCCCATCCAGCCACTATGCATGCCTCTCCTCGCCTCTAAATAAGAGAAGACCCTGGGGGTCGATATGGCCCTACATGTGCATGATCGAAATTTTTTTATTAGTCTTTCAATTGGAAACACAAAAAACATTAAATATTTTAAAACCTCATAAAAACATTGTAAAAACACAAATGCCTTTCTTACCTAGATCTCCCCACTGAGATCCCTCAAGGAGAACCAAATCTAGATCACCCCAAAAGTCTAGACCGACATAAGCATAATCATCAATAATCAAGATTTGTGGTCCCAACCAATTGAATAATGCATCATCATACTTCACAATTTGGCCCGCCACATGCCGTATCATCAAATCACACCATCTTTTCATTCGTTGGTCTCTCGAGGTTGGTATTCCCCATTCCACCTGCAAGCATAGGTGTGGAACTCTTTCGAGGAAGAAAGATACTAAAATAGAACCATAACCGAACTATTTGAGGTCCCCGTTCTTTCTTTTCGTGAGTTGAGTTTTCATGCTATGTAATAAACTGTCATACCAATTGAATACTCGAGGCTCCAAGCATTCAATAGCATATTGAAAGTAACTTTGGAGTGCCATGTGTGGATAAGCACTCCCTGCCATCCATGCAACAGTAAACAATATGGTCTTGATGGTCAAATCTCTCACACCTCGGATTGCTACTTTTCCTTTACGTCTTTCAACGTCAGGTTCACAATGCTCACGAATGTACTCACTCATGGGAAATCCACCACCTCGACCACCTATCAAAGTCATGCGTGCCCCACAACGTGACAACCTTGTCAGGAAATAAATATCCTCAATATCCAAAGAGAGGACATGAACCTCCACATGGAACACTTGTTGTTCTGAATCCCACATATGAACCAGATATTCTAGTAATCTTTGTTGGGCTCTCATGCCCTGAACTTTGAATAATTTTAATAGACCACATTTTCAGAGGGAATTCATGGTCCCTGGATCATTTAAATCCATAATATCATATTCTTCGTTCTCACACTCCCTCCATTCCAACATCTTTGCAAGAAAATACCTGCATGGGAAACAGAGAATATCTTTAGCACACCTTTTCAACATTTTTGGGATTTTTATTGAGTCAACGTTCACTTTTCTTTTTAGTTTTGCAGCCGTCGCAACCAAACTTCAAATACAGTGTGGAATTTCCATGAGTGTTCCTTAACACACCTGCGGAAATCGTTAATTTCCGCAGGGCCTGTTATAGGCCACTCGCGGCATCCCCAATGCACGACTAGCAGTCCCAAATCATGAAAAAATCTTGATTTTTTACCATCAAAAACAAAAATTAATCCATTGAAAAGATAGAAGATGAGATTCTTACCTCTTTTATGCAATTTGTTCGTGGAATGACCACCTGTAGCCTCCACAATCCGTCGTTGGAGTTGAGGTAAAAAACAAGGGTTTTTGGTAAGTTTTTGACCAAGTGAAAATAAAATGGTAAAAAAGACWTTTTACTTCTACTTATTACTTTTTTATCATTTTTTCTAATATTTTGTTTCATATAAATACATTTTGGTCAGAAACCCATTAACTCTAAAGGTCTTGTGAGTGTTTTGTTCCTTGCAGGAAGGAATTTAGGGCTTTGGACAACGAATTATGGACAGTTTCTATGATTTATTCTATTTTTGTCGCATGTACAATTACTTTTTAAGGTTTTTTAGAAAAACCTCGAGCATAGTCTTTGTTCGTTCGTAGGCTCGAAAACCAATGAGAACATAACCAAGTATACTTTTCTCGTCTTTTTGTACTTGCCATGGTAACACGAAAATAATGAAACCTATGGAGAATTCTTTAAGCTCTTTAACACGAAAATATTGCCAAGGGACCTTGTTCTTTTCACTCTCATAAAAGTATTTGAAGAAAATGTTTGATGGACGATAGTTTATCACTATTTCAGTCATGTCGAACTATTCTACGAAAAAGGAAATGAGAGAGTTATGTTTTAAGTGTTTTTCCAAACTCTATAATCATGAAAAACCTTCGAGTTTTCTATCTTTGGACTCGTTAAACAAACATCGACAAGCCCATACGGGACCAAACCACTCCTTCTTAGGGTTCGTTAAATGTACTCTGAGGGACTCGTCCGAAGGATGATCTTACATCAACAAGCATATGTTATCCTCCTCAAGCTTGCATAAAAATAAAGAGGTACTCGCTAGAAATGGTGGGGGGGAATTTGGGAAAGGAACGTGTCTCTGCATCTGTATTTATGGCAGTGAGTGTCACTCTTGAACATGACACCCCTCTTTGTCATTTGAATCTGAGTTGGGTAATCCGTTTGTCTCTTATATTCCCTTCTACAAGTTCATATCCCAGGTCGTCTTTGAGTCAATACTACCAAGATCGTTGTCGTGTCATTCATATGTTCAATATAAGTTCAATCGAAACCTTATTTCGAATCGGCCATCTGTAATTTTCCATTCTTACCATGTCGGCCTTCCTGTGTCAATCCCAAGTCACATATGTAATTTTCTCTATCCTAAATCTGTTACTTATTTCATGTCATTGATGGGGGATACATCAAGGCCCTCCTGTGACAAGCCTTTTCTTGTCAAATTCAACTCATTATTCAGGAAAAAGGCTTAGAAATTATTTAGTACCTTAGAGTCTGCATGACTCAATGGAAATTTCTTCTCTTTCGACAGTGGATCCACATCATTGATCCCTGATCGAAAGATTCTAACAAGTGTTCAACTTCAATTCATTCATTCACACTTGTTGGCTTGTACTGGGGTACCTTGGGAGTCATTGACATCAATGGTGATTTCCCTCGCACTTGTTAATAGTTTTCATTAATGACTGGTAATCAAGTGGTTTCTATTCACATTCGACTTCAACATCTGTAATCGCGTGACTAGAATCATACTAATGGACGATGGATTGAAGACCCTGGACTTCATCATTTTTTGTCTAGGTTGCGAAGGAGTACCTGTGATTTGTTTTGACACATAGATCCACTTTGTATGTCTCGTGGCTATGTTCATACTTGAGTCTTTCATGCATTGATCCACAGTGTATTCCCAGTGGCTATGAAGAATATTGTTGACATGGATCCACGTTGTATAAATTGGTGGCCATGACCTACATTTATGATTTCAATCATTTATGATCTAGACATGGGAATGCCTACTTCAGACATGATATGATATTGTGCATATGCTTGATTGTTTGCAGGTTCCTGATTGGTGTGCCCCTAGTTCTTGACACATACATGCTTATTTTACAAAGTATTTCGGCTATCTCAAGTTCCAGTCTCATACTTTGGTGGGCATTTTATTACACATTATTTTGGTCACCCTGATGATGGTTACATAAACATGTTTTCAGGTTCCCAATATAATCTTTTTCCTGAGAAAAGCAAACTCTTTCCATCCTTGCAAGATGTATTTTTGGAAGGCCATTGCGGAAAGCTCCCTTTACACAGTGTGGAAATCCCTAATTTCTACATGTTGTACTATATCCAGTCTGCGGGATTTTTGCAGACTGATATATAGGTGGGTCGCGACAGTGATTTGAAGCTAAAAGAGGAAAGACGTTCTAGTAGCTTCTAGAAGTGGAATCTTCTAGAAATATGAAGTGGTGCCTGTGTGGTTATGATCCTACTGACTTCTCTAATTTGATGGGATCATCCTCATCTCTTTAACCACTTTAAATTCTCCTATATAATGGTAGGCTTCTCATGGGAAAGGTTAGAGGGACAAGCATAAAGAAGCATAGAGATTGAGAAAAGAATAGGCTAAAGACTGTAAAGGATCTTATTTCAAGTGATGCTTGAGGTCTCCATTCATCCATCAATATTTTGTAAGAAATATTCATACAAAAGGTCGGATCAAATGTATGTGTGAGTCAGAACGAAGGGCCACTGAAAGGGAACTTGTGACATCAAGGCAATTCGGTTGTATCATCTACCTTTCATTAATATAATACAGTGGCATGTCTCTTTCCCATAAAATTATTGATATTTTATTACATGACTCCTTGATCACACGTTTAGATTATCATTGAATTTGGTTGTTGCTACTTTCACATAGGTTGATTTGTGTTATTACATATTTGATCTCACGGGAGCACTGGAGAAAAACAGGATCAACAAAGACATAAGGAAGTGATTCATAAGGTACGTTATATTTTCCTCCTTTGGTAATTAAATTCGATGATCGTAATCTAGGGAAAGCATATTGTTTTGTCTTGTTTTTCTCTAGATCCAGGTGGATCTAGGGGGATTAGTTCATGTCTACATATACTGATTTACCCGTTAACAACTTCGTTCATCAATCTCATGAAAGTACTTGGCGCATTTGTCAAGCCAAACAGCATGACAAGCCATTCATATAATCCTTCATTCGTCTTGAATGTTGTCTTCCATTCATCACCTTCCCTCATCCTAATCTAATGATATCCGCTTTTCAAATCAATTTTTGAAAAGAAATTTGCTCCACTCAATCAATCCATCAAGTCATCCATCCTGGGTAAAGGAAATATATACATGATGGTGATTTTTTTTATAGCCCTTATGTCTGTACACATTTTCCATCCCCCATCCTTCTTTGGACTTAACATTGTTGGTACAGTGCATGGACTCAAGCTTTCCCTAATCAACCCTTTATCCATCAAATCCTGGACTTGCTTCTTGACCTCTTCATTCTCCTGTGGCATCAGTCTGTACACTACTATGTTTGGTAAACTTGATCCTGGTATAAGGTCAATGTGATGGCTTATACTTATGATGGGAGGTAACGAACAAGGTAAATCGTCCACCACTATATCAACGAAATTCTCCAGCAGTTTTTGAATTTCCTCAGGTAGGTAATCTATCAAAGTATTGGTCAACATGTCTCTAGGTTTTGTAACCACAAAAAACTGTGTTTATTCATCTTTCTTGAATTCATCCAGAAGTTCCTTCCCACTCATGAGAAGTATAGTATTGCTTGCTTCTTCTTTCACCTTCTTGTCCTCAATTGGAAGCAACATATGTGTCCTACCGTTCTTTTCCAAGGTATAGGTGTTCTTTCATCCATCATTAACAACATTTATGTCATATTTCCATGGCCTCCCCAAAAAAATATGACAGACATCCATGGGAATAACATCACATAAAATCTCATCCCTATATCCACCTATCGTAAACTCAACTAAACATTGTTTAGTGATTGTTACCTCATGTCCCTTTTGCAACCACGAAACTTTGTATGGGCTAGGATGTGCAACGGTCTCTAGTTCCATCTTTTCCACCATCTCTGTGGATACTATATTATCTGTGCTTCCACTATCAAATATCACCTTACATACCCTATCCTTGGTCTTGCAAGTAGTCCTAAATAAATTGTTCCTCTGGACTGTATTTTCCACTTCGTTTGCTAGCTTCAAGAGAATTTTCATCATCATTAAGGATCTTCCGCCTTCTGTATCTTCTGCCTCAACATTTCATCTCTGAGATTCTGAAATGTGAGCTTCTCCTCCTCCGTCTCTTTTTCTATCAGAACATTCCCAACATTTATGTCTGATCTTTCCATAGAAAAAACACTTTATTTCACCTCCTCTGCCTCTTCCTCTTGCTCGAGGAAAAGTGTTCCTATCGACATATTGCCTCCCTTGCAAACTTCCTTCCCTTTTTGTTTGATTATGCGGTTTCTTCTCTTCATCCTTGGGCTTCTGTACTCTGTCCTGAGCAACTACTTTACCTCTGCTCTGACTTCTACCTCTGCCCCTTTGACCTTGCTTTCGAGCCAATTTTTCTTTTTATTTCAGAGCAACCTGATAAGCATCTTTCACATTTTTTATTGTCACCATGCTCATCTCATACTGAATCTCATATCTGAGGCCATTCATGTATCTAGTAACGTTTTCATCATCACTCTAAAAATGACCAGATCTGATATTTAATCTATAAAATTCCTCTGTATATTCCTTCACTGTCATCCCTTTTTTGTCTTAAATTTTGCATTCTTCGGAACAGATTGATTTGGTAAATTCTAGGCATGAATTTGGCTTTCATCTTGGTGACCATCCTATCCCATCTTTTGATTATTTTTTTCCTTTGCAATGCCTATCATCACGCATTTCATTCCACCACGGTGTTGCATTCCATTTCAATCTAGTGACAACATGTTTAACCTTCTTATCTTCTTCGATATCTTCATAGTCGAAGTATTTATCCAGAGCTCTAAACCAATCTAGTAACTCCTCAATGTCTAAGTTGCCTTCATACATCGAGATGTCCATTTTTTCTCTAGAGCCTATCCTTGCAACAACTTTGAATAGACGTTCCTCTGCAGCATCTTCAGCTACAACTTATTCTTCTACTCCAGCTTCATTCTCACTTTCAACCTCACTGACATATCCAGTATCAGAATCTCTTCTCTACGTTGTCTCCATAACATCCAATCGAGCACAAAGTTCTCTCATATCCCTTTCCATGGTTGGATCAGGAATGGGTCTCTCTTGACGTCTTCTTGGTGGCATAGTTTCAATCTGTCCACACAAAATTCAAATCACAACTTCCCTCTGTCTTCCCTCTACAGAAAACAAAAGTTGTCAGCATTGATACCACCTAACGCAACACCCCTACCTTAGCAAGGTCTTCCTGACCTCCCGGTCTATGCATCTTCTATTCCTTTGAGCCAAAATGGATATTTTGGTTCCCACTGGAACCTTTAACACATATAACCATAGGTCCTTTTAGAAGTTACGCCTGTGCGAACATGCACTAGGCATGAACCTCCACTCCACTTGACCATCAATGTGACCACAGCCTTAAATCCAAAAGGGTGTGTCACATTTCAAAATGTTGGGACTTCCATTGTGAGGCAGCCCGACTCCTCCAGTTCCCGAAAACCTGAAATGGGCTAACGGTCCACTAGCTCCTCCCTTAAATTCTCCTTATGTGACCCTTGGCTGCGACGTGGGTCCCACCCTTTGAGCGCGTCGGGATTTTGTGACTCGTGAGTCCACGGTATAGCCCTCCTCTATTATTTCGAAGTCTGAACTCGCGTCTTCAGATCAACGGTCCTGAACCTCCCGTTATCTGACGGTCCAGATCCTTCTATCACTTATCGAGGGTTCGCGACTTGCGACTCCCAAAATCAGCCTCCTCCACACTCTCGACTCCCGAAATGTCGATGTCTCATGATGGCCAATCGACGACTCATGCTCCTCAGAATATAACGGTTGTTATCTCTCCTAGGCTTGCGAATGTCGAAAGACACTCGGTCTTATCCTCTCCATTGATCTACTGGATCCAACGACCCATGGAAAATCAGTGTTTCTCCCTCCGAGAATTTCAACCATCCGTTCACACTCTCAAATACTCCTCACCAAATAACTTGGCGTCTTTCCTCTTGAGCTTGATTTCTTCTAGGTGAATTCGACCCTCATCCCCCTTCAAACTCTTTGAATTCTCTATCCCTCCTGAGCTTGGTTATTTTTGCAAACTCAAGGACTATAAGGGATTTGTGCACACACTCCTTGCAGCCTTCACCATAATCTTTGATTATCCAAACACTCCAACTCCACGCACTCCTTGCAACAGAAGTTCTTCAACCGCTTCCTTGGGTTGCTAAAGTCTAAGACTCCAACCTGGCCTACGCACACCTTTCATGACTCTGTGCTATATTTTCACTTTTGTTGGTATAAGAGAAACTCTATCTCTCCTGAGATTTTATGAGGTAAAACTCGAAATATTGTCAACACACTCCTTGCGGACCTTCACTGCACACCTTGCAGGAATTCTCAAGATGAGTAGAAATTGAAACTTATACTTCCCCTCTCACAGACTTCATACATTCAACATGAAATCACGAGCATACATAGAATTGAAACAAATGCATAATAGAGTATATAAGAAAACTATAAACATACCATTCAATAGATGCAAACAGTAAACATAAAACACCATGAAATTGAGTCAAAGCATTCTTCTATTAATTCAAGTGCTTCTGTACATGGTTTCTATAACAGCCAACTATCTTCTTAAACAACTTCTACAATCTATATTCTTCTTTGTTCCCCTATGCTCTCTTGCTTCTTAGCTTCTACTCTTACAATGAGAATAATCTTACAATGCAATACATACGAGGGAGCTTTTTAGAGTTTTCCCTCCTACAACGCCAAGCTATCTTATCAAATTAAAATCTCTATATAATTTATATTTATTACATTAAATGTCTCCAATCGACAGATGAGAGCTACGCTCAATATCTGCATTACAATCCCCAAAACATTTAAAGGCAATTACATCCTCCATCTATTACACTAATGTTTCATCTTTTAAATTTCAAAATGCGCGTTGGAGCATATCCGGTTGTCCTTCGCTTGCGCTTGCTTGTGATGCTCTTGCATCATATTGTCTCCATGAAGCAATTGAAGTGTTAAATAAATATTCAATTACTCCAATATTGCAATGGTAAACAATATAATGAGCAAATTTAGGTGCTTTAACTTTATCTAGATCTGGTGCTTTACCTTTGACTTATTTTTTATCTTTCTTGTCTTTGATCTTGTCCCATGGGATTCTTCAAGTCTTTGTTTCATGTGACCAATTCTTTCTGCAATAGATACAATGAACATCAGATCTCTCACCATGAAAGTGCATTTCCCCCTTTCCTTTGAAATTATTTCTTCCACGTCCTCTTTTACTTTCTTCCCCTATAGAAGAATTATGTGATTGATTCTTGTATTTTTGGGAAAGGCATATGGTATCTCTAGTTGGCTAAGATATCTTGTTTCCAAAAGCTTTCTCACATTCTTCAACTTTCTCCACCAAAGTGTCAAATGTGATGGACTTCATTTGACCACTAAATTGCAGGGATTCAAGGTAGTGAGGATGTGTAGGGTAGAGGGTCTTAATGAAGGCTATGAGAGGAATGCATATATTCACTCTAGTTCAAATATAAGTTGAAGAGCTTCACCAACAATTGTATGATTTCCATTTCTGAGTGCGAGTCATACAAATCCTTCAATTTATTTAAAACACCATAAGGGTATTTAATAGAAATATTATGGCAGCTCACCTCTTCACTTACCATCGCAGTAATCACAACATATGATTTCTTTTATTTTTTATTCAACACGAAAAGTTCATTATCTGTTGTAGGTATGGTAGGTTTTTTTTCATTCTCTCCCTCACAAATTCCATCCCACAAATCATTAAAAATTAGTGTGTTTGATCTTTTTATACCACTCAAGGTAATTTTCTTGCCATTCAACACCATGCCAATAATCGAGATGAGAGAATGCATATTCCAACACTAGTTGCAAATGAAATTTGCTTCTAAAGTTCAAAACAACTGCTAATTCTAAAATAAGAAAATAAATAATCCCTCA
>ML776677.1:1926001-1958682 GCA_009831015.1 Picea engelmannii | reverse complement strand
TATAGGCTCATCAAATTGGATTTTATCTTTGTAAAATGATGGAAACCCACTCAAGAACCTCTGTATTTTTTACCTTCTCATCCTTGATGAAGTCCACATACCTCAGAAGCTAGAGGAATTTCTTCTCATACTCCTCCATAGTCGTATTTCCTAGCTTGAGCTCAAAGAATTCTTTCACACTCTTGTCACAATAATACTCTAACAAGTACTAATGATGGAAATATCCATTGAATTGCTTCTAGGAAATCATATTTTCTTCAATATACTTGACCAACTTTAGTTGGTCCCAACACACATAAGCCTTCCCTTGAAGATGATATATTGCAATCCTTCCCTCTAGTTTTGACGAGTGATCATGCAACTAGAAATATTTCTTCATCAACAAAAACTAGGCTTCATCATCTTCTCCCTTCTTATGCTCTCCATTAAATGATGGTGGCTTGAGCTTCATGAGCTCTCCTTACAAAATATTTGACTCATGTGTCCTCCTCTAATTTCTTACAGGGAAACACTTGAGACACTTTCCAACCCCAAACACAAATTTTCTCTTTTAATATAGTGTTCTAGTGAATGATGGTTTCTACTAACACTCCTTGATTTCCTAGATCCCCCATGGTCATTTCTCCTATCATGAGACCTAGATGTTTCTATTTTCCTTGCATTGGTTTCTTGTTTTGTGATATAATATTTATTAACATGTATCTACAACCTATTCAAACTATATAGCAGATCCTCTTGAGCTCTTATAAAATTTTCATTGTCTACTCTATAGTCGTGCACTTCTTTCTGCAAGATTCTCATAGTCTCAACCAGTTCCACCCTGCTTCTTCATCCATTGGACTCAATCTCTACATTTCCCATGCTGACATGTAAACCTGTGATCTCATCGTCATGGTTGTAATATCCATGAGCATCATCCATATCTCTATTCCTCATATAAGGATCAAATATCTTTTTCCTATATCTAAATTTTGCAAGAAACGTGCATGCAATAATTGCTTGCTAGATTTAAGCATATTGTAAAATTATCATTAATTAAGCTACATGCATTTATTTTCCTTCATTTTTCATAGAGTACTAATAAAAAAATTAAAATTATGAGGTTTCAAACATATTCCCTTTTGAATTCTTTTTTTTATGGTTGTACTTATGTTTCAATATGATTTCTGAGTTGAAATTTATGGCTCTCTAAAATCAACAGTTTCATCCCTTGTTGCACTTGTTTCACTGGTACCAAAAATATCGAGGGATAACTTCTACCTCTTGTAGAAATAAATATGGTGAGAACCAAGATAAATTTTATATTAGGCGTTGATAGTATTCCTGATTTTGAATACACAACAACTCTTGGATTTAGGATTTGATGCTCCATCCAACTTCTGCATCAATATAGATTTGGAAACTTTCTCCTTTTGCATTTCTTCTAGAATTAGAATTTTTAGCAAAAAAAGGCTATCTCCCAAATGAAGCAAAACTGGAAAAAGACTCCCTCAAGAAAAAGTTGTCTAGATTTATGATAAGGTAAAATGTTGACTACATCTGTTTTCTTGATTGGTGATCTGGGATCCCTTTTCCTCTTAATATTTCAAGAACCCCCTAAAGTGCCCAAGAATAATGGATTTTTCCCTATTTGGAAACCTCCACTCCAAATCCTTTAGAATTTTGGGAAAATCCCAACTAGGTATCTTCATGCATGATTTTTGGACTTCCTATAAATATTTCACCTTTATTTGGGTCGCGATTACTGAGCACGGCCCAGATATTTAAAACCCACTATTTTGTGTTATCCAAAAAACTGAAGAAAAATCATCTAGTTTCCTTCAATAACACTCTTGTAGCCCTCATCACTACAAACACACCCCTTAAATTTCACTTGATTATGAGTTTTTCTGCTTCTATTATGGCCAAAACAAGTTTTTGTCTCCAAACTTGTTTTTATTTTTATTTTTGTAAACTTTTATTTTTTCTCCTTGCATTTCCTCCTCTTCTCTTCTTCCCTATTTATTTTCTCCTTCTCTCTTTATTAATGATTTTATTATCTTTTCCCCTTGTTGATGTTTCAAGGCCAAAAGTGATTTCTCCTAGGACGTTTCGATGACTTGAAATGTCATCGAAGTTTCAGTGCCAAAAATGATTTATCCTCCAATGTTTCAATGACTAGGGAAGATTTTTCTTTGCTGACATTTTTGTGAAAGATATTCTTTCTTCCCTGAAGTTTTAGCGAAATATCTTCTTTCTTCGTCCACAATTCGATGACTTGGAAAGATCTTTCTTTGTCAACGTTTCATCGAAATATTATTTCTTCACCAATGTTTCGGTGAAAGATCGTCTTTCTTATCGGATGTTTCAGTGAAAGATATTATTTCTTCACCGATGTTTTAGCGAATTGAGAAGATAGTTATTTGTCGATGTTTTGATGACTTGAGAATATCTTTGTTCATCAACGTTTGGGTAAAATATCTTCTTTCTTCATCGATGTTTCAACAAAAGATATTCTTTCTTCGTCAATGTTTTGGAAACTTGAGAATATCTTTCTTCGTCGATGTTTTGGCACCAAAATATATTTTCCTCAGTGAAACACTCCTTTATCGGTGGTCCAAAATATATTTCTTTGTTGACACACTATATCAACAACTTCAAAATATCTTCCTTTGCCGACACACACCGTATCAATAATAAGGAAACTTTTCGATACTTAGTTGATTTTCCATTTTTTTTAATTTGCAAACTCCTCACTGTTGTGAATCTGTACACTTAGCCACTTAAGCTCGTAACTACTGTGAAACCATACACGTGTCCTCCTGAGCCAAATTCATACTCCACAGAACAAAAAACATCATACAAAATTCAAAATTTGGGGCCTTGACCCCAATTTTGTGGGCAGGGAAAAACACGATTTTTCACCCAACTCCAAACAAATTGATAAAAAGAATAATTTGTCATTCTGTTGTAGACCCAGGCAAGCTTGGTGTTGCAACTCTGGCTCTGATACAAATATGTAGTGCCTCATGTTGGGTTTTTATATTCTTTTTAGGGAAAGTCCAGTCGAGGTGGATCGACTGACAGTCGAAGTCGAAGGAATCGACAGAAATTCGAAGGTCGAGGTGCTTCGACCGGGTAAATTTGAATTCGAAGACAATGAAAACAAGTCGAAGAGGTCAACCCACAAGAGTTCGACGGGCAAGCGTGTGGCAACCGAATGAAGGTCGACTGGTAATCCGAATTGGTAGTTAACTGTAACAGAATCTTGAGATTCACGGGATTTGCTACCAATGATATACATTGATCTGTAACCATTTTTGGGTGCCTTTTTTTATTGTTTTTACTACTATAAAGCCTATAAATAAGGTGTGTTGTAATGTTGTAAATGAAAATCAATAATTCTAAAATAGCCAATCTTTATAGGTTGTTGGTCATGTAGATGTAAACTTAATTGGCTACAGGATTGTTCTTGTGTAAAGAAAGAAGGTATGATGTCGATTGTGTCTTAGGTGTGGACCAAGGCTAGACATGTAATCTTTTATTTTGAATGAATAAGACAACAAGGGAGAAGAACGGTCAAGGAATGTTGGTTTTCTTGGTTTGGGTTTCCAAGGTAAAATCTCTGTGTATTATGTGTTTGCTTTGTCATTTACTTTCTTGATTAAATGTTTATTCCTCTCTTATGCTAGGTTTAGTGAGAAAGTGTTTCTCATTTCCTAAAAACCCATGCATCTAACAACATTTTTAAAACATGAATGCAACTAAATTGATATCCAAACAGTATCATATAAATGATAAAAACCTAAAGTATACACACAATAAATAAAACCCATAATTAAAAATAATGAAATAGAGATAAATACAATTATCTTTTGAAAGAAAATGTGAAACCAATAGCATAGGATGGAAGTTCCACCCAACCATAACCTTGCTACTCCAAATTTCAGCAACAAGTCACCCTCAAGCTGGGGCTAGGAATTCAAAAGAAAGGGTGTCTCTAGTGTCCAGTCACATCCTAATATAACCCACATCAAGCTAATTTTTCCTACAACTATCTCATTCATCCATCTCTCTTCCCCTCAACCTAGACAACATAATGAATGAGATCCCCCTTCTCTGCAAGCAGTATCTTAGGCCTTCCCACTTCCCTCCATGGCTCTAACACAGGTTGGCTAGGAATCTCTCTTATTGGGGACACTAAGGATGCTAGCTACCACAGGAAAAATCACAACAACAAGCTCACTTCTCTAGGGTAATTTCTTACACACAAAACTTACTCTAGAGGCCTAACCATCTTCTTCCTCCTGCATCTATGGCTCCAACAAGTTTCCCACAAAACCCACTATGGCTACCTTTAATCTCTAGCACTCCCTCTCATCTTGTTGTCCCCAAAAACTAGATGTAAAAGTTTCCTACAATATCCATTCAAATTTCCCTTTTACCCATGCATGTTGACTCTCACATTTTCCAATGTTGATTTTACTAAGCTCCATGCTCTCAATAACTATGGGATGTGACTTTTCACACCAACCCTCTTACATGTATTCAATGACTGGAGATTTGATACACTAGGAAATTAGAAGACTCGTACACAATAATAATTTTATAAAGTGGGTTGGGATTAATACCCATGAATAATTCCCCCTTGGACCCCTTGGACCTCCCCTCTCTTGTGGAAAATTATCCCCCATGACTTCGCCCATGTCCATCTACAACCAATGTTACATTTTATTATTTCTATATACAATGTTTACATGTTACATCACTTGCCTTGTGACCATATATTGTATTTACATTATACATCACTAAACTAAGGATTAAAAATGAAGATGTTACATCTTTCCAAGTGACCTTATTTTGAATATTTATTTTATAAATGAAAAAAAAAGGTGAAATTTCATCTCAACAACAAAAAGTTAGTCTAGACATGTTCATGAAGGTTATATACTCAATTGAAGGATACTGCCAAAGCATGGGCCTCATCTTGAGATTCATCTATTGTCAATGACCATCCTAGATCTCTCATGGATAAAATAGTTTTTACCATACTTTTAACACATTGGACGACTATTAAATTTAGTTTTGAAAAAACACCAACCCAATAAAAATTACAAATATAGAGAGACCTCACCTTTTTTATCAACACATTCATAGTGGAGTTTTTAGCATGCATCGATATCGTCGAACGAATCCTCTTTGGGGTAGCCATGCCATCCAATACTAAAATAACTCCCATATCCAATTCCAAGAGTAGTGAATTTAACAAAAAAAAACACAAAAAACATGCATTGGGGTTAGGGCCAGAAAAATACTCATCGGAATTTTTTATATAAGAGGTGGAAGAATTTACAATTACAGTCTTACACAACATACAACACACAACCTGAAGCAATTTATATGTAACAAAAACACCATAAACACATATGGCATTTGTATATGCAGATAGAAATAGAAAAATGGCAATCTGGTGACATATTTCTTAGGGTTTGTGCCATGACCTACACGGTTTCGTTGGCTTTGTAAACCAAATTCATGGAATATGTAGAGTAGTGTTGGGAAGAATGGATGGTTTGAGGCCTTCCAATGGTCCTCCCATGTAAATTTGCAATAGAGGCGGAATTCTAATGTCTCGTAAGGTCATAAGCCTCACAATGAAGTAATGCCTTAGGATATAAAAGAGAGATGCAGTTGTGACACACATAGAGAGTTTTTTAGAGGATATATGAGAAACAAATGACCAAATAAGAAAGCGTGGACATGTATTTCATTGAATTATTCCTTGATGTCTCACTTACTTACACGCAAACCATGGAAGTGTGACATGTCACAAAACCTTGATATCTCGGTATAAATGAAACTTTAGGTGTTACATAGCCTTTCATATTAATTCTATGACATGAATGAAAAAGACTCAACATTAATTAGATGTGAACTAATCCTCATAAATCAGATTTCTTAATCCTTGTCGATCGGATTCATGTCAGGTCTCTATCTTATCCATGCAATGAAGTGTCTTGATGTGCATGGAAGAGAAAATGTTGAAAGATAATTTTCCATTTATTGTTACTCTGATGGATGTTAACTAGCCACCGCTTTGAGTGTGTTTCTCCAACAACATTACCAGTCTTCCTAGTGGTGTTTAAGGTAGCTAGGAAAAAAATGATAGTATTTTCCAAGAGCTTTCATGCATGGAAACATTGGTATCTTTGGAGGAGTTATGTGCAATGAATGTGTGAAGTTGGAGAGAGAGCACTAATTTAATTGTTCGTTGCGGTCCTTCTAGCAGTATTTCATCCATGGTCGGCTACAACATTTTATGGTTGGATTCAAATATTCAAGAGATGATATTGCAAATGGTTGTCATGTTATCTTGCAATCACGTTACTTTTACTCATACTCAACATGAAATCTTAGTTGTTCTCTATCATCCTATATTAGCATTTGATTTCAACATTGGAAGGAAGTTTAATGCTTCAAACCAAATAGAATTTCATTTTTCTTTTTTTTACTATAGCTACAAATTGAAATTTATCATTTATGGAAATGAATGACATTTTTTTCTATGTGATTTTCTTATATAATTTTACTGAGCTACACTTATTTTTGGAATAGTCTGTCTTTGGGCCATATAGATTCTTCTACTTGACATACATGCAAACCATGGAAGCATGATGTGAAACAAAACCTTGGTATCTTAGTATAAATGAAACTTTAGGTGGCACATAACCTTTCTTATTAGTCTCTGCCTTCAGGCAACAGGGACTATTGTAAACGGATTGTGATTTTGCATTAGTACTGCACGCAAATCAAAAAAATTATCTCAAAGTTTATTCTTCTTGTATCATAGTAAGTTTTTTCTCCATTTATCAAATAAGTACAACAAATTTTTTAACCAATGACAAACTTTGAGGTCTTATTTGGCCTCATCTCGAGGCATAGAGCCACATTGTTCACCGAAAACTTAGATTAAAAACACCTTTACTTAATAACTTTTGTTAAAGTGAATTAATGCTAGAAATAATCCTAGCATTACTTCTCTAGCATTAAATTTTTGTATTCCATAAGTAATACACAATACTTTTTTACTATGATCATGAATGTTTTTCACTGACAATGTGGTTACCACTATGGACAATACACAACACTTCAATGGCAATGTGGTTAAGCCATGCTAGACATGTGTATAGCATGCAAGCTTTTCTTTCTCTTTTCATGTGCTTTTATCTTGTTCTCTTCTCTTTTTCTTCTCCCCGTGAACTCTACTCCACACATTGTTCTATTCTTTTTTTCTCCTCCCCATGAAATCTACTCCAAGGCATCCTTCTCTTGTATTTTTCTCCTCCCCATGAACACTACATTTGGTTCACCAAAATATGATTTTTGTGTGCCTTTATTGCAACATCGTTCTCTTGTCTTTTTTTCCTCCCCATGAACTCTGCATTTGGTTCAGTAGAACATGTTTTTTTTGTGCCTGTGTTGCAACAACAAATAGTTGAGGATGAAAAATGGAGAATAATATGTTGTGGATGAACAACGGAGAACAATATATCTTAGTAGATGAACAACATATATTCTACTATACAAGCCTATTTTTGACTTATTAAAGACATAGAATAAAATATATTGAATAGCTATTTTTTTTTAGCTGATATTAGGTTTAACATGTTTTTACCAAGTAACATAGAATATTGTGTATGTGAATCCTACAAAATAAATTTCTTAGTCTGACATGACAATATTTCCTTGGCATTAAGACAACATGAACATAAACAAGCATACTAATGTGTTTTGCTCAGGGAGGATATACTAATGTGTTTTTCTCATGGATGATATATGAATTAAGAAATGGCCGACCTATTACTGGTAATTTTGATTCCAAGATGTTACCAAGACCAGAGCACCTTTGCTCCAAATTGATGACCTTCCTACTCCAACTGTGGTGGAAGTGTTTCTTCAGTTGTAGAATCACTCATCTTGTTGTTGGTGGATTTAGATCTTGGGAGTGCAACAAACCCCTGAGAGGCGTCGGCCCTAGGGTTGTAGCGGTTCAATCACCAAGGGGTATGTCTTCACTACTGCATTAAACCTTGCTTGCAGCACTGTCAGGGTACTACATATATTTACTCTCGGACTTGTAAACTGAATTAGACTGTGAAAAATGCCCCACTTACCTCTCAGACTTCGCCCACACCAATACTTTATGTTGGACCTACAACAACCTACAACCTATCACACTAGATTTAACCAAAGCCTACTTTTTTTCTCAAATTTCTCATAGAATAAGCTAGGAAAAACTATTTCAGAATCTCCATTCTTGTTTATTTACATATATTTCAAAATATTGCTTATTCCATAATCCTATAAGGCGTTTGTTTAGTGATATAATTTGTTTATTTGTTGAGAAGTTTTCCCTGCAAAGGACAAAAATGTAAATTGATTTCAAGAATTTGAGCTTATGACACTTCAGTAAATTTGATATTTGTTGGTTGTGTACCCAGACAAAGCTACATTCAAAAATACAAATTAAAAGAGAAAAAAATTACTTTGATTGGATACTTTGTAGAAATTCTTTCACCGAGCAACTTGTTTTAACATTCTTGGGCATTTGTTTAGTTATCTTGTACGATCTTAAACAAAAAACTATCTACCATGCAATAAAAAAAACTACATAATTTTAAAATTTAACCAAGTCTATACCACCTCCTATAAATCATTGACTTAAAAGTATAAAACTCACAAACATACTCAAACAAATGCATTGGAAATCCCTTACCTTAAACCAATCTCTAGAGTATTTGTTTTGAGAATTTTGTTGGTCTTCACAATCAATGTCTCATCAGTAATGCCACAAGGAACTTGGCACGAGTCTATGCTAGTAGAATTGAAATATAATCACAAGGCCTTGTGCCCTAGAAATCCATAGATACGAAACCCTCTTTCTCCCATGAATTTTTGCAATGGAAGTTTTCGGTACATGTGTGAATTGGATGAATGTCAAATGATGCCATGAAGAAAACGCAACCCAACAAACACTTCATAATGGCAACAACTACATCCATTCAATTCCCAACAAATGCTTCGTAATGGAAGCAACTAGTTTGTGCCTACTCAATACGAACAATAAAAATGGCAAGTATGTGCATTCACGCAGGGGTTCGATCTCGCCCATCCAAGTTTAGTTGAGATCCCAGGGCTTAGAACTTCAGACACTGTCCATATTGCATTCACTGGATTACCAAGGCCACCATGTGTCCACTTAAAAGAACGTGTGTTGAGGTTTTATGATGTGTAAAAAACGTGTGTTATTTCAATTGTTATTACTTGATATAAATATATAATAAGTGTACTCACGTGATTTAACAAATTACCCGTCCTAAAAATGATGAATTTTGTTCAATATCACTAGAATTATCTTATGCCATTTATTTGTTTGTAAACAATTATAAGTCTCCTATGGTCACACTCAATCCATCAATTACTTATGGTACCTGTTATCCCCCACTTTTAGGGATAAGTAGGAGATCATGTCTCGAGGCCCATAGGTCCTAGACATGGAGTACCGAGAGCCACATCGACTTGAGCATGGCCCTGGAGGGCCCATCTTTTCTCCCTTCCAGCGCCTCCACTTTTTCAGTAGCAACAACATCCATCACCTTCGCCTTGGTCCTGTATAAGAGATGGTTCTTTCTCCATGAGGTAATGAGTCTGGTTATCATGGTATGTGTCACTCTGATCCTCAAAACCATTGAATATGTTCATTTAATTCCTTTTGTTTCTAACAAATGCTTGGATCTTATACTTGTCCACTTGACCATGTCTATTCTATGAAGAAAGTTATCAACCATCATTCTGCTCAGATCTTGATAAAAGTAAGGAGGTTACTTCCATGAAGCAGGATGTTTGTGACAAGGTTTTCCACCTCCCTTTGATTACTTTACCATGTTATGTCACTGAAGGTATGGTTTGGAAACATGTACCTTATCCCAAGTCTCATGTAAGACAAAACCTCATTTTGGATTTTAGGGGAGAGTTGAGTACCTCAAGAAGAAGCTTATTGTCATAGTTTTCCATCTCCCCCTTAAGGAATTGTCAGTCATCCTTTCAGATCTTGCTAATCCCTTCTCATGCCTCAAGTTGTGAAGACATCCAAGGTAGCCAACATTCATATTCCTCGAGTCGATGTTTTTAACCTTTGACTTTTCATGATCCATTGCTGAGATGGATTGAGAACTCTCATGAGAGTATGTCTTGGCATCACTTTTTCCCTCCCACCCGCCTCCATGATCTAGACCTTACAGTTCCATTGATATGATATATTTTCTAACTCATGTTATTGTTGTGCTTAACCTATCACTATTTTGGCTTATGATGAAGCACAAAGGAAGGTATTGTGGGATGTTGTTGGATGGGTTTCATTGATCGTTTGAACACATCTAACATCCATCCAACAGGTAAGTACAAGTAAGTAGGTAGGCATTTTTCATTCATTGTATATACCATTGCATTGCATGGTAGAGTAGTTTTCTTTCACACTTGTACATATGAATTCTTTTGTTTTAGTTATATATATATATATGAATTGGGGTCATATCACCACCCCAAATGATTACTAATAATTTCTATTGAGATCAAGCAGGTTACAGGTTATTCCAGATATGTTGAGGTTCTCATTCGCTCTACGGTGATCACATGTCCCCGAGTTGGAGCCAAATGTTATCCCCCACTTTTATGGATAACTAGGAGACCATGTCTCGAGGCCCACAGGTCCTAGACATGGAGTACCGAGAGCCATATCGACTTGAGCATGGCCCTGGAGGGCCCATTGTTTCTCCCTTTCAGTGCCTCCACTTTGTCAACAGCAGCAACATCCATCACCTTCGACTTGGTCCTGTATCAGAGATGGTTCTTTCTCCATGAGGTAATGAGTTTGGGTATCATGGTATGTGTAACTCTGATCCTAAAAACCATTGAATATGTGCATTTAATTCCTTTTGTTTATAACAAATTCTTGGATCTTATACTTTTCCACTTGACCATGTCTGGGGGGAATGACAGGATGCCCTAGTAAGCTTGTGCCCATAGGTTTTGAGTTTCCACTAGGTGGATTTCTAAAAATTCGTCGTCTTCTCCCATCATAACCACTTTTTCATCTTGCTCCCCGCTCATCCACCCCATTACACTGGTTCGGGCATTGGTTTGGCCAATTATTTAAGGGTTGCACCTTGCCTAGTGGGAAGAAGGGGCTAAAGGCCTAGAAGGTAAAAGCAAGCTGGAAAAATATAAAATCCTAAAAATAAAACCTCGAGATTCTTCACCCACGGATCCCCGAGAAAGAAATAAAAGGCTTCTCAGCAAGAAACAAGAGGGACCCATAAAAATAAAATAAAAACAAGACCTATTCATAGGATAGGGGGTCGCATCACGATCCAACCTATTAGGTTCATGAGTACCTAGCAGTATGACACTACTAGCAGTTGGTTACCATGACAGAATAGTGGCTCTTGGTTGCATGTCCAAGAGAAAGGGAGTCTCATCACGAGCCAACCTTCTCATTTATGTGAAAGCACTTATGGGTAACACTAGCACCAATGGTCACAACGCCATGGCAGTGTCTCCTGATTAGCCTCTTGAAAGAAAAAACAATAAATAAATGAGAATAAATTGCATGAATGGGCTTGGAAACATTTGCATCGAGGACAGGTGCAACTCGCCTTCTACAAAGGAACCCATAAGTAAGTCTTTCATTTCCCTTCTTTCACTGCACCCTTTGTCAGGACATCCCTTATCCACCTCACCCATTTACATGACTTGGATTTAATCTCTTCCAGAAACATCCCTTTTCCAGTGGACACTAGCCCAATAGGACACCCTGTCACCTCCTCCAAATTTGTATTGCAGATTTGTATAATGTCTTTGAGTACTTGACTGGGGTAAAAGGGGTTTTACACACATGCTTAATAATATTGATGATGAGATGTGATTGACATTGCTATGATCCTCGTGACTTATGAGCCCATGGAGGGCGTAGCTATTGATGTGCAGGATCATGCCCAACTGACAGGTACACATGGGGAGATGATTAGTTCGGACCTCCATGGGGCTGAAGAGCCCACCATATGGATGTTGAGACCCCAGTAGGGGGCAAAGACAGGACATAGGGGTTTGCACTGGAGAAGAGGAGGATGTTCCACAGAGGCACCCTGGAAGAGCCTTACCTAGGGGGGTTGTGCCCTCTTCATTGGAATGTTGGCCCTGGAAGTCCCAGGATGTCACCCAGGATGCCCATGATGTCATCCAACACTGTGGGCATTTTGGGAGGCAGCTATGGTAGTTTTGGCATGTGTGGAAGGTTGGAGAAGCCCAAGGAGGGATAATGTTTTTCTCCAGGAGGTTGCATTTTCCCTAGAAAGGGATAACATCACCTTAGAAGGGGCATGACGTCTCACTTTTGCTTGATTAGGGTTTCATTCATGAAATTTAATGTAAAACAATATTATTTGGTATTTTGGCCTTGTCGGCCTTTTAATGACCTAAAATTTAATTAAGGTCATTGCTATTATATAAATTGATGGTTTTTACTCTCATTTTTTCATCATCTTTCACTCACTCATTAGTGAGGTCTGAAATTTGCGCCCTATCTTAGGGTTTTAGTTGAAATTGTGAGGCGCACTTGTTGAAGGAAGACATTTTTGGACTATTTTGGCATTTCTTCTTGGTGGAAGGTTTACAACTAGGGTTTGGCTACTTAAATGAATGGTTTATGTAAGTGAATTTCTCCAACACTTCTTGATTAATGATTATAGTATTATTTACTTGCATTTGTTATTATAATTTGTTGCATTAAAACCCTAGGTGACAAGCACTAGTTAATATCCTTGTCTCATGTCCCTACCAAGTTAAGAGCTATTTTGAGTTTGCTGAAGTAAGATAGAGCCTTTCCATAGCAACACTCTATCTCTGCTCTACTAAGATATTCATTTTTCTCTTGTTATTGAGCTAAGAAGGAGGAGGACTCATCAAGGCCTAGGGTTTCTACACCTTGATGAGTTGTTTTCCCCTAGGGTTTGTTTGATGAAGCCTTGCCTTAGCAACACTTCACCTTCTAACACTCTTGTCTTTAGCCCTATAAATCCTTTCTTAATCTAGCCAATTTCATCTATCCAATAAGCTAAATAAGGAGGAGAAATCACTAAGGCCTAGGGTTTCTACACCTTAGTGAGCCTTTCTCCCTTAGGGTTTCATTGTTGAGGCCTTTCTATAGAAACACTTAAACATTGAACCCTCTTGTCTTTGGTCTTTCATTATCATTTATTCCTTCAACCTTTGCGGCCTCTTTTGACTCCATTTTAACCTGGTAGCACACTGGTCTAAGACCTCTTGCATTGAGTAACTTGATCACAAACAAACACCTAAACTTTGAACAAATTCTAACTCTTCGACGATTGAATTGTGCTTTACGAGGCTTCTTCAAACGACTTGCAATGCGCGAATTACAACGGTGAGCCCCTTTATTAATAATAGCTGCTTTGGTTGGGCTTTGATGTAGATCCATCTCTCCTTTCCTTCAACATCAAAGCATCCAACCGATGCATTTTTTGTTCTGCGATGGGCTTAAGGACACTAAGTTGTCCAAGGTCCTGCCGTCCCGCCCGCATGGTGAAGAATTAGGAACCGATTCACGGGGTTTGGGTGGGATATAATAGTAGATTGACTGAACCTAACCCTAGCCTAGACTAATCCTACTAACCCTATTGTTGGCATCACCTTCTTATGCTATAAACACCTTTCTGCAACATCTGTTTTACTTCTAAAGCAATTGAATGATTGGTTAAGGCATTGTTTCTAAAGTGTTGATATTGTTACATTGAATGCCAAAGTTTCTTTAGAATTTATTGAGAAGTGATATTGTAATCATTTTTATTGTACAAACATTGATTTACTTCGTCAATATTATTGCTCAATTTTTTATTATCATAAAAGACATTGATTATCTGAAGTACTAACCAGCAAGTAAGCTTTCACATGTACAGTTTCTTTGTTTCTTTGTCTCGGGAAGATACACTTCTTGGTTACTACTTCCGGTTATCTTTTATCTTTATTGGCTATTAAGTCGGAATTTCTGATCAGGTGGTGACTTGTGAGGGGCAATATTATCATTTAGCCTTCTTAAGCCTTCTCAAAACCCCAGGTCACCAAGGACGTCTCCCCTGGGCCTTACCTCCCTAAATAGAAAGAACCTTCCCATTGAGGTGGGAGTGGTGGGAGTGGTTCAGTTATGCCAGTTTGACCTCCTTTCATACGTCTATCATCTTAACTACAAACTATGAGATAACATTTTGGCATCATTGTCAGGGAACACTGAATCAATTCTCCTCAAGACGACACTTTTCAGTAAGCCTTGCCTTTAGGGTCTTTATCTTACAAGCTTACCTGGCGACTCCACTTAGGGTGTTTTCCCTTTTCCTTTGATAATTTCAAAGCAAATTATCTGGTGACTGCACTAACCTTTTCCCAGGTGCCACCTTACTCTCAACTCTGTGATATTTCCAAGTTATGGGATCATGGCGTCCTGGGAACAACTGTATCAAACTATTGATTTCAAAAGCCTTCAATGATACCCAACCTGTTTTGATACAAAATGGTCAAACAACCTTCCAACATTTTGGGGCCTCCCAACTCCTCACATCGTAAATTTTTTGGAGTATATAAGCAAGGTAGAATTGGGAGGGGAGGATGTTATGATAAAATTATTCATACTCTCCCTACCATCCTTCTTGCAAGATTGGTTTAAGGGTTGTATAAAATATATGGGTATATCATCTTTCATACACCTCATCAGTAGGTTTGTTGAATTTATCAAACCACATTGCCAAACGTATGAATATGCCCTTCAAAATCTCGCAATAGCCTTGGAAGACGAAGGATTCACCACTGAGATTGTAGAAGATCTCAGGAATGCATATCATGTTCAACACCAAGAACCCTCTGATGTGAAAGAGGATATTTATGAAGAACATTGTCAACCCCTTGAAGAGGAGAAATATTTCTCCCATGATTCAATATAATGCAGTGAAGATATAAATAGAGAATTGAATTATGAGGATGAAGCACCAGTAACTGCTCCTCAGTCTGATGAAGATCTCCAAGATCCTATGCCTCCCGTACAAGATGAAAAGAATGAGGTAGGTCATTTTCCTTTCCAGGTTTTTGATGATACCTTGTTCTATGATTCAGAGAGTGAAGAATAAATGGAAACCTTGGACAAGTTAGATCCTTTGTTTCTCAAGACTGAATATGTAGAGATAGATCTTCCACTTGATGAAGTTATCCAAATACTTGAAGCTTATGCACAAGAAGGATTAAGCAAGGTGAGTTATTTCCCCTTCCAAAATTTTAATGATTCTTTATCTTATGATGTAAGGAATAAATAAGTGTTGGATGTTTTAACCCCTTCATGTTGTGATGAAAATGAGGACTTTGTTGATAATATTGATGAATTCACACATGTCAGGAAGCGTAAATGGGATGTGATTGGATATGATGAAGATCCCATTTACGACATTGAGGATCATTTCCAAAAGTTGCCCTTACAAATATCATATGACATTACTAAATTTGAAATTTGGCAACAAGGACATCACATAATTACCAAAGTTATTCAGACACCCAAGGATGACCTGATGCTATGCTCTCCTAATAATTTTCGGTCATACCTTCAGGACTTTGATGGCTATCCCTCTAAGCACTTAGATCTATTCTATGAAGAAAGTTATCAACCATCATTCTGCTCAGATCTTGATAAAAGTAAGGAGGTTACTTCCATGAAGAAGGATGCTTGTGACAAGGTTTTCCACATCCCTTTGATTACTTTACCGCGTTATTACACTGAAGGTATGGTTTGGAAACATGTCCCTTATTCCAAGTCTCCTGTAAGACAAAACTTTATTCTGGATTTTAGGGGAAAGTTGAGTACCTCAAGAAGAAGCTTATTGTCACAGTTTTCCAGCTTCCCCTTAAGGAATTGTCAGTCATCCTTTCAGATCTTGATAATCCCTTCTTAGGACTCAAGTTGTGAAGATGTCCAAGGTAGCCAACATTCAAATTCCTCGAGTCGGTCTTTTGAACCTTTGACTTTTCATGATCCATTTCTGAGATGGATTGAGAACTCTCCTGAGAGTATGTCTTGGAATCACTTTTTCCCTCCCACCCGCCTCCATGAGCTAGACCTTACAATTTCCATTGATATGATATATTTTCTAACTCATGTTATTGTTGTGCTTAACTTATCACTATTTTGGCTTATGATGAAGCACAAAGGCAGGTATTGTGGGACGTTGTTGGATGGGTTTCACTGATCGTTTGACCACATCTAACATCCAACCAATAGGTAAGTACAGGTAAGTAGGTATTCATTTTGCATTCATTGTATATACCATTTCATTGCATGGTAGAGTGTTTTTCTTTCACACTTGTACATATGAATGATTTTGTTTCATATGTATATATATATATATATATATATATATATATGAACTGGGGTGATATCACCACCCCAAATGATTACTAATAGTTTTTATTGAGATCAAGCAGGTTACAGGTTATGCCAAATATGTTGAGGTTCTCATGCGCTCTACGGTGAGAACATGTCCCCGAGTTGGAGCCAGATGTTATCCCTCACTTTTAGGGATAACTAGGAGATCATGTCTCGAGGCCCACAGGTCCTAGACATGGAGTACCAAGAGCCAAATCAACTTGAGCATGGCCCTGGAGGGCCCATCTTTTCTCCCTTTCAACGCCTCCACTTTGTCAGTAGTAGCAACATCCATCACCTTTCGCTTGGTCCTATATCATAGATGGTTCTTGCTCCATGAGGTAGAGAGTCCAGGTATCATGGTATGTGTCACTCTGATCCTCAAAACCATTGAATATGTAAATTTAATTCCTTTTGTTTCTAAGAAATTCTTGGATCTTATACTTGTCCACTTGACCATGTCTGGGGCGAATGACAGGATGCCCTAGTAAGCCTGTGCCCATAGGTTTTGAGTTGCCACAGGGGGGATTTTTGAAAATTCATCGTCCGCTCCCATCATAACCACTTTTTCATCTTGCTCCCCGCTCATCCACCACATTACACTGGTCCGAGCATTGGGTTGGCCAATTATTTAAGGGTTTCACCTTACCTTGTGGGAAGAAGGGGCCAAAGGCCCAGAAGGTAAAAGAAAGCTGGAAAAAGATAAAAGCCTAAAAATAAAACCTCCATATGCTTCACCCAGGGATCCCGGAGAAAACAATAAAAGGCTTCTTAGCAAGAAACAAGAGGGACCCAAAAAAATTAATAAAATCAAGACCTAGTCAGAGAATAGGGGGTCTCATCACGATCCAGCCTATTAGGTTCATGGGTACCTAGCAGTATGACACTACTAGCATCTGGTTACCACGTCAGGGTAGTGGCTCTTGGTTGCATGTCCGAGAGAAAGGGGGTCTCATCATGAGACAACCTTCTAATTTTTGTGAAAGCACTTGTTAGTAACACTGCCACCACTGGTCACCATGCCAGGGTAGTGTCCCCTGATTAGCCTCTTGAAATAAAAAGCAATAAATAAATAAGAATAAATTGCATGAATGGGATTGGAAACATTTGCATCCAGGATAGGTGCAACTCGCCTTCTACAAAGGCACCCACAAGTAAGTCTTTCATTTCCCTACTTTCACTGCACCCCTTGTCAAGACATCCCTTATCCACCTCACCCATTTACATGACTTGGATTTAATATATTCCGTAAATATCCCTTTTCCATTGGACACTAGCCCAATAGGAGGCCCTATCACCTCCTCCAAATTTTAATTGCATATTTGTATAATGTCTTTGAGAACTTGACTGGGGTAAAAGGGGTTTTATGCACATGTTTAATAATATTGATGATGAGATGTGATTGGCATTGCTATGATCCCTGTGACTTATGAGCCCATGGAGGGCGTAGTTATTGATGTGCAGGATCATGCTCGACGGACAGGTGCCACATTGGATAGGTACACATGGGGAGATGATTAGTTCAGACCTCCATGGGGATGAAGAGCCCACCAGATGGATGTTGAAACCCCAGCAGGGGGCAGAGACAGGACAAAGGGGTTTGCACTCGAGAAGAGGAGGACGTTCCACAGAGGCGCCCTAGCAGAGCCTTACCTAAGGGGTTTGTTCCCTCTTCATTGGAACGTTGGCCCTGGAAGGCCTAGGACGTCACCCAACATGCCCATGACGTCATCCAGCACTGTGGACATTTTGGTAGGAAGATATGGCAGTTTTGGCACTTGTGGCATCTTGGAGAAGCCCAAGGAGGGCTAACGTTTTGCTCTAGGAGGATGGATTTGCCCTAGAAATGGCTAACGTCAGCCCAGAAGGGGCATGACATCTCACTTTTTCTTGATTATTGTTTCATTTATGACATTTAATGTAAAACAATATTATTTGGTATTTTGGCCTTGTCGGCCTTTTAATGACCTAAAATTTAATTAAGGTCATTGATACTATATAAATTAAGGGTTTTTACTCTCATTTTTTCATAATCTTTCACTCACTCATTAGTAAGGTCTGAAATTTGCGCCCTATCTTAGGGTTTTGGCTGAAATTGTGAGACACACTTGTTGAAGGAAGACATTTTTGGACTATTTTGGCATTTCTTCTTGGTGGAAGGTTTACAACTAGGTTTTGGCTTCTTAAATGAATGGTTTATGTAAGTGAATTTCTGCAACACTTCTTGATTGAATGGTTATAGTATTATTTACTTGCATTTGTTAAATTTGTTGCACTAAAACCCTAGGTGACAAGCACTAGTTAATTTCCTTGTCTCATGTCCCTACCAAGTTAAGAGCTATTTTGAGTTTTTTGAACTAAGATAGAGCCTTGCCATAGCAACACTCTATCTCTACTCTACTAATCTAGCCATGTTTCTCTTGTTATTGAGCTAAGAAGGAGGAAGACACATCGACGCCTAGGGTTTCTACACCTTGATGAGCCGTTTTACCCTAGGGTTTGTTTGATGAAGCCTTGCCTTAGCAACACTTCACCTTCTAACTCTCTTTTATTTAGCCTATGAATCATTTCTTAAGCTAGACGATTTCATCTAGCCAATAAGCTAAAGGAGGAGAAAGCACTAAGGCCTAGGGTTTCTACACCTTAGTGAGCCTTTCTCCCCTAGGGTTTCATTTTTTAGGCCTTGCTATAGAAACACTTCAACATTCAACCCTGTTGTCTTTGGTATTTCATTATCATTTAGTCCTTCAACCTTTGCAGCCTCTTTTGACTCCATTTTACCCTGGTAGTGCACTGGTCTAAGACCTCTTGCATTGAGTAAATTGATCACAAAAAAACACCTAAACTTTGAACAAATTCTAACTCTCACTAACCCTAGCCTAGACTAATCCTACTAACCCTATTGTTGTCGTCACCTTCTTATGCTATAAACAACTTTGTGCAACATTCTTTTTACTTCTAAAGCAATTGAATGATTGGTTAAGGCATTGTTTCTAAAGTGCTGGTATTGTTACATTGAATGCCAAAGTTTCTTTAGCATTTATTGAGAAGTGATATTGTAATCATTTCTATTGTACAAACATTGATTTACTTCGTCAATATTATTGCTCAATTGCTTATTATCAGAAAATTCATTGATTATATGAAGTACTAACCAGCAAGTAAGCTTGCACATGTACAGTTTCTTTGTTGCTTTGTCTCGGGTAGGTACACTTCTTGGTTACTACTTCCGATTATATTTTATCTTTATTGGATATTAAGCCAGAATTTCTGATTAGGTGGTGACTTGTGAGGGTGAATATTATCATTTATCCTTCTTAAGCCTTCTTTGCCTTATCAAAACCCTAGGGCACCGGGGACGTCTCCCCTAGGCCTTACCTCCCTAAATAGAAAGAACCTTCCCATTGAGGTGACAGTGGTGGGAGTGGTTTAGTTACGCCGGTTTGACCTCCTTTCATACATCTATCATATTAACTACAAACTGTGCGATAAAAGTATCGAAAATGAGTTGGTTAAACCATGCATTAATGACATTCTCATGCACCAAATTCTCATTCAAATTATGGCCTATCCGTGAAGTCCTAATATGGAAATACCTATCAACTCTATACATATCAAATGTGTATAAAGCATGTTAATTCAAAGAGAGCTCCTACTAATGATAATACTAAATCTAGGCTTTGAGACTTCAGGTTCTGGAACTCGTACTTAACCTTGTTGTGTGAAGAAGAGAGCGACTATAGTTGAGTCCCAACAATGATTTGTTCTTCAGGTTTTTTCTCCCATCATGATTGTGACTTTGGTTGGTCATTTCGAGGTCTTTAGGCCTTAGAGACTCATGACTTTGGATTCAATGTGTTCAAACTCTTGTGTTGGTGTGAATGTGTAAGAGTCATGGCCTATTTAAAGTTCTTCTTCTTTGAGTCTATCCCCTTGGTTCACTAATCAGATTCCAATTTCAGTGATCATGGCGATATGTCCCCAATTCCTCGAAGCTACTACCAATGATAATGAAACTTTGCGTGGTATTTTATTTTTTCCAAATGCATCGCTTTCCAGGGGTAGCAAAGTTATTTCCCATCAGTGTTTACCAAGCGATAATCTTAGCTTGAGTAAGCAGGCGATATAACATAAGGTTATTCTTATTTTGGTCGAAATTTTCCTTGAGGATGAGGTTTTCATGATGGGTTAGTATTCTTTAAGACCATATAACCAACTTTGAATATCCTTTCTAACACATTCTAGTTGTGGGCTATGGATATATGCCTTTTGATTGGCCTGAGAGTGTTCAACTGCCTTTATGTGTAAGGATGGGGACTTTCATTTTCATGCCACTCAATTCTGTAACTCTGTCAATTTATTGTATAACTAATATGTACATGTGGTTCCCTTCTCGGATTATGTCTATAATTCAAGATCGATGAAGAATACTTTTGAATATTTGAGATGAATGATATAACCTTATCATATATATGTCAATCATAATTGTTGATAGCTCGAAATAGCACAATCAATATTGATGTAGGAGCTACCATATTTCCCTCTTTGCAATGCCATGTATCCATTGTTATTTTCCGTCAAATCATAAACCTAGTTTAGGGCATCCACCTATCAAACTAGATATTAGACCATATATGCAATTATCTTAGTCTATATAGGTTATGGATATGGATCCGTGTATCAAATTAGATATGGTCGAACTAAAACTTGGTTAGCTGGATTTGGATCTGCTAAGATCTTTATCTCTACTCTTCATCCTCTACCATATGTTTTGTGATTCTTAAGATGTCTGCCACATATACCTGGAAAGAAGCGCTTTGAATGGGGATCCATCTGCATGCTAGCTATCATGATTATGGCCATGGACCAAGGCATGAGTCACATATTTGTTGTGACACATTGAGTTTCTCTTCTATGTGTCTGGGGTTATGGATCAAAGACTTAGGTAGGGACTTGTTGCTTTGCAGCTTCCTTGTTAATATTATGATATGAATGAAATAGAATCGATGTTAATACTCTAGATGTCAATCCTTGTATATCAAATTCCTATCGGGTCTCTATCTTATCCATGCAGTGAAATGTATTGATGTGGATGGAAGAGAAAATGTTGAAAGACAATTGTCAACTTATTGTTACTCTAATGGACATTAACTAACCACTGCTTTGAGTATGTTTCTCTATTTGCATTACCATTCTTATTTATGGTGTTTAAGGAAGCTAAAAATAGTATTCATCAAGATTCTTATGAACATACGTCATTTTCTTATTCTGAATACTTTTTTGTTTGGAATAATTACTTTCTCTACTCTAGATTGTTCTACAATGGTTCTAATATCATTATCATGGTTCTTTGATCTTTCATTATCATTTATTCCTTCAAATAATTGGTAATGGTAAAAGTGAGCACTGGCTAGTGGTGGTTTAGTAACCCAAATGAATGGTCATGATTTAGCTATTGGGTTATTTTCAAAGGGATTTCACGCATGGAAACATTGGTATTTTTGTAGGATTTATGGAAAATAGATGTGTGAATCTGAAGAGCAAGCATTGGTTTAGTTGTTGGTTTTGGCCCTTCTAGCAATATTTCCTCCATGGTCAACCACAATGCTCTATGGTAGGATTCAAAGAGTCCACTACTTCAAATGGTTTCCCTTGCAATTGCACTACTTTTTCTCATACTTGACATGAAATCTTATTTGTTCTCAATCCTCCTAAATTAGAATTCTATTTCAACATTAGAAGGGTTTCAATGTTTCAAACTAGACAGAGTTTCATTTTTTTTACTACAACTGCAAATTTTGATTTATCATTTATGAAATGAATGACGTTTTTTATATATGATTTTCTTTTATAAGTTGAGCGAACTATATTTATTTATGGAATATGTTATCCTTATGCCATCTAGACTCTTCTACTAGATGGCTTCTCAAAGAACCTAAACAAGCCTAGAAGGACAATGCTTGGGCATTTACAACAATGTGAATGGGAATTTAGCTAAATGGAACTATGATGGCTCAGGATAAATGCTTTTCACCATAGATATGAACCCCAACTTCATTTAACATTTATCAAACTTCTTATAGATTTATTGTCCCGGTCTCATAGTTTTTTATTTCTTACCAGTGGCACTCATAAACATGCAAGTATAGTTCATAATATAATAGATTGTTGGGTTATATCTCACTACAGATATTCTAGTGAAAATATGTAATTCATGCTCTAAAAAAAACTACCATTGGCCACGCATGGCTTGATATGATTCCATAGTAAGAAAATTGGCTATGGAGGGATAATTGCCTCATGAATTAACAAAGTACAAGCCAAACCTTAGGAAAATGAATTGGCTAGGAGGTTAATATATAGGGTTTGGTTAGGTAGGACTTGTCTTAGAATTTTTATTTTTTAAATATAGTTGTATTTAAAAAAAATACAAGAGGAAAGTTGTAGAGTTTGGGCTTCTTATTTAGCAAAACCAGGATAAAAAATGAACCAACCTGTAAATCATTTGTAGAATTATATTGAATTCATGTTATCCATGGGAATTTGATAGAACATTTAAATATATATATACCTATATAATGTTATAATCCCATTTCATAAAGAGAAGGAATATGCAAGCAAGGATATGTCCCATAATGTTGAACTTGTGAAGATGTGAATATATCAGAGAGCACCAAGTCAACGTAGAGGATGAATATTGTGGTACCAACTTCAAAGTAGCCATTAACTGTGCACATGTCACTAGAGAGTCCCTTATTGGCTAGTGGTGATGAATTAAAACTCAGAGAGAATGAATTTTGTCTCGGAGCATGTAAAGATATATACATATCGACCACCACCAAAATAACTTGGAATATTTAGCATTGTGTAGGGATATCAATGGAGAGGCGGTGAGGAGGTTGTGAGGTAGTAAATAAGGAAAAACATTTGGCATGATGTAGCATTATCAAAGACTCAACTACAAAATTGTTAGATTGTATACCAAAAAATTATCAAATCCACGAACAATGTTTTTTAATGGTTTGTTAATTTTGACAACTAGAAAAAAATAAATCACACACTCCATGGGAATAAAGTCAAATCACATATCATTCAACCAATGAGAAATAACCATAATTATCTATAACTCAAAATAATATATAATTACTATTTCTAACTTCAAGTATTGCGAAGACATTTTTAATTTATAGGCTCTTCCTAGTGACATATTCCTCTTTTCCTTCACTTGATTTTTTGGATGGCTCTAGCATTGACTCCTTGGGTGGTGTTCTTCATAATTTAGAAGAAGCAAATTTTCATAGCCATGTAAGGTACCCCAAAAAATGCATTTATTTGTAATTTCATGAACATTTTTTCAAATATATTCACTATTTACTCATGTATTATGTGTGTTATATTCCTAAGTGCTTTCCTGAAATTAAGCATCTAGACAATAGACATCTGGAATTTCCTATGGTGAGAAATGTACCTTAACTCTTCTAAGTGTGTAAAATCCTATGTTATGAAGGGAAGTATCCTCATGTGTGACATGGATAGGACTACACAAGGGTTGTTTAACTAGATGTGTTAGCCTAATTTTACAATATGTGGTTGGGAGATAAATTAGGGTGCAAGCCATCACATGTATAATTGAAAATATTTCATATTATGATAGTATCAAACCTAGAAATTATAGAAAAAAGTAAGACATATATGATCTCAATGCTCTAACTGATGGACTTGATCCTCCTTCTCGGACTATCTATGCATTTTAGATTTTGTAATTTTCTAATAACAATTTGTTCCTTGATGGTAACTGGTTTCTCCTAATTACAAAATTCATTTATATCATATACAAATATAAAGGAAAGTATGGGTAGAACCACCTTTCAGGAGAGTCTACATGAGAAAGAAAATCTCACCAGGAACCTCAGTTTTCCATGGATTTTATTGTCCTTTGAACTCTAGTTTTGGGAATTTATCAATTGTGAATGCCCAATGTTCTCGTACATGTCTATGTCTACCCATCTTATTATGAGTTGACCTTAACTAGATTATTTATGGTTTTGATCTTCTCCATGTCACATTTAGGTCAGAAATCCATAAGGACATTGGGTGGATTAAGGAAAAATCACTTCATGTCAGTTCCACTAAGATGTATATACAAGGAGGAAGTGTTGTGATCTAACAATATTATCATTAGGGACCAAGATGTCACAAGAATATAGTCCAAATATGTCTTGTGGGAATTCAATCCTTGTTTTTGGATCCAAGAACATAGTTTTTATAGTTTTCAGATAAAAAATGGACCACATATTTTTTTGGAATTCACAATAGAGAGGGGCCTATCGTATCTAGGTCTAGATATTCTAGGTTTTCCAACAAAGAGAGGGGCCTATCCTATCTACATGGAAGAAATCAAAATTGTGGTTTTTGAAAAATGCTCTCCTCCAAAAAATTAAAATTATGTGGACGTTTATGAGGATTTTTAGTCTTGCAATTTATGGGATTCAAAGAAACAACCAAAGAGAGATGAGAGTCCATTATCAATTGTAGAGAAAATCCAAGAATGACCTAACAAATTTGCCAAGCATGCGAGGACATGAAGTCAAGTTCTAGAAAACTTATAGAAAAATTCCCAGTGAAAAGATGTGCACATTTCCCAGAAGTTTAAGTGGGTCCAAGGGGCATAGATCTAGGATATGTCAAGCTCACAAGCATAAATTGTGTGACGGAAAACATGTCGAACATGATTTTCTAAATTTTCCATATTTTCCAATAGAGAGAGGGGCCTATCCTATCTACATGGTAGCAAGCAAAATTATGGTTTTTGAAAAATATTTTCCTCCAAAAGATTAAAATTATGTGGATGTTGATGAGGATTTGAGTCTCGCAATTTTTTGGATTCAAATAAATAACCAAATAAAGATGAGAGTCTGATCCAGGTGGATCTTAGTGGCCATCCATCTTTTCCACTTAATCATGTTTTCGAGCCTATGGTTTTGATAAACCATGATATTCACCCTTTTAACGGGGAATGTAATGTAATTCCATATTAATTTGTAGTACTTGGGCTAGAGTATTACTAGGATGGGTGACCTCCCAGGAAGTGCTAGTGCTTTACATGCCTATGGAATTTTCTAGACTTAGAATAATTTATCGCACATGCATCACGAGAATTGTTCTCTTCTCGCTCTCTCATATATAATCAAAGTGAAGGAGGTCCTTTGAGCATGAAATACATTGTGATGTAATGCTTATTGTGAATGAGTGTAGTTGGCCTCTCTTTCTCTTAAGGTATAATCTACCACTATTCTAGCTAGTTTGTGTTCTACAATATTTTGTTATTCATTAATAGAAGTTGGGTTTCACTATATTTATGTGTTCTCTTCTATATTTTCAGTTGTATCTCATTTCGTTCTCAACATAATCCATATAAGTGGTATCAGAGTAATCTACTCCTTGTCATTTCTCAGTGCATGTCCCCAATGAGGTCAGGGTATAAAGAGTTGGGTCTTGAGCTAGTTTCACTTGAGGATAACCACTCTCGCCATCCCAAGCGACCTCCCATGGCATAAGAAAAGAGAGATGACAGAGCATGAGACCCTTTCAAGACATTTCTCAAGGAAGCCCTTGTGTGATAGAGGAACGAGATTATGGAAAAATTCGCTCAGATATTTGACAAGAAGCCATTTTGGAGGTATAACGCCCTTCAAGGTACAAGTCAATTTTCATATCCCCTTATTTGAAGTCCAAATAGATGTAGATTCTTCAGAAAAATGGTTGAATCTGATAGAATGTTATTACTCTATCCTAAATTTTTATGGTGGTGAAATGGTCACCTTAACACTCCTTAAATCCCTTCCCTATGTCAGATCTTGGTGGGAAGGTTACTGGGAAAGGTACACCATAAATGCATATACACCATTTGGGAGAGAACCCACCTGGGAAGATTTTTTGGATGCTCTCAAGGAGGAGTTATACCCTATAGGAAGCCATGATTTTCAATATATGAGATGGACAAATCTGCGTCAGGAAAAAGACCAGCCAGTGTGGGATTACACTAACATATTCCATACCTTACGCTCAAAGTTGGGTATCAAAGACTCTAAGTGGAACCCGGTTTTGAAGTACTGCAGTGGAATACAAAGGTACATCCAAACACAGATGGATTTCTTGGAAATATCCTCACTGGGATATGCTTATCAATATATAGTCAAAATTGAGAAGAAATTCAAACATCGAAGTAAGTAGGAGTTTTGGTTTTCAAATATGCCACAAAAAAATCATGGAAAAGGAAACCCTAATGAAGGACAAAGAAAGGAGAGTCAATCTCAAGAAAATCAATCCAACCCACCGACTAAGAAGGGTGATGGGAAATCAAAGAAGGACACTGAAAAGTGGTGTGAGTTTCATAAAAACCCATGGCACAACACTGATGAATGTCGCTCGAAATAGTCATTGGTGGTCGAGCTCAAAGAAAAAGAATAAAAAACTGACTTGGAATTTAATTTAAATCGCAATAAATGGAAACAAATCATCTATGAAAAACCCACTTCTACCATTGTGACCAGAACAATCCAACCACAAGAACTAGAGGAGCCTGAGGAGGGGGAGAGCCTCTTCCATTCATAGGTGTGGGTGAAGGGAACCCCACTATATTTCATTGTTGACAGCGGGAGTCAAAAGAACTCGATCTCAACTAGGGTCATCAAAATAATGAAGTTGTCGATAATTCCACACCCCCAACCATATACCATTGGATGGTTGAGCATGGGGCAAGACATTCGCATCAACCAAAACTGTCTCTTTCCCTATGACATCAATCCCTTCAAATATGAGGTACTATGTGATGCTTCACCACTTGAAGTTTGCGATGTTATTTTAGGACAACCATATATGTGGAAATGTCATGTTATTTATGAGTCTTAACCCTGTAGTGTCATTATTACTCTGGGGGTTATCTCTACCAGATACCAGAGGTAGTCATGACTATTTCCATTTCATTGATCTTGGAAAAACAATGCCACAAATTAATCTCTAAAACCATAAATGTTTCCCTCTTCAAGATCTGTTCAAAAGGTGAACAGAATTTCACTGCGACCACCACAGCCTTGGCCCAAGACCTTTCTATACACAAAAAGTAGTTTCACAAGATTGTAGAGGAACACAAAGATATTTATTCACTTATGGGGGTACCTCTACACTGCTAAGTCAATCATTCCAATGAATTGGTGCCTAGTGCTCCCTTAACCAATGTCCCAATCTATAGATGCTCCCTTTTATAGAATGAGAGTCTTCCATATGTTCAACATAGATGTATTGGCCACGACCCTTTTCAGGTGTGCTTGGAGTTCCAACCATTAGCCCCCATTGATATAGCTCTTCCTACTGCATCTTCACCAACAACGTCCTCCCACACTCAGAATAAGGCAGATCATGTAGCCATATTTGTTGAACGAATCCATTACCTCCAACAATAGGCTCATGACATCCTTCAATAGGCTAATGCCAAGTACACACAGAACAACTACTTTAGGAAGGAAAGCAGCTCACCAAGGTTCAGATTCAATAAAATTTTCCTCATCTCATGAAGGAACTTGATGCAATGGATACCTTTGCTTCCTAAGGGGGAGGATTGATCTAGGTGGATCTCAATGGCCATCCATCTTTTCAAATGAATCAACGTTTTTGAGCATGTGGTTTTGATCAACCATGATATTCACCCTTTTGATGGGGAATGTAATGTAATGTCATCTTCATTTCTTAATCAGAACCATCATATGTACTTTCCTACAACATTAATGCATTGGACCCCATTAGAAATTCACAACTAAGTGTGATTGGGATAGAGTAGTACTAGGATGGGTGATCTCCCAGAAAGTGTTATTGTTTTACATGCCTATCAAATTTTGTAAACTTAGACAAATTTATCCCACACGCATCAAGGGAATTATTCTCCTCTCACTCTCTCATATATAATCAAGGTGAAGGAGGTCCTTTGAGCATGCAATGGAGTGTGATGTAATGCTTATTGTGAATGAGCATAGCCAACATCTCTTTCTCTTCAAAGATAAGCTACCACCATTCTAGTGAGTTTGTGTTCTACAATATTCTATTATTCATTAATAGAAGTTGGGTTTCACAATTTGTTCATGAATATGTCTGAGAATAGTGGTAAGGAGAAAGGGAAGGGCCCACGAAACCCTTCTCCTACCCCAATATCCAAAAGTGTTTCCTCAATTGGATTATGGATAGAATTCATCTTGATGTGCCTAATATCAAGTGTAAATCAAGTAATTCATTGAAGAAATAGTTGGATTTGACACGCATGATGAAATAACACTATCGATAGAATCATAAAAGAAGCAAGAGAAGTTAATCAATTCTGCTAAACCTGTGCACACAAAGAAAAATGAATTTTGGAGCATTTCCTGGCCAAAAAAGTTGGAAGTTGCATTTCCTTGAAAAAAAACTAAAAATAATACCAACCAACATATGTGTCTATAATTTGGTTTCTTAAAATGTCTATCTCTACATGTAAATTGCACAAGAATGAGGTTAATTGTGAATCACCATGTTAATTATCCCTGGAACACATGCATATTTCCTAACTTCCTCACCCCTGGAACACAGGTAGTGAGGTAGTGCATGGAAATAATAAATACGTGGAGGTATTTTTTTAATGTAACTATGGAACTGGACACTTCCCATTTTGTAATGGATCACTCGAAGTGGACCCTAGTAATCGACTCGCGTGCAAGCACTTGTTGTTTTGTATTCGACACACACCAAAACCAACACCAACACCAACACTTCTCGAGTGCGCAAGTTTTCAATGGGAGTTTTGAATCACTTCTAGAGTGAAGTAATCCAATCTCCAACCACCATTGTCTCGAATATTCACCTTTTGGGTGTTGAATACAATTAATATAAATTCTTGAACGTTATTTCCTCCATTTTGTGTCTCTTCTCTTCACACCATTGCATGGTGTGTATGCTTCATTGTTAGCTATATATTTGGTGCAAGTATCTCAAAAAATCTACATGGTATCAGAGCCCACATGTCGCTAGCAAGGATCATCACCAACACTCTTTTGCAGGTACCGAAGATAGAACAAAGCAATAGAAAAGATGGAATCTATGTTTTATTCGCCAACAATACTTCTCACGCCTCATAACTATTTGGAGTGGAAGCCAAATATTTTACTTCTTCTTAGAAGTAGAATATTATACCAAATAACCATGGAAATGGAAGTAGATCCTGATTACGCAGATGAGAAAAATAACTTTCTCAATAGACAAGATATGGACATAGGATGTATCTTCTTGTTTATTTCTCTTGAAAATTTCCACCAATTATATGATGAATAAAGAAACTCAACTCCAAATGAATTATGGAGAAAATTTGAGGTTTTATTTGGGAATGAGGAAGATTGCATGCAAAAGTTTGACAAGATAGATCCAATAGAAAATCCACTGGAAGATCAATCCTCTCAGCTTGAAGAGCCTTCTACACAAGTATTTAGATAATTTTGTGTTCCATTCATTGAAGATGATGTCTACTCCATTTCAAATCTATTTTTTGAATCACATATGGAATATATAATTCATGCATATCAAGAGCTGCATGCAGATTCTTTTCATGCGACATTCATGCAGCCCAGGAGCCACATGCAGAGACTCCCATGCATGCATCTTAGGAGCGAAAAGGGGGGTCTCGCACATCATATTCAATTATGACATTCTATGAGCATAATTTGTAGAAACAAGTTATATATTTTAATTCCTCTTGGAAAATTTTCCAATTTCAAAAAAAAAATCATCCAAAACGGAGTCCGAGAAGTGAATTTATGAACATTTTAAAATCAACAAAATTTCAGTGTTTTCTGAAAATGATCGCACGATTTTCAAAGTTTCATCCAAACTTCATTTGGATTTTCTTAATTATAAAAAGAGAAAATGGATATGTGTGGACATCTCACTGATGCATCTACTTCATCAGATCTGTGTAGACATCTAAATCTTCAACAAAATATTCAACAAACACAAAGTTGCAGACTTGTGAGGTCTTCGTGGAGTGAAGGACACAGTTGCTTAGAAACTGCTTTTTGTTCCTTATCATTTTTTTTTCTTAAGCATTGTAAATTGAGGGAGGGGGGGAGTTCCCATGAGTTTTTCCCTCTTTCCTCACCTTATTTTTATTTCAGTGTTCATTAGTTTCATTTTTCATGGGTACCTAACATGGCTTTTGTTGTCGGGACCCATTCATCATGTACACCCTAGTAGTGTTCAGGGGGGGTGTTGGAGATATTACACGCTCACCTAGAATTATTTTCCTAATTTTGATAGTCCAACGTTGAGAACGCTTCCTTATATGATAATATTCTCTCTAGAGAATATTCCCCTACAAAATAGGGCATTCCTCTTCAGTTCAGACTCAATTACACTTAGTTAGACTAGTGTAAGTCACTCATTGATCAGGGGATCAAATTTTTGCTCAAAAATTCAAAGTTCTTGGAATATCTTCAAATCAAACGAGAGCGTAGGCCTCGTTGTTGCGAACCTAACACAACTCGTTTCGTCTCAAACGGACGTCGGGAGCGAGAGATATCGCGATCTGTTCAAATTGTCAAACAGGCAAAAAAAGGACGCTGACTGTACAGTCCATACAGGCTGATGTGGCAGGGTCGTACGATCGTACACTGATGTGGCATGTGATGACATGGCATTTTTGTATTGGCAGATGTGGTCGAATCGGAATGCAACACGTGGCATCTTTTTGGTCAAAGGTAAGGTGCCACGTGGCCCAGTCATGGACTGCCACGTGGCACCCCTTTATTGGTTATTGGTTTGATATTTAAAATTTATGGACTCCATGGGGTTTGAACCGTGAAAATCCTCCCACCATGTAAAGTCTTAACAAATCCTGCCCGACCAACATACCGCGCATTGTTCCTAGCTATATAAGTGGGATAATATTTATTTAAATTTGTATTGATTTAAGTTTGGCGCGGGGGTCGGGCCGAGGCTTAGCCCCGGCCCGTGGTTGTATTGTGTTATCATATGACCACCACACTGTATATGGAGCGCGAGTTGAAACAATCTCGGTCACATGTCTTTTTATACCATATGACCATGTCACAGTTGGCGCGCGTTTTGGGTTTTAAAATGTGGTTTTAAACGGTTGAAACGACCTGCCATGTGTTGCGGTTCGATTTGCCTTTGGGACGGAGCCATTTTTAAAAATGCGCAAGGTCACATGGGCGACCCATGTGCCCGAGAGCTAGGCGGTTAGGGGCTGGTGTGCCCATAACCGTCCTACAGTTCGCACCATTGGCGCGGTTGTGTCCGGTGCTGGGTTTTCACGCTTTAAATTCCGTGTGTGCTAGGTTGCATGAACAAGGGTGCATTTTGTAGATGCAGAGACAACAAGCTTGAAGGGGAGACTTCCAAGAAGCCTAACTTCTTCGTTTTTTGGCCAAACGAGGTGCCGAAAAAGCCCATCTAGGGGTTTTTGGATGCTCTGAAGCCATTGGAGCAGTCTGTTGGTCATTTTGAGCATTGTAAAGCACGTTTTTGAGCACTTTGAGCAATTAATAATAATGATCCATTGGAAGCTGGACCAAGAGATGTAGCCCAAGAGAGGGGTGAACTCCTTTATCATTTGTTGTGTTTATGTTCTTATGTTCATTGATTATGTTGTTGTTTATATGTGTCTTAAATGAGTAAATCCGATTAATGATGTGTTGCAAAGTTGATCCATTGTTTTTTAACACATAAACTTTACTTGCAAATATTTCCAAGTTTACAAGTCTTCTTCATTTTTAGATCAAGTTGGTATCAGAGCACTGGTTTTTGAAGACTTGATTATTTGCAAGTGTTTTTTTTTCTGATGCTCACAAGGTTGAAACTCACAAGAGGAGAAGGTCAACTTGTGGAGCCAAGTTCTAATCCTTCAAGGAGGAAGCATATACAATCACCACAAGTTTCAAGGAGGCATTCACCAAGTATGGCTCATGAAGAAAGTCATGAACGTGTTCCTTCAGAAGATGAAGATCTTAGAAAGGCTGTCATGGAAATGAGAGAGATGATGAAGATCTTGATGGAAAGGAATGCATTGTTGCAAGGTGAAGGCTCCAACCCTTCAAAGCATAAGGGAAGCAGTGGTGATAAAACTCCAAATGGA
>ML776677.1:1905106-1923447 GCA_009831015.1 Picea engelmannii | reverse complement strand
TTTCATTCTGAGACTTTTAATGGTGTCGTGATTAACTATCCTACTTATGATAAGGAATTGTATGCATTGGTTCAAAGTGTAAAAAAATGGAAACATTATTTGTTGGGAAAAGAAACCATTGTTCACACCGATCATCAACCACTTCAATACTTACAATCATAGACGAAGCTACATCAAGCTAGGCACTTCAGATGGATGGGTTTTCTTCAACAGTTCCACTTGGTCATTAGGTATAAGAAGGGCATTTTTAACAAAGTCGATGATATGCTTTCAAGGCCTATTATTAGTGCTTCAGTTATTCTTAAGCATAGTCCTATCATGCATGAAAGTTATGTTGAGCAATATGCTTTGGATACTGACTTCAAATAAGTATATGAAACTTTGTGCCACTCTAACCATGTTGAAGAATTGGATTACCATGTGCATAATAATCTTTTGTATCATCTTGGCAAGTTGTGTATTCCATAGGGAGAAAGTGCAGTCGTTAATGTTGAGAATTTGAAATTGTATGAGCCTCCGTTGATTGATGATCATGGAGAGCATGTTCAGATTCCTTCTATAGATGATTTTTCCCCAGAGTATCTTACAAAACTGCATGAAGACACCATCCTTGACAGGAGAATGAGAACTTCAAAGCGAGGAAATGTGGAGTATCTTCGAGTTGGTCTTAAAGGTACCAATCCAAGCAAAGCCAAGTGGATTGAGGTTGGAAGGGTGAGGGACCTATACCCTCATCTTCACATAGACTAAATATAGTCTTTTGGAGGTCCAAAAGCTTCCCAATGGGGAGGTGTGATCAGGGGATCAAATTTTTGCTCAAAAATTCAAAGTGCTCAGAATCGCTTCAAATTGAACGAGAGCGTAGGCCTCATCGTTGCGAACCTAACACAACACGTTTCGTCTCAAACGGACGTCGGGAGCGAGAGATATCGCGATCTGTTCAAATCGTCAAATAGGCAAAAAAATGACGCTGACTGTATAGTCCGTACAGTCCGTACAGGTTGATGTGGCAGGGTCGTACGACTGTACACTGATGTGGCATGTGATGACATGGCAGTTTTGTATTGGCAGATGTGGTCAAATCGGAATGCGACACGTGGCATCTTTTTGGTCAATGGTAAGGTGCCACGTGGCCCAGTCATGGGCTGCCACGTGGCACCCCTTTATTGGTTATTGGTTTGATATTTAAAATTTATGGACTCCGTGGGGTTTGAACCGTGAACCTCCTCCCACCATGTAAAGCCTTAACAAAGCCTACCCGACCAACATACCGCACGTTGTTCCTTGCTATATAAGTGGGATAATATTTATTTAAATTTGTATTGATTTAAGTTTGGTGCAGGGTCGGGCGGGGGCTTAGCCCCGGCCCATGGTTGTATTGTGTTATCATATGACCACCACATTGTATATGGAGCGCGAGTTGCAATAATCCCATTCGCATGCGTTTTTATACCATATGACCATGTCACAGTTGGCGCGCGTTTTGGGTTTTAAAATGTGGTTTTAAACAGTTGAAACGACCTGCCATGTGTTGCGGTTCGATTTGCCTTTGGGACGGAGCCCTTTTTAAAAATGCGCAAGGTCACATGGGCGACCCATGTTCCCAAGAGCTAGGCGGTTAGGGGCTGATGCGCCCATAACCGTCCTACAGTTCGCACCATTGGCGCAGTTGTGTCCGGTGCTGGGTTTTCACGCTTTAAATTGCGTGTGTGCTAGGTTGCATGAACAAGGGTGCATTTTGTAGACGCAGAGACAACAAGCTTGAAGAGGAGACTTCCAAGAAGCCTAACTTCTTCGTTTTTTGGCCAAACGAGGTGCCGAAAAATCCCAACTAGGGGTTTTTGGGCGCTCTGAAGCCATTGGAGCAGTCTGTTGGTCATTTTGAGAATTGTAAAGCACGTTTTTGATCACTTTGAGCAATTAATAATAATGATCCATTGGAAGTTGGACCAGGAGATGTAGCCCAAGAGAGGGGTGAACTCCTTTATCATTTGTTGTGTTTATGTGCTTATGTTCATTGATTATGTTGTTGTTTATATGTGTCTTAAATGAGTAAATCCGATTAATGATGTGTTGCAAAGTTGATCCATTGTTTTTTAACACATAAACTTTACTTGCAAATATTTCCAAGTTTACAAGTCTTCTTCATTTTTAGATCACTCATGCATTGAAACCTTGGTTTTATCACCAACAATTGCATGTGTTTCTCTCACTTCCACACATGTGACTCAGTTAACTGATGATTGCATGGATCAGTTAAATAGGACTAGGTGGTAGTTCACTCCAGTGTCTGTCAGTGAGTGTCTAGATCTCTCTAGATCATTACTATGGCGCATTAGTTACTCATGTAGCCTATATCTATTGTAAATTTTTCACCTTTTGGGTGTAGAATACGGTTAATAGAAATTATTTCATTATTTCATACATTTTTTGTCTCTTCTCTTCACACCATTGCATGTTGTGTATGCGTCATTGTTAGCTAGATCTTTTGTGCAGGTATATCATAAACTCTACATATGAAACATATAACACCTTTTGTCCACAATGTCACATATTGGTTTATATATTGATTGATCATTACTACATATCAATGATATGAATTTTTTTTCCTATTCATGACCTCATATACAAAACCCATGCATGTAGTGTTAGAATCAACCATCCTCAAATTTTGTACCATAGGCTCACAAACCTAGTGTCACCAAGTTTGAGTAGATTTCTAGTTTTGTATTTTCTAAATATACTCAAACTCAGTTGATGATTAATAATGAATTTCACCATTTGTCTTGCTTGAGATATATTTTTCTACTCCCAACCTATTTTACCAATTTAATGGAGGGATAGATCAATGCAATGTACTGCACAAGGTGTCCAAATAAACTTGGGGTAATTCTCCATCAATATATCACCACCGTGAACACAATTGGATGCATTATTAGTGACAACTTCAACTACATTTTCCTCTCCTATGGATAAGATGGTGTCCCTCAGTATGCCAAATAGATATTCAAAAATATTTGTTTTCATACAATCAATGTAAGACAAATGAATAACTTAATAAGGACAACAAGCAAGGGTGTTCACAAGAGGTCTAGACTAGTGAGCGGTCCAACCATCACTAACTAGAGTGCATCCAGAAATGGCCAATGAATCCCTTACAGGTTTAATTATTTCTTCTATTATATGTTTCTTCCTCTTAACTCATTTGGTCCTAATAATTTTAAAGATTAAAAGATCATATGTGGGACCAAAATGGCCAAGATTTTCTATCATGCCCTAAAACAATTGGATTTTAATAGAATTAAAAGAGATATTACAACTAATGAAAAAATCATAAACCACGTCATTTACCTCATTTCACTTCAGTGGCTTCTAAGTTTTCTTCAACGTTTTTTGTGTTGGATCAAAATATGGTAAAGTAGGCTCTCTTTGTGATTCATATAGCATAGAGGGTGTTGTAGATGGCATGAATGATAGGAGGGAACTCGGTGTTGAATTGATAACATTTTCTCTTCCAATGAGTGTATCTTGCATTCATTTTTTTCTTGCTTCTTAGACTACCTTCCCTTGCTTATGAGCATTGATTTCTTCATTTAAACTTTCACTCACATTTGGAAACATTTCATTACATGTTTTCACTCCTCCACTAGCTCCACCAACAATAGCAATCAAATGATCTCTTGCTCGGGTCACTGATGTCCCACAAATATTATTGTATACCTCAAAATAAAATTTTCAGTCAACTCCTCTTTGAAGTATTTTCATTCAAGAAGTTTAGATCTAGGTGACAGTAGCTTTCTCTAGAAGGTCTCAAAGTCCCATGTTGACAAGAAAAAAACATCCATTCAAATTCAATAAACTACATTTTCACATATTTTGTCAAACTTCATATGATACAAAGGAGAGAGTACATAGAAGGCTAATTCTAATGTTGTCTATGAGTGGGATAAAAACATGGAATTCTTTGTGAATCTAAAATAGAGAATTCAGTGTTTATAATTTTATAAGTTGTTTGGTTGTAGGACATTATGTGGATGTTTGATTTGTAAATTGTCATGGATATTCCATTGGAACTGTTCATCACAACATATCTAACAAAATACTAAAATCTTTACTATTACAGTTATTTTTCCTTTAGATCTCCAGAATATTTAGCTACTAATTTTATGTGTATGGATGAAGTAGATAAAATGCGGAAAATAGAGAAAATTAAAATACAATCACACCATCCAAAAATAAGCACAAGATATGACCTAGGAAACACAATATAGGAGAAAACCCAGCTAGAAGGTGAGGTTACTTTGCTCTTTTTTCTCTAGTATAGAAATGATTCAAGTACAAAGAAAGAGGCATTCTCTGTGGAGTTGTCTTTGACTTGTGGCCTATATGACTACTATAGAATCTCTCCTCCTCTATTATGCTCACAAAATACCACTTGTAGATGTTTTTCTCAACTATGGAACGAGATACAATTCAAAATAATGGAACCCCTTCTCCTCCTAGTGGATTGGTATTTGACATCTCCCAATAGCCATCTAGGGGTAGGTTTTTGAGTTCCTCAACCCTTAATTGTGATAAGGTTTTGGACCTTCTAGAATCTTTTTGAAATCCCTCATGTGGCTAGCCCCATATGCATGAGTAATGGGGGCTAATGTGGCATCCTTTCATACCATGGTGGTCAGCACAATATGTCAAATTGAGGGAGGCATAACTTTTTCATACAAGCTCCGATTGATGTGCGGTCTACACCATTGAAAAGGTCTTGGAGTGTATAACATCGTCAAGGGGTTGTGCATGATTTCCAAACACCAAAACCCTAAAAAAATCATTTGATTCCTTAAAATGGATCTGGAAGGTTCTCGACCCAAATTTTCCAAACTGGTGCTACTTAATCTGGGCTAGGAAGAGGCGTTGGAATGGGAACGTACTCGAGGTCAATCTCCAACATATGGCACTAAACTTGCCACTAAAATGGCCCTACAAGTTGATTCCTCCAATTTTTTCCACTCTGAAATAATCGAAATAGATGACAAATAATATAATGATCCAATCTAGATCATACCTCCCCATTTAGAGAGGATTTTGGTCCCCAAAATATTTATTGAATGAGGTGAGGGAATTTTTCCTCTACCTTATCCCTGGAGTACCACTTTTATTTTTCTGGAAGTTGTTCCTTCAACCCAATCTCCCAAAGTTCATGTTGCCCATGTCTTGTAGTTCTAGACCATTTCTGCAAAATTGTGTCCTCTATTAACTCTTTTTGAGAATCTAGTGCCAAGTCCTCAATGGAAGGTAGGACCTGCTCCTCCTCCTAATCCAACATGGAGGGCTCATAGAGTTTGATATTCTCCACATTCATTATGGATTAAATGCGCATGTATGGGGGTAGACTATGTTTGTATGCATTATCTCCCACTTTTTCCAATGCCACAAAAGGACTATATTGAAGAGCCTTGATCTTCTTACAATGACCCTGTAGCCTCTCCTTATTTAGTTGTAGCCGTACACTGTCTCCCACTCTAAATTTTATCTTTGTTCTGTGTTGGTCATGTCTAGCATTGTACTTTTCCTATGACTTCTTCAGTGTCTCTTGTACTTTCAAATGGATATACCTAATCTTCTCAACATTTTTTTCTTCTTTTAATGCATCTTTTATGAGGTCCTCCCTCACTCATCCTTGATGTCCATATACAACATCTAAGGCTAACGGTGGAAAATACCTAAATCAAGTTTCAAAAGGTGACTTACCAATAGAAGTGTGGACTGTTCTGTTATAAGAGTGTTGTATATATATCAAATTTTCATCTCAGGTCTTCATATTCTTCTAATTGTAACCCCTCAATAGTTGCACCAAAGTCTTGTTGACTACTTCTATCTGCCCATCTTTCTGTGGATGGAATGTTGTAGACCTCTTCAACTTAGTGTCCATCTTTTCCCATAATTTAGTCCAAAATGCACTGAGAAATATGGTATCCCTATCTGAGATGATGCTCCTTGGTATCGCAAAGTGCACCCAGACTTATTCAAATAATAAGTGTGTTGCTTCTTGTCCCTTGATGGTCTTTTTACAAGGCATGATAATGCACATTTTTTTGAGCTTGTCAACTACCACAAATAAATAGTCATGTCACTTTTGTGTGCTTGGTAAACCTCCCACAAAATCCATGGAAATACTTTCCCAAGATCGAGTGCATACATGTAAGGGATGGTATGGACCTTGCTTCCTATTACTATGCTTGTTGGTACAAAAAAGTATACATCCTCTAATATATCGTGCTACCTCTTGTTGAATTTTGGGCCAATACACATACCTTTGTAAATTGGCAACTCTCTTCCCAACACCAAAATATCTTGCAACCTTGAAGGTGTGAGCCTCTATGATAAGTTGTAGTCGTTCACCTTTAGGGACATAGAGATTTTCAAGCTTATAGAGTAAACCATTCTAGAAATGATAGTATTCATTTTTGTCACCTTCTTTTATATGAATTTGGCCATGTAGTTGTTGAAACACCTCCTTGAAGTCCTTATCTTCTATGTATGCCTCTTTGTATGCATCATGGGTAAAAGGCTCCAGGTGCATCAGAGTTCCCAAAGTTGTAATCTTGGATGTGGGTGGTCGTGAAAGCATGTCTACCAAATTATTTGTGCTACCCTTATTATACTTGATGACTATATGAAAGTGTTGTAAAAACCCCCTCCACTTGTAATGCATGGTTTGTTGTAGCTTACTTTGGGTCTGCAAATACTATAGTGGTTGGTGATATGGATGATGGTCTCCTTGGCCATCAAATAGTGCCTCCACTTTTTGATAGCTTGTACCTAGGCATAGAGATCCTTGTCATATGTAGGTTAGTTGAGAACCACCCCATGAAATACTTTAGAATGATAGCATACGGGCCTTACTCCATACATCAATATTTCTCCCATGGCATACCCACTTGCATCTATCTCCACTTAAAATGGCTTATGCAAATTTGGTAGAGTGAGCATTGGTGCCTGATTGATATTTCCCTTCATCTCATCAAACGCCTTATGTTGATTCTTCCCCCACTGGAAACTCTTACCACTAGTTGTTATGGCATGGAGTGGTTTAGCTACCAATTAAAATGAAGCTATGAAATTATGCAAGTATTGTGTTACCCCAACAAAACTCCTAACTCCAGTGACATTTGTAGGAACTGGCCATTTCATGATGGCCTCCATATTTGCAGGATATGTCTTGAGCTCCCCTCCACCTATCACATACCCCAAATACACCAAAGAATGGTAAGAAAACTTGCATTTCTTGAGATTGGACAAAAACTAGTGCTTTTTCAGAGTCTCTAACACATGCATAAGATGTCAGATGTGCTCCTCCCATGTAGCAATTTAAACTAGCATACCATCCAAATAAACAATAACAAATGAATCTATATAAGGGCATAAAAACTCATTCATTAGTCTCATAAATGTAGCCAGTGTGTTGCATTAACTGAATGGCATAACCAACCACTCATAAAAACCTTGTCTTGTCTTGAAGGCATTCTTCCAGGTATCTTCTTCTTTGACTCGTACCTGGTGATATTCTAATTTCAAATCCAACTTAGTGAATTACTTGGCATGTTGTAGTTGGTCCAATAGATCACCGATCCTTGGCAGAGGGTATTGATTCTTTAGTGTAATCTTGTTCAATTCCCTGTAATCGATACACATTCTCCAAGTCCCATCCTTCTTGGGTAGAATTATGATGGGTGACCCACAAGGTGAGGTACTTGGTCGAATCACACCCTTCTCCAACAACTACTACAATTTCTTTTTCACTTCATTTGCTTCTAGAATATACTATCTATATAGCCCAATATCCGACAACGAGGAGTCTAGAAATCACTGTATTTCATGCTACACATCCCTCTTGGGTGGTATCCCTTTAGGATCCTTGAAAATTCCTTTGTATTCTTATAGAAAATCCTCCCACTCATGTTTCTTCTCTTTATTACACCCCTCCAGGGATCCCTTCACTCTCATTGACCCAACATTAGACTGATTTTCTCTTAAGAAAAGAAAAAACATATTTCTTACTAGAACTAATCAACTTCTTGTCTTGGTTGGAACTTCCCCGTGAGATATTTGAATTTCCTTTATGTGCTTTAATGATGTAGACTTCCCATCCTTTATCAATCAGTATTGGTTGTCTCTCTGCATGAATATTGCATCCCTCATATACATGTAGGGGATTCCAAACACTACTCCACATACATCAAGGGGCACTATGTCCAATTCCACTTCATCAATAAAATTAACACTTACAACAAATTTAATCTTACATTTTTTTGTTGTCTTTATCTTTGCATCCTTGTTTACCCAACCCAGTGGATATAGGCTAGGATGATCATGAAAATCCAATCCAAGATTGTTTATTAGATCTGTTGCTATAAGATTATCTTGTGAACCAGATTCAAAAAAAGCATCTATCTTGGTCTTCTTGACTTGAATCTTGATGTGGAAGAGCTTGGTCATCTTCTTCTCTTCCCGGTGTTGAAGGCTACTCAGATTCACCTCCTTATGCATGGATGTGCAGATAATATTTTCATCCACATATGATCTACTTTCAAATTGATTTCTTGAATCTGTGACTAGAAGGTTCTTTTTCTTTTCGTCCTTCTTTCAGTTATCTAGGTTCAACTCTAGATGTAGTTTCCAACATTTCTCCTCGATGTGGCCATCAATGTTGCAATGATTGCAATGGTTTTTAGGATATTTGCACTAATGTGTAGTGGTTGTTGTCTTCTTATATTTTCCCCCTTTCCACTTCTTCTTCATGTCCTTGGAAGCTTCCTGGTTCTCTTTCTACTTCAAACCACTTGGATGCCCCTTTTTTTGGCCTATGTTTTCAAGGTACTATGCTTGTACACATGCCTCATCCATTGTCCTTGGATTGAAGAGAATCACCTTATTTCGTAGATGATTGTGTAAACCCACCAGATAGTTGAGGAATACATCTAGGATCTTGGGAGATATACCCAACATGATGGTCATCTTTCTGAACTTAGTGGTGTACTCATATACACTTTTCCCTTGCCTCTGCCTAAAGTAGTGCCACTAGATCCATTGTTCCTCTACATACCCAATATGATAGAATTGGGATTTGATGAGGGTTTTGAAGTCATCCCACCTAGCTGTTATTGGTGGATCACCCTCCAACCAAAATGTTTTTGTATGGATTTCACACCAGGTTAAATCATGGCCCTCTAAATTCAATCTAGCGAATAAAATATTTTTCTCTTCATCTATATGGTGAATGCTAAAATAAAATTCTATTTTTTGCAACCAATGATTCAGTTTTAATGCATCGATATCACATTGGTATGAATTTATGTCCACTTTTTCTTCCATCTTGAATATGGACTATGAAGGGTCCATGACACTCGAACTCAACTGCTCTTTCTCAGATTGTTTTTGTGACTCCTTTCCTAAGTCTTCCAGATCTTCTGATTTCCCCTATGGTCTATTCTATGAGTTAGAGCCCCCATCATCTCTGAACAATCTAAGCTTGTTCGCTAGAGCCTCCATGAGGAGGTGCATATTGCGACTGATGTTGGAAATGTGTACTTCCAACCTCTCAAATATCTCTTCTACTGGATCTCAAGGGTTTGTTATGAACATAGTCGTCCTCCATGGCTAGGATTTATGTGAATTCACTTTAATTTGATCCCTGGATCCTGTAACTTCCCACAAATACCCAAAAGAAATGTTATAAAAAAGAGGATAGTAGAGAAATAAAAATAAAACACAGAAGATACAAAAAAATAGAGACACAAATATGCATGGCTCACCCGATGTGGGCTACGTCCACCAAAGAAATTGCCAGTCCTTCCTTTATTATTATCCAGAAAATGAAGGGATACAACCTACAACACACCTATTGTAACTTCCTGCTCTTTCTCTCATAGTCTCCTCTCTCGGAATATAATATTTTCTCTCATATGCAGCTGCAATACAATTCCCTCATACATAAAATAGGGTTTCCTTCTAGGGAAAAAACCCCTAACATAACTTTTACTGTCATATTTGTGACCTTATAATGAATGGTCCAAATTGACTATGAAATTACAATATTTTACAAGGCAATTTTCCCAAAAAATTCTCTTTGGGGGCGCTACTCCTGAACCTCGTCCGGGGGGGGTCCACAATTTCTCCGCCCCCATCCCTCGGGCGAGAGATGTGGTGGGGAAATCCCCCATCATGAAATGGGATCCAAACACAGCTAAAAATAAGACTTTTGAATTAGGAAGATAATCAGGCTCTACAATTAACAATCTCTCACTTGGAGACTGATCATAACAACTCCACTATTGTTGTACTTGTTGGACTATGATCCACCTTGGAGCTGGAAAACTTCTCATCTTCACCTTCATTCTTGAAGACCAACTGAAATTGAGCAGGAACTCTGTTTCTCCTTGGTTACTACTTTTTTTAACATGTTTGTAGGATTCTGGATAGTATGTATCTTTTCCAACTTCAATTTCCCATCTTCCAAGACAGATCATATGAAATGGTACATGAGTTGTATATGTTTATTCTTAGAATGGAAAGTTTATTTTTTGGCAAGATGAATGTCACTCTAGCTGTCACAACACAACCTACTATTCTCCTGCTACTTTCCCAATTCCTTCATAAACCTCTATAACCAAATCATCTCTTTACTAGCCTCTGTAGAAGCAACAAACTCTGTTTGCATTGTTGAAAGTGCAACAACCTTTTGCAGTTTATAAATCCAACTTATTGTTGTTCCACCTATAGTAAAAGTATACCCTGTGGTGATCCTCTTGATATCTTTATCACCTGCCATATCGGAATCAACATATCCTTGTAGAACAGTGTTTGAACCTCCAAAACATAATTCATGAGTAGAAGTACCTCTCAAATACATGAAAATCCACTTTACGTCCTCCCAATGTTCTTTACCTAGATTGTTCATATAAATGCTCACAACTCCCACTACATGTGAAATATCTAGTCTTGTGCACACCATCAAATACATCAATCTGCCTAATGTTGATGAATAAGGGGCCATGGAAATTTATTTTATTTTCTCTTTTGTCTTGGGACACATTTCCTTGGTTAATTTGAAATGGTTGGCCAAAGGTGTACTAACCGGTTTTGCATTCTGCATTATAAACCTATCCAACACCTTCTTTATGTACTCACCTTGAGACAATGTCAATTTGTGATTTTTATTGTCTCTTTTTATTCTCATACCAAAGATTTTATTTGCATCACCCAAATCCTTCATCGCAAAAGAATTAGCTAATTTTTTTTTTATCACATTTATATCTTGCATGTTAGACCCTTCAACAAGCATGTCATCTACATGCAATAGAAATAAAATATAGAATCCATTTTCTAGCCTCTTAAAATAAACACAGTGATCAGAATGACATCTACTATAACCTTGTTCTGTCATAAACCTGCCAAACTTCAAGTACCATTGCCTTGGGGCTTTCTTTAGGACATACAAGCTCTTCTTCAACCTACATACCAAATTATCCTTCCCTTTAACCTCATACCCCTATGGCTTCTGCATATAATCTCTTCCTCCAAATCCCCATGGAGAAAAGTTGGTTTTACATCCAACTGTTCAAGATGAAATTGTTCTACTGCCACAAGACTTAAAATAGTCCTAATTGATGTCATTTTAACAACAGGAGAAAATATTTCATCAAAATCTATACCTTTCTTTTGTGCAAACCCCTTTACAACAAGTCTATCCTTGTACTTCTTTTTTCCTCCATATTCTTCCTTCAACTTCTAAACCTATTTATTTTGCAATATTCTTTTTCCTACAGGAAATTGAACCAAGTCCCTAGTTTGTTTATATACTGAGTCCATTTCCTCTTTCATGCCTTGCTCCCACTTCTTTTTTGTGTCTACATGCATTGCCCCTTCATAACTTTCTGGTTCAGCAGAATCATTCAACAATAAATAATAAAATGAAGGAGAGTATCGTTCACGGGGTTTACTTAACCTGGTAGATATTCTAACAACACTTGCAGGAGTTTTTATGTGTTTTCCTTTTCCTATTTCTTTCCATGCAACTGATCTTTGTACATGACCTTTTCATTGAATACCACATATATACTCCTAATGATTTTATGATTCTCATAATCCTATAAGAAATAACCAAAATCATTAACAATGTATCCAATAAAGGTACACTTCTTGGATTTTTCCTAAAGATTTGTTCCATTTTCTTTAATAATATGGACAAATGTTTCACAACCAAAAGTCTTCAGAAATGAGTAGTTTACCTTTTTACCTATCCATTCCTCCTCTAAAATGCCACCATCCAAAGAGCTTGAAGTCCCTCTGTTTATTAAGTAAAAAACAATATCTACATCATCTTCCCAGAACTGTAAGGGAAACCCAACATGGAATCTCATACTTCTTGCACGTTCCATAATTGTCCTGTTCATCTTTTCTGACATGCCATTTTCTTGTGGTGTTCTTGGAACTGTATTATTTCTATGAATCTCATGGTGTGAACAGTAATCGTCAAACTCCTTGTTGTAGTATTGACCTCCATTGTTTGATCTAAGACACTTCAACCTTTTTCCTGTCTCATTCTCAAAAAAATATTTCCATTTCTTAAAAGTGTCAAAAACATCATATTTTGGTTGAATGCAAAAAACCCAAGTTTTTCTAGTTGCATCATCAATAAAAGTAAAATAATAATGAGAGCCACCAAGAGATGATACCTTAGATGTCCCCATACATCTGTATGCACAAGCTCTAAATTTTCACTCTTCTTTTCCTTTTTGACTCTGAGAAATCTGACTCTCTTATGTTTTCCATAAACACAATGCTCACATAAATCAAAATAAACTTGTTTAAGATCTGACAACAAATTTCTTTTGTGAAGTCCTTCTCACTCATGTGTCCAAGCCTATGATGCCACAGAGTTGTATCCACTCATGTAGAAGCTAAAGGGGTAGAAGAGTCAAAATTACTAGTGCATAAATACAATGTACTTACATTCTCTCCTTTTTCCATTACCGGTGATCCTTTAGTGACCTTCCACGCCTTATATGTAAATGTAGATATACAACCTTCACTTGCCAACTGCCTTGTTGAAATTATATTTCTTCTTAGATCCGATATATGTCTCACCTCTTTCAGTAACCATTGGTTTCCATTCTTTTTCTTTATTTGTACCTTACCCATTCCAACAATTTGACATGGTTCATAATCACCCAAATAAACCTGTCCAAAATCACCTTAAACATAATCTTGGAAATATTTCCTATGGGGTGTGGCATGAAATGAAGCCCTTGAATCTATTACTCAAGTTTTAGTAATATTATCTAAAGAAAGGAAAGAATCAAAGCATCGTGCGACACATCACATGTTTCATTTGCTTCCTGATTTTTCTCTTGATGTCCATCTCTTTGTTTCTTTGGAGCTCTGCAGTCTTTCCTCAAATGTCCTTTCTTCCCACAATTACAACACTCTATCTTTGCTAGTTTGGATTTATATCTTCCCTTCCTAGACTTCCCATGGTTTCTTGGACTCTTTCCTCTTTCCCTTTTCATTCCCCTATTCTCCATGGTCAACGCATTACATGATGCCTCACCTATTCTTTTCCGTCTCATTTCCTTGCTAAGGATAACACCAACAACATCATCAAATTTCAGATTTTTCGAACCAGATATAGAGTTACTTACAACCATGACCAAGTCATTCCAACTTTCTACAAATGAGCATACAATTAGAATATCCCTAACCTCTTCGTAAAATTTCACTCCTATAGAAATTAGTTGATTAGTAACTGTATTGAATTCATTTAAATGGTTGGCAATAAACCCACCTTCTGAAATTTTCATATTAAATAATTTCTTCATTAGAAATACGTTGTTGGAAGCCGAGGGTTTTTCATATGGTTTAGTCAATTCCTCCATCATATCCTTTGTTTTCTTTTCTTTTGAAATATTGAAAGACGATGACATTTCCACACACAATCGTATTGTTCCTAGTTCCTTTATGTCAAGAACCTCCCATTCTTTGTCCTTCATACTCGCCAACTGTTTTTCTTTTCTACCCAATAATAGGTAAAGATCCTTCTGATATAAATAATCTTCCATCTTCATCTTCCATAATTGGTAGTTTTGGCCGTTAAATTTATTGACCCTAAACGTTTCATCTTCTTCCATTACTCCCACTCGAACGAGGAACCCTCTTTTCCTACAAGTTACATTTCGCTCTGATAGTAGTTGTTAGAAAAAAGAGGATCATAGAGCAATAAATTAAAATAGATGTGGAAATAAAACACATAATATATACAACAAAATAGAGACACATATATACGTGGTTAACCCAATGTGGGCACGTCCACCAGAGAAATTGTCAGTCCTTCCTTTATTATTATCCAACAAATGAAGGGATACAACCTACAACACACCCATTGTAACTTCCTCTTCTTTCTCTCACAGTATCTTCTCTCGAAATAAAATATTTTCTCTCATACACAGTCGCAATACAATTCCCTCATACTTAAAAGAGGGTTTCCTTCTAGGGAAAAAATCTCTAATATAACTTTTACCATCAGATTTGTGACCTTATAATGAACGGTCCAGATTGACTACAAAATCACGATATTTTACAAGGCAATTTTCCCAAAAAATCTCTTCAAGGGCACTTCCCCCAAAGCCCCGCCAGAGGAGGGCCTCCAAAATTTCTCACCTCCTCCCCCTAGCGAGAGATGTGGGGTGTAAAGCCCCCCCACACCTCCCTATTAGGAAATGGGATCCAAAAACGGTGGAACAAGACTTATGGACTAGGAAGATAAGCATGCTCCACAATCAACAATAAAAACCTTCTATGATACCAATATGATCTCTAAACTACTGTGGATATTCCACTAAAATATTTTGTCACAACATATCTAATAAAATACTGAAACCTTTACTATTAAGGTTATTTTTCCTTTATATCTCCAGAGTATTTAGTTACCGATTTTATGCTTATGCATGAAGTAGATAAAATGCGAAAAATAGAGAAAAGTAAAATACAATCATGCCATCCACAAATAAACACAATATTTGACCTAGGAAACCCAATACAGGAGAAAACCCAACCAGAAGGTGAGGTTGCTCTACTCTATTTTATTTGGTATAGAAATGATGCAAGTACAAAGAAAGAGGCACTCTTTGTGGAGTTTCCTTTGACTTATGGCTTGCATGGTGGCTACAAAATATCTCATCCTTTGTTATGCTCACAGAATACCACTCTCATATGTTTTTCCCAGTTATGAAAAAAGATAAAATGCAAAAGAATGGAATATTTTCTCCTCCTGGAGACCCGATATTTGACATCGCCCGATAGCCATCTAGAACTAGGTTTTTTACTTCCTCAACCCTCAATTGTGATAATGTTTTGGACCTTCTAGAATATTCTTGAAATCCCTCACGTGGCTAGCCCCATATGCATGAGTAATGGGGGTTGACGTGGCATCCTCTCGTACCATGGTGGTCAACACGATAAGTCAACTTGCGGGAGGCATAAATTTTGCATACAAGCTCCTATTGACTCACGATCAACATCGTTGGAAAGGTATCGAAGTGTAGAACACCTTCAAGAGGGTGTCCATGAGATTCATACACTAGAACCCCAAAAAATGTCGTTTAATGCCTCAAAATGGCTTCAAAAGGTTCCAGACCCCGATTTTCCAAACTAGGACCTGCCACTAAAATGGCCCTACAAGTTGATTCCTCTAATGTTTTCCACTATGAAAGGATCGAGATAGATGAAAAAAAATGGAATGATATAATCCAGATCAATGTTGATGAGGATTTTGAGTCTCACAATTTCTGGGATAGAAAAAAAAAACAAAGAGAGATGAGATTCCATTATCAATTGTAGATAAAATCCAAAGAATGGCGCAACAAATCCATCAAGCATGGGGGTACATGAATTTTGGTGAAAGAAAACTTACGAAAAAAGTATGTTTTATTTTGGGTATTTTTTAAAGCAATAATGACATCAATGTTTTGAAGTTTGAGGTTGAGGAATGATTATTTCTTCACCTTTTCTCTCCATTTAAGTTATGGTTGTTTTACACTATATTAGTGTTTTTTTCATGAATATTTCTAAGGATAATGGTAAGGATAAAGGGACGGATGCACAAAGTTGTTCTCCTATGAAAATATCCAACTATGAGCTTCCTAAGTTGGATTATGGATAGAATTAAGCTCAATGTGCCTAAATATCAAGTGTAAATCAAGTGCTTTGTTGACACAATAGATGGATTCGACACACATGATGCAAGAAGACTATTGGAAAAATAATAAAAGAAACAAGTGAGGTTAAATCAATCCTGCTAGACTCGTGAACACAAAGAAAAAATATTTTTGGGCATTTACTACCCAAATTATATACCCAACCATAAAACAAGCAACAAAAATAACACGATGTTACACAAATTCTAGCACTCAAAATATGTTTCTTTAATGTGAAAACACAACATTTCATTAACCTAATCATGTTCCCATTCACCATAGATTTATTTATATGCTAAAGAAATGTTCCAAAGGTGAATGCTACTCCTCATTTATGTCCATGATGCATTAACAATGTATATGTATGGTACAAAAAATGAAAGTCCATTCACATATGCAAACAACATTTCTATTTATGCACACAAGGACGTTGTACATGCGGTTTCTACAATGAAAAAACAATTAATTTAACTCAATAGTCCAAGCAAAGTGTCCATGTATTTGATTCCAAAGATGGGGTATTTGGATGCTATAAACGATTAAGGATGAGGCCAATTATATGAATGTGACAAGTTTGTAACGTGAGCAACAAAACTAGAAGTTCTCATGGGTTTGTTTTGACATTCAAAGAAGCAACCCAATGCTAGTTCATGAGTCTTGATGGGAAAAATATCATTCTCCAAAAATTTGCAGTGTAATTTTTTGTTTCTTTCATGGTGTCTTTTCATACCAGGCTTGTGGTGCTTGTTTCAGGCTCCCTTCACTTAGTGAACACACATATGAGTGTATGCCCCATCCCAAAATTTTGTAGTCTATTGTTTATACAACAAGGTGGTCAAAACAACATGGAAGAGTGGGATCATTATCATCAATGTACATTCTAAAGAAAGCACATTCAATGATTTGCTACTAATACATTAAACTCTTATTCCATCTCAAGGAAACTATGTCGACAGTCCAATTAGAGATTCATTTGGCTATAGGAGGAAATATGCTCTACATAAGGGCATTATTACATGAGGTTCAAACAACCAGAACAGATTGTTGGTATTAAATACAATTGAAAGATTCATTAACCCATGGTTGGAATAGTGTCATTGAATGAGATTTTCACACAAGAACTAGGCATACATATAGGTCCACAAAAGATTATATAGTAGCATAACTCACAATAGACACAAAGATTTTACCCTACTAACACAAATGGCAAAACCAACATTCTATGTAGATTTTATTTTTCTCAAGAAATTATTACAAAGGTGAGCTATGCATTTCCAATCATTGATTTAATGCATTCTTACTCACTGACAAAATTGTAGATGACTTCGGCTTAGGAACAACCTTCTATCTTTGAGAAAGTATATTCTCTCAAACCCCTTTGTAGTTGTCTTTCTTCTTCATTTTCTCTTAACTCTATTCTTCTCCTCTTTAGTGTCCTTTGAGTCCATCATCATTCCTTTTTTTTAATAAGATTACTTGAGAGACTAACAATCAAGATGAATCAGTTCATCTTCTCATAATTTTAACTCTAGACAATTAATTCAAACTTTATCAAAATTTAATCTTAAATTTTAAATGGAGAAAATTATTTCAAACTTATTTTAAATTAATAAAACTAAATAATACCTATCAAAATAAAGATGCATTATCATCAAAATAAGGCATTACGCTTATGAAAATGATTAAAAAAAACCACACAACTCAACTAACTATATGAAGAAAAAAAACATCACACTTAATTAAACTTAATTAAGGATTACATAATTATACTTAATTTAATGTTAATTGGATTTAGTTAGAATGGTTTATGTTGAGGGGTGTTTTCCCCACCCAAATTCAATTCTGGCAAGTAACATGTTTAACTCTTAAATAAGCACACTATCTAAAAAATCATATTATATTACATATACTTAATTCAATTTCATATTAAATTGCATATAAATATGTAATTACACTTATTTTGAAGTTGATAAGTACCGATATACAATCTACTTTAAACCTATTAACCAATATTTTAACCCTAATTCAGATTTTATGCCTTTCTTAAAATAAAACTTTATAATTATTTAAATAAGAAATAAGTTTTTTAAA
>ML776677.1:1863129-1905006 GCA_009831015.1 Picea engelmannii | reverse complement strand
TAGATGTTTTTCTCAACTATGGAACGAGATACAATTCAAAATAATGGAACCCCTTCTCCTCCTAGTGGATTGGTATTTGACATCTCCCAATAGCCATCTAGGGGTAGGTTTTTGAGTTCCTCAACCCTTAATTGTGATAAGGTTTTGGACCTTCTAGAATCTTTTTGAAATCCCTCATGTGGCTAGCCCCATATGCATGAGTAATGGGGGCTAATGTGGCATCCTTTCATACCATGGTGGTCAGCACAATATGTCAAATTGAGGGAGGCATAACTTTTTCATACAAGCTCCGATTGATGTGCGGTCTACACCATTGAAAAGGTCTTGGAGTGTATAACATCGTCAAGGGGTTGTGCATGATTTCCAAACACCAAAACCCTAAAAAAATCATTTGATTCCTTAAAATGGATCTGGAAGGTTCTCGACCCAAATTTTCCAAACTGGTGCTACTTAATCTGGGCTAGGAAGAGGCGTTGGAATGGGAACGTACTCGAGGTCAATCTCCAACATATGGCACTAAACTTGCCACTAAAATGGCCCTACAAGTTGATTCCTCCAATTTTTTCCACTCTGAAATAATCGAAATAGATGACAAATAATATAATGATCCAATCTAGATCATACCTCCCCATTTAGAGAGGATTTTGGTCCCCAAAATATTTATTGAATGAGGTGAGGGAATTTTTCCTCTACCTTATCCCTGGAGTACCACTTTTATTTTTCTGGAAGTTGTTCCTTCAACCCAATCTCCCAAAGTTCATGTTGCCCATGTCTTGTAGTTCTAGACCATTTCTGCAAAATTGTGTCCTCTATTAACTCTTTTTGAGAATCTAGTGCCAAGTCCTCAATGGAAGGTAGGACCTGCTCCTCCTCCTAATCCAACATGGAGGGCTCATAGAGTTTGATATTCTCCACATTCATTATGGATTAAATGCGCATGTATGGGGGTAGACTATGTTTGTATGCATTATCTCCCACTTTTTCCAATGCCACAAAAGGACTATATTGAAGAGCCTTGATCTTCTTACAATGACCCTGTAGCCTCTCCTTATTTAGTTGTAGCCGTACACTGTCTCCCACTCTAAATTTTATCTTTGTTCTGTGTTGGTCATGTCTAGCATTGTACTTTTCCTATGACTTCTTCAGTGTCTCTTGTACTTTCAAATGGATATACCTAATCTTCTCAACATTTTTTTCTTCTTTTAATGCATCTTTTATGAGGTCCTCCCTCACTCATCCTTGATGTCCATATACAACATCTAAGGCTAACGGTGGAAAATACCTAAATCAAGTTTCAAAAGGTGACTTACCAATAGAAGTGTGGACTGTTCTGTTATAAGAGTGTTGTATATATATCAAATTTTCATCTCAGGTCTTCATATTCTTCTAATTGTAACCCCTCAATAGTTGCACCAAAGTCTTGTTGACTACTTCTATCTGCCCATCTTTCTGTGGATGGAATGTTGTAGACCTCTTCAACTTAGTGTCCATCTTTTCCCATAATTTAGTCCAAAATGCACTGAGAAATATGGTATCCCTATCTGAGATGATGCTCCTTGGTATCGCAAAGTGCACCCAGACTTATTCAAATAATAAGTGTGTTGCTTCTTGTCCCTTGATGGTCTTTTTACAAGGCATGATAATGCACATTTTTTTGAGCTTGTCAACTACCACAAATAAATAGTCATGTCACTTTTGTGTGCTTGGTAAACCTCCCACAAAATCCATGGAAATACTTTCCCAAGATCGAGTGCATACATGTAAGGGATGGTATGGACCTTGCTTCCTATTACTATGCTTGTTGGTACAAAAAAGTATACATCCTCTAATATATCGTGCTACCTCTTGTTGAATTTTGGGCCAATACACATACCTTTGTAAATTGGCAACTCTCTTCCCAACACCAAAATATCTTGCAACCTTGAAGGTGTGAGCCTCTATGATAAGTTGTAGTCGTTCACCTTTAGGGACATAGAGATTTTCAAGCTTATAGAGTAAACCATTCTAGAAATGATAGTATTCATTTTTGTCACCTTCTTTTATATGAATTTGGCCATGTAGTTGTTGAAACACCTCCTTGAAGTCCTTATCTTCTATGTATGCCTCTTTGTATGCATCATGGGTAAAAGGCTCCAGGTGCATCAGAGTTCCCAAAGTTGTAATCTTGGATGTGGGTGGTCGTGAAAGCATGTCTACCAAATTATTTGTGCTACCCTTATTATACTTGATGACTATATGAAAGTGTTGTAAAAACCCCCTCCACTTGTAATGCATGGTTTGTTGTAGCTTACTTTGGGTCTGCAAATACTATAGTGGTTGGTGATATGGATGATGGTCTCCTTGGCCATCAAATAGTGCCTCCACTTTTTGATAGCTTGTACCTAGGCATAGAGATCCTTGTCATATGTAGGTTAGTTGAGAACCACCCCATGAAATACTTTAGAATGATAGCATACGGGCCTTACTCCATACATCAATATTTCTCCCATGGCATACCCACTTGCATCTATCTCCACTTAAAATGGCTTATGCAAATTTGGTAGAGTGAGCATTGGTGCCTGATTGATATTTCCCTTCATCTCATCAAACGCCTTATGTTGATTCTTCCCCCACTGGAAACTCTTACCACTAGTTGTTATGGCATGGAGTGGTTTAGCTACCAATTAAAATGAAGCTATGAAATTATGCAAGTATTGTGTTACCCCAACAAAACTCCTAACTCCAGTGACATTTGTAGGAACTGGCCATTTCATGATGGCCTCCATATTTGCAGGATATGTCTTGAGCTCCCCTCCACCTATCACATACCCCAAATACACCAAAGAATGGTAAGAAAACTTGCATTTCTTGAGATTGGACAAAAACTAGTGCTTTTTCAGAGTCTCTAACACATGCATAAGATGTCAGATGTGCTCCTCCCATGTAGCAATTTAAACTAGCATACCATCCAAATAAACAATAACAAATGAATCTATATAAGGGCATAAAAACTCATTCATTAGTCTCATAAATGTAGCCAGTGTGTTGCATTAACTGAATGGCATAACCAACCACTCATAAAAACCTTGTCTTGTCTTGAAGGCATTCTTCCAGGTATCTTCTTCTTTGACTCGTACCTGGTGATATTCTAATTTCAAATCCAACTTAGTGAATTACTTGGCATGTTGTAGTTGGTCCAATAGATCACCGATCCTTGGCAGAGGGTATTGATTCTTTAGTGTAATCTTGTTCAATTCCCTGTAATCGATACACATTCTCCAAGTCCCATCCTTCTTGGGTAGAATTATGATGGGTGACCCACAAGGTGAGGTACTTGGTCGAATCACACCCTTCTCCAACAACTACTACAATTTCTTTTTCACTTCATTTGCTTCTAGAATATACTATCTATATAGCCCAATATCCGACAACGAGGAGTCTAGAAATCACTGTATTTCATGCTACACATCCCTCTTGGGTGGTATCCCTTTAGGATCCTTGAAAATTCCTTTGTATTCTTATAGAAAATCCTCCCACTCATGTTTCTTCTCTTTATTACACCCCTCCAGGGATCCCTTCACTCTCATTGACCCAACATTAGACTGATTTTCTCTTAAGAAAAGAAAAAACATATTTCTTACTAGAACTAATCAACTTCTTGTCTTGGTTGGAACTTCCCCGTGAGATATTTGAATTTCCTTTATGTGCTTTAATGATGTAGACTTCCCATCCTTTATCAATCAGTATTGGTTGTCTCTCTGCATGAATATTGCATCCCTCATATACATGTAGGGGATTCCAAACACTACTCCACATACATCAAGGGGCACTATGTCCAATTCCACTTCATCAATAAAATTAACACTTACAACAAATTTAATCTTACATTTTTTTGTTGTCTTTATCTTTGCATCCTTGTTTACCCAACCCAGTGGATATAGGCTAGGATGATCATGAAAATCCAATCCAAGATTGTTTATTAGATCTGTTGCTATAAGATTATCTTGTGAACCAGATTCAAAAAAAGCATCTATCTTGGTCTTCTTGACTTGAATCTTGATGTGGAAGAGCTTGGTCATCTTCTTCTCTTCCCGGTGTTGAAGGCTACTCAGATTCACCTCCTTATGCATGGATGTGCAGATAATATTTTCATCCACATATGATCTACTTTCAAATTGATTTCTTGAATCTGTGACTAGAAGGTTCTTTTTCTTTTCGTCCTTCTTTCAGTTATCTAGGTTCAACTCTAGATGTAGTTTCCAACATTTCTCCTCGATGTGGCCATCAATGTTGCAATGATTGCAATGGTTTTTAGGATATTTGCACTAATGTGTAGTGGTTGTTGTCTTCTTATATTTTCCCCCTTTCCACTTCTTCTTCATGTCCTTGGAAGCTTCCTGGTTCTCTTTCTACTTCAAACCACTTGGATGCCCCTTTTTTTGGCCTATGTTTTCAAGGTACTATGCTTGTACACATGCCTCATCCATTGTCCTTGGATTGAAGAGAATCACCTTATTTCGTAGATGATTGTGTAAACCCACCAGATAGTTGAGGAATACATCTAGGATCTTGGGAGATATACCCAACATGATGGTCATCTTTCTGAACTTAGTGGTGTACTCATATACACTTTTCCCTTGCCTCTGCCTAAAGTAGTGCCACTAGATCCATTGTTCCTCTACATACCCAATATGATAGAATTGGGATTTGATGAGGGTTTTGAAGTCATCCCACCTAGCTGTTATTGGTGGATCACCCTCCAACCAAAATGTTTTTGTATGGATTTCACACCAGGTTAAATCATGGCCCTCTAAATTCAATCTAGCGAATAAAATATTTTTCTCTTCATCTATATGGTGAATGCTAAAATAAAATTCTATTTTTTGCAACCAATGATTCAGTTTTAATGCATCGATATCACATTGGTATGAATTTATGTCCACTTTTTCTTCCATCTTGAATATGGACTATGAAGGGTCCATGACACTCGAACTCAACTGCTCTTTCTCAGATTGTTTTTGTGACTCCTTTCCTAAGTCTTCCAGATCTTCTGATTTCCCCTATGGTCTATTCTATGAGTTAGAGCCCCCATCATCTCTGAACAATCTAAGCTTGTTCGCTAGAGCCTCCATGAGGAGGTGCATATTGCGACTGATGTTGGAAATGTGTACTTCCAACCTCTCAAATATCTCTTCTACTGGATCTCAAGGGTTTGTTATGAACATAGTCGTCCTCCATGGCTAGGATTTATGTGAATTCACTTTAATTTGATCCCTGGATCCTGTAACTTCCCACAAATACCCAAAAGAAATGTTATAAAAAAGAGGATAGTAGAGAAATAAAAATAAAACACAGAAGATACAAAAAAATAGAGACACAAATATGCATGGCTCACCCGATGTGGGCTACGTCCACCAAAGAAATTGCCAGTCCTTCCTTTATTATTATCCAGAAAATGAAGGGATACAACCTACAACACACCTATTGTAACTTCCTGCTCTTTCTCTCATAGTCTCCTCTCTCGGAATATAATATTTTCTCTCATATGCAGCTGCAATACAATTCCCTCATACATAAAATAGGGTTTCCTTCTAGGGAAAAAACCCCTAACATAACTTTTACTGTCATATTTGTGACCTTATAATGAATGGTCCAAATTGACTATGAAATTACAATATTTTACAAGGCAATTTTCCCAAAAAATTCTCTTTGGGGGCGCTACTCCTGAACCTCGTCCGGGGGGGGTCCACAATTTCTCCGCCCCCATCCCTCGGGCGAGAGATGTGGTGGGGAAATCCCCCATCATGAAATGGGATCCAAACACAGCTAAAAATAAGACTTTTGAATTAGGAAGATAATCAGGCTCTACAATTAACAATCTCTCACTTGGAGACTGATCATAACAACTCCACTATTGTTGTACTTGTTGGACTATGATCCACCTTGGAGCTGGAAAACTTCTCATCTTCACCTTCATTCTTGAAGACCAACTGAAATTGAGCAGGAACTCTGTTTCTCCTTGGTTACTACTTTTTTTAACATGTTTGTAGGATTCTGGATAGTATGTATCTTTTCCAACTTCAATTTCCCATCTTCCAAGACAGATCATATGAAATGGTACATGAGTTGTATATGTTTATTCTTAGAATGGAAAGTTTATTTTTTGGCAAGATGAATGTCACTCTAGCTGTCACAACACAACCTACTATTCTCCTGCTACTTTCCCAATTCCTTCATAAACCTCTATAACCAAATCATCTCTTTACTAGCCTCTGTAGAAGCAACAAACTCTGTTTGCATTGTTGAAAGTGCAACAACCTTTTGCAGTTTATAAATCCAACTTATTGTTGTTCCACCTATAGTAAAAGTATACCCTGTGGTGATCCTCTTGATATCTTTATCACCTGCCATATCGGAATCAACATATCCTTGTAGAACAGTGTTTGAACCTCCAAAACATAATTCATGAGTAGAAGTACCTCTCAAATACATGAAAATCCACTTTACGTCCTCCCAATGTTCTTTACCTAGATTGTTCATATAAATGCTCACAACTCCCACTACATGTGAAATATCTAGTCTTGTGCACACCATCAAATACATCAATCTGCCTAATGTTGATGAATAAGGGGCCATGGAAATTTATTTTATTTTCTCTTTTGTCTTGGGACACATTTCCTTGGTTAATTTGAAATGGTTGGCCAAAGGTGTACTAACCGGTTTTGCATTCTGCATTATAAACCTATCCAACACCTTCTTTATGTACTCACCTTGAGACAATGTCAATTTGTGATTTTTATTGTCTCTTTTTATTCTCATACCAAAGATTTTATTTGCATCACCCAAATCCTTCATCGCAAAAGAATTAGCTAATTTTTTTTTTATCACATTTATATCTTGCATGTTAGACCCTTCAACAAGCATGTCATCTACATGCAATAGAAATAAAATATAGAATCCATTTTCTAGCCTCTTAAAATAAACACAGTGATCAGAATGACATCTACTATAACCTTGTTCTGTCATAAACCTGCCAAACTTCAAGTACCATTGCCTTGGGGCTTTCTTTAGGACATACAAGCTCTTCTTCAACCTACATACCAAATTATCCTTCCCTTTAACCTCATACCCCTATGGCTTCTGCATATAATCTCTTCCTCCAAATCCCCATGGAGAAAAGTTGGTTTTACATCCAACTGTTCAAGATGAAATTGTTCTACTGCCACAAGACTTAAAATAGTCCTAATTGATGTCATTTTAACAACAGGAGAAAATATTTCATCAAAATCTATACCTTTCTTTTGTGCAAACCCCTTTACAACAAGTCTATCCTTGTACTTCTTTTTTCCTCCATATTCTTCCTTCAACTTCTAAACCTATTTATTTTGCAATATTCTTTTTCCTACAGGAAATTGAACCAAGTCCCTAGTTTGTTTATATACTGAGTCCATTTCCTCTTTCATGCCTTGCTCCCACTTCTTTTTTGTGTCTACATGCATTGCCCCTTCATAACTTTCTGGTTCAGCAGAATCATTCAACAATAAATAATAAAATGAAGGAGAGTATCGTTCACGGGGTTTACTTAACCTGGTAGATATTCTAACAACACTTGCAGGAGTTTTTATGTGTTTTCCTTTTCCTATTTCTTTCCATGCAACTGATCTTTGTACATGACCTTTTCATTGAATACCACATATATACTCCTAATGATTTTATGATTCTCATAATCCTATAAGAAATAACCAAAATCATTAACAATGTATCCAATAAAGGTACACTTCTTGGATTTTTCCTAAAGATTTGTTCCATTTTCTTTAATAATATGGACAAATGTTTCACAACCAAAAGTCTTCAGAAATGAGTAGTTTACCTTTTTACCTATCCATTCCTCCTCTAAAATGCCACCATCCAAAGAGCTTGAAGTCCCTCTGTTTATTAAGTAAAAAACAATATCTACATCATCTTCCCAGAACTGTAAGGGAAACCCAACATGGAATCTCATACTTCTTGCACGTTCCATAATTGTCCTGTTCATCTTTTCTGACATGCCATTTTCTTGTGGTGTTCTTGGAACTGTATTATTTCTATGAATCTCATGGTGTGAACAGTAATCGTCAAACTCCTTGTTGTAGTATTGACCTCCATTGTTTGATCTAAGACACTTCAACCTTTTTCCTGTCTCATTCTCAAAAAAATATTTCCATTTCTTAAAAGTGTCAAAAACATCATATTTTGGTTGAATGCAAAAAACCCAAGTTTTTCTAGTTGCATCATCAATAAAAGTAAAATAATAATGAGAGCCACCAAGAGATGATACCTTAGATGTCCCCATACATCTGTATGCACAAGCTCTAAATTTTCACTCTTCTTTTCCTTTTTGACTCTGAGAAATCTGACTCTCTTATGTTTTCCATAAACACAATGCTCACATAAATCAAAATAAACTTGTTTAAGATCTGACAACAAATTTCTTTTGTGAAGTCCTTCTCACTCATGTGTCCAAGCCTATGATGCCACAGAGTTGTATCCACTCATGTAGAAGCTAAAGGGGTAGAAGAGTCAAAATTACTAGTGCATAAATACAATGTACTTACATTCTCTCCTTTTTCCATTACCGGTGATCCTTTAGTGACCTTCCACGCCTTATATGTAAATGTAGATATACAACCTTCACTTGCCAACTGCCTTGTTGAAATTATATTTCTTCTTAGATCCGATATATGTCTCACCTCTTTCAGTAACCATTGGTTTCCATTCTTTTTCTTTATTTGTACCTTACCCATTCCAACAATTTGACATGGTTCATAATCACCCAAATAAACCTGTCCAAAATCACCTTAAACATAATCTTGGAAATATTTCCTATGGGGTGTGGCATGAAATGAAGCCCTTGAATCTATTACTCAAGTTTTAGTAATATTATCTAAAGAAAGGAAAGAATCAAAGCATCGTGCGACACATCACATGTTTCATTTGCTTCCTGATTTTTCTCTTGATGTCCATCTCTTTGTTTCTTTGGAGCTCTGCAGTCTTTCCTCAAATGTCCTTTCTTCCCACAATTACAACACTCTATCTTTGCTAGTTTGGATTTATATCTTCCCTTCCTAGACTTCCCATGGTTTCTTGGACTCTTTCCTCTTTCCCTTTTCATTCCCCTATTCTCCATGGTCAACGCATTACATGATGCCTCACCTATTCTTTTCCGTCTCATTTCCTTGCTAAGGATAACACCAACAACATCATCAAATTTCAGATTTTTCGAACCAGATATAGAGTTACTTACAACCATGACCAAGTCATTCCAACTTTCTACAAATGAGCATACAATTAGAATATCCCTAACCTCTTCGTAAAATTTCACTCCTATAGAAATTAGTTGATTAGTAACTGTATTGAATTCATTTAAATGGTTGGCAATAAACCCACCTTCTGAAATTTTCATATTAAATAATTTCTTCATTAGAAATACGTTGTTGGAAGCCGAGGGTTTTTCATATGGTTTAGTCAATTCCTCCATCATATCCTTTGTTTTCTTTTCTTTTGAAATATTGAAAGACGATGACATTTCCACACACAATCGTATTGTTCCTAGTTCCTTTATGTCAAGAACCTCCCATTCTTTGTCCTTCATACTCGCCAACTGTTTTTCTTTTCTACCCAATAATAGGTAAAGATCCTTCTGATATAAATAATCTTCCATCTTCATCTTCCATAATTGGTAGTTTTGGCCGTTAAATTTATTGACCCTAAACGTTTCATCTTCTTCCATTACTCCCACTCGAACGAGGAACCCTCTTTTCCTACAAGTTACATTTCGCTCTGATAGTAGTTGTTAGAAAAAAGAGGATCATAGAGCAATAAATTAAAATAGATGTGGAAATAAAACACATAATATATACAACAAAATAGAGACACATATATACGTGGTTAACCCAATGTGGGCACGTCCACCAGAGAAATTGTCAGTCCTTCCTTTATTATTATCCAACAAATGAAGGGATACAACCTACAACACACCCATTGTAACTTCCTCTTCTTTCTCTCACAGTATCTTCTCTCGAAATAAAATATTTTCTCTCATACACAGTCGCAATACAATTCCCTCATACTTAAAAGAGGGTTTCCTTCTAGGGAAAAAATCTCTAATATAACTTTTACCATCAGATTTGTGACCTTATAATGAACGGTCCAGATTGACTACAAAATCACGATATTTTACAAGGCAATTTTCCCAAAAAATCTCTTCAAGGGCACTTCCCCCAAAGCCCCGCCAGAGGAGGGCCTCCAAAATTTCTCACCTCCTCCCCCTAGCGAGAGATGTGGGGTGTAAAGCCCCCCCACACCTCCCTATTAGGAAATGGGATCCAAAAACGGTGGAACAAGACTTATGGACTAGGAAGATAAGCATGCTCCACAATCAACAATAAAAACCTTCTATGATACCAATATGATCTCTAAACTACTGTGGATATTCCACTAAAATATTTTGTCACAACATATCTAATAAAATACTGAAACCTTTACTATTAAGGTTATTTTTCCTTTATATCTCCAGAGTATTTAGTTACCGATTTTATGCTTATGCATGAAGTAGATAAAATGCGAAAAATAGAGAAAAGTAAAATACAATCATGCCATCCACAAATAAACACAATATTTGACCTAGGAAACCCAATACAGGAGAAAACCCAACCAGAAGGTGAGGTTGCTCTACTCTATTTTATTTGGTATAGAAATGATGCAAGTACAAAGAAAGAGGCACTCTTTGTGGAGTTTCCTTTGACTTATGGCTTGCATGGTGGCTACAAAATATCTCATCCTTTGTTATGCTCACAGAATACCACTCTCATATGTTTTTCCCAGTTATGAAAAAAGATAAAATGCAAAAGAATGGAATATTTTCTCCTCCTGGAGACCCGATATTTGACATCGCCCGATAGCCATCTAGAACTAGGTTTTTTACTTCCTCAACCCTCAATTGTGATAATGTTTTGGACCTTCTAGAATATTCTTGAAATCCCTCACGTGGCTAGCCCCATATGCATGAGTAATGGGGGTTGACGTGGCATCCTCTCGTACCATGGTGGTCAACACGATAAGTCAACTTGCGGGAGGCATAAATTTTGCATACAAGCTCCTATTGACTCACGATCAACATCGTTGGAAAGGTATCGAAGTGTAGAACACCTTCAAGAGGGTGTCCATGAGATTCATACACTAGAACCCCAAAAAATGTCGTTTAATGCCTCAAAATGGCTTCAAAAGGTTCCAGACCCCGATTTTCCAAACTAGGACCTGCCACTAAAATGGCCCTACAAGTTGATTCCTCTAATGTTTTCCACTATGAAAGGATCGAGATAGATGAAAAAAAATGGAATGATATAATCCAGATCAATGTTGATGAGGATTTTGAGTCTCACAATTTCTGGGATAGAAAAAAAAAACAAAGAGAGATGAGATTCCATTATCAATTGTAGATAAAATCCAAAGAATGGCGCAACAAATCCATCAAGCATGGGGGTACATGAATTTTGGTGAAAGAAAACTTACGAAAAAAGTATGTTTTATTTTGGGTATTTTTTAAAGCAATAATGACATCAATGTTTTGAAGTTTGAGGTTGAGGAATGATTATTTCTTCACCTTTTCTCTCCATTTAAGTTATGGTTGTTTTACACTATATTAGTGTTTTTTTCATGAATATTTCTAAGGATAATGGTAAGGATAAAGGGACGGATGCACAAAGTTGTTCTCCTATGAAAATATCCAACTATGAGCTTCCTAAGTTGGATTATGGATAGAATTAAGCTCAATGTGCCTAAATATCAAGTGTAAATCAAGTGCTTTGTTGACACAATAGATGGATTCGACACACATGATGCAAGAAGACTATTGGAAAAATAATAAAAGAAACAAGTGAGGTTAAATCAATCCTGCTAGACTCGTGAACACAAAGAAAAAATATTTTTGGGCATTTACTACCCAAATTATATACCCAACCATAAAACAAGCAACAAAAATAACACGATGTTACACAAATTCTAGCACTCAAAATATGTTTCTTTAATGTGAAAACACAACATTTCATTAACCTAATCATGTTCCCATTCACCATAGATTTATTTATATGCTAAAGAAATGTTCCAAAGGTGAATGCTACTCCTCATTTATGTCCATGATGCATTAACAATGTATATGTATGGTACAAAAAATGAAAGTCCATTCACATATGCAAACAACATTTCTATTTATGCACACAAGGACGTTGTACATGCGGTTTCTACAATGAAAAAACAATTAATTTAACTCAATAGTCCAAGCAAAGTGTCCATGTATTTGATTCCAAAGATGGGGTATTTGGATGCTATAAACGATTAAGGATGAGGCCAATTATATGAATGTGACAAGTTTGTAACGTGAGCAACAAAACTAGAAGTTCTCATGGGTTTGTTTTGACATTCAAAGAAGCAACCCAATGCTAGTTCATGAGTCTTGATGGGAAAAATATCATTCTCCAAAAATTTGCAGTGTAATTTTTTGTTTCTTTCATGGTGTCTTTTCATACCAGGCTTGTGGTGCTTGTTTCAGGCTCCCTTCACTTAGTGAACACACATATGAGTGTATGCCCCATCCCAAAATTTTGTAGTCTATTGTTTATACAACAAGGTGGTCAAAACAACATGGAAGAGTGGGATCATTATCATCAATGTACATTCTAAAGAAAGCACATTCAATGATTTGCTACTAATACATTAAACTCTTATTCCATCTCAAGGAAACTATGTCGACAGTCCAATTAGAGATTCATTTGGCTATAGGAGGAAATATGCTCTACATAAGGGCATTATTACATGAGGTTCAAACAACCAGAACAGATTGTTGGTATTAAATACAATTGAAAGATTCATTAACCCATGGTTGGAATAGTGTCATTGAATGAGATTTTCACACAAGAACTAGGCATACATATAGGTCCACAAAAGATTATATAGTAGCATAACTCACAATAGACACAAAGATTTTACCCTACTAACACAAATGGCAAAACCAACATTCTATGTAGATTTTATTTTTCTCAAGAAATTATTACAAAGGTGAGCTATGCATTTCCAATCATTGATTTAATGCATTCTTACTCACTGACAAAATTGTAGATGACTTCGGCTTAGGAACAACCTTCTATCTTTGAGAAAGTATATTCTCTCAAACCCCTTTGTAGTTGTCTTTCTTCTTCATTTTCTCTTAACTCTATTCTTCTCCTCTTTAGTGTCCTTTGAGTCCATCATCATTCCTTTTTTTTAATAAGATTACTTGAGAGACTAACAATCAAGATGAATCAGTTCATCTTCTCATAATTTTAACTCTAGACAATTAATTCAAACTTTATCAAAATTTAATCTTAAATTTTAAATGGAGAAAATTATTTCAAACTTATTTTAAATTAATAAAACTAAATAATACCTATCAAAATAAAGATGCATTATCATCAAAATAAGGCATTACGCTTATGAAAATGATTAAAAAAAACCACACAACTCAACTAACTATATGAAGAAAAAAAACATCACACTTAATTAAACTTAATTAAGGATTACATAATTATACTTAATTTAATGTTAATTGGATTTAGTTAGAATGGTTTATGTTGAGGGGTGTTTTCCCCACCCAAATTCAATTCTGGCAAGTAACATGTTTAACTCTTAAATAAGCACACTATCTAAAAAATCATATTATATTACATATACTTAATTCAATTTCATATTAAATTGCATATAAATATGTAATTACACTTATTTTGAAGTTGATAAGTACCGATATACAATCTACTTTAAACCTATTAACCAATATTTTAACCCTAATTCAGATTTTATGCCTTTCTTAAAATAAAACTTTATAATTATTTAAATAAGAAATAAGTTTTTTAAATAATGGATTATTTTCACTTAAAATAAGCATTACCTTAAAAGATTGTAAAAGTTATCATCATAACATATAAAGATATGTCACTAAATATTGCCATCATAGTATATAAGGTTTATAATCATTTAAAAATAAGAAATAAGTTTTTTTAAATAATGAATTATTATCACTTAAAATAATCGCTACCTTGAAAGATTGTAAAAATGATCATCATAACATATAAAGATATGTCACGAAATATTTCCATCATAGTATATAAATAGGTCATGATAATAGAGTTTTAATTATACTTTAGTTGGTTGCTAGGTCCCTTGGTTAATAATTGAAGTGGGTCATTCATGTTGTAAAATAAAAACTTAATGATAATGTAACGAGATTTATGTGCTTTCATTATAATATTCCAAATTAGGGGTTGCTATTTTTTTCCGAAAACTTATCTCATTTATATTATTTATATTATGAAAATATAAAAGTTTTACATATCTCTTTATCAAAGATTTCCTTCAAAACCATCTTCACAGTGTTAGGAGCTTCACGCTCATGAAAAGAACAAAAAAAACAAAAATGTAATACAATGCCCACCATTGGTAAGAGACAATTACAACAAAACTGAGATAGTGTCATCGTCTATCATCATACTGAAAGAAACAAAAACAAATAAAACTGACAAGACAAAGCCGAAACAAGGCATCATTGAAAAACAACCAATGGACTATTAAACAAAAAGTCTGAAGGCAAAACTAGTAAATGATGATAATATTTTTCTCCCCCTCTCTGTTGTTTATCCAAGTGTAATACAAGATGCCTCCTTCTGGATCACTTATTGCTTGTTTGGATAGGTGATCAGCTTCAGTGTTAAATTCCCTAGGAATGTGATTATAACATATAAACTCAAATTTCTTCACCATCTCCTTGATCCTAGATTTATGCCAACTTCTGAGAGTAGATTTTCTGCAACTAATACCCTATCCAATCTTCTAGCTATAGCCTCCTATCCAGATCTACCATTTCTCCAAGTCGGCACCAGTTTTCCCGGTTTAATGTCGATTAAATTGTTGCGCTGAAAAAGGATTTTGTAATAATCATCCATGTTATTAATGACCCCAGAACCTCCCCAAACCTCTTCACCAATAAAGATAATATTTAAGTCACCCGCCAGGATCAAATTTGGAAGACGCAAAATGCCACTTTCTTCGATTGATTTCCAGAAAGGAAATATGTTTGTACATGGTCCATATAAATTAAAAAAAAATATATCCCTGTTGGAAACTACACACCTTCCAATTAGCAGAATACCTCCAAGAGTGTGAAAGGAATCAAAAAGACACAAAGAAGGATCCCAAGCAGCTAACAAACCTCTAAAATTTCCAATAGAGCTGACAGAACAAGAAACCCAAGACGATCGAAAAGAGTGTAAAAAATCTCTTGCCCTCTGATCGCTTACCATCATTTCTTGAAAAAAAATGACATCAGGACGCTTCTGATCCAACAGCCACCGAACTGAGGCAACTTTGAGGGTGCCTCCAATCCCTCTGACATTTAGAGAAAGCAAAAGCATTATTTAGACTTTTCCAAGGCCTTCACTGCTCTAAGAGGCCCACTATCACTGGGAGGTTCACTGGAAACTGTGGGCTGGTAAGTTCCTTGAGCCACTTGATATGTACACTTAATATATTAAGAGGGATTAAAAAAAGAGATGCGAGATTTACAAAAAATACAAATACTATAGATATGATGTTTCCATTAAAATATAATACAAATTTGGGATATTTTTCGAGTCCAACAAAACATATGTTTGATTATACCAACACATTCTATGCATACAAAATTGTGAAAAAAACACCGAGGTATAAAGAAAATTTACATAACATAGACAACTACAAACTTAGTAAAACACATGTTTGCTCATAGTATCATCTTAAGCCGTGTTCGAAGGTGGAGAGGCTTGCTTGTCAACTCCATTACCTCAATCATTTCATGCATTGTTTCTTCTTCTTTGTATTCCACATGAACCAAACCACTTAAGTGACCAAGATCATACCAGTTGTGCTCAAGCTAAAATAAGTCAAGAGCTTGATGGGATGGGATATTTGACTCTTATATGTGTTATAATATAACACATATAACACACTGTAACTATCATTACATTATACATTTTTTGGTGAAATCACTAATTTCCATTCTTAATATTGTTTTTAGTATGTATAAATAGATTCAAAGATTTTACAATTCAACAACTCAAAGTTACAATTTTAACAATTTCTAACTGAATTTAAGACCAAAAAAAATAAAAAAATAGATAAAACCTTTTACGATGGATATAAATAAGATTTCAACAAGCAGACAATCTTAGCTGGAAGCGAGAAACTCCACACTTCCTAATAATGGGAGATTGAACCGCTTGGTATAACTCCTCCGCTCTACCAAATTTGGTAGAATTCGTCTATCTCACAGAGCAATGTGTTGCACATAACCGGCTTTGAAACTAACTATAAAAAATAATATTTTTTCATCCAAAAACATTTGCACTCAAAACTAATATTTACTTCCATTGGTCAATAGCGTCATTGCAACTTCTTTATTACTACCTATCGGCTACGGCACGGACTCGAGTAATCCGCCAACCATTTTTCAACGAATTTGGCCGCAACTCCATGGTTTTATTTTCTATATAGTTCTAAATTTCAGACTGAGATAGCTCATGAAACACTTTTTTCTTTTTCTGAAATATTAAATACTTAAAATATTTTATTTAATCAATCACAGACTTTGAAGTCTTATTTGGTCTAGGTAATAAGTAATTTCTTCTGATTTAAGAAAGTGGAGATATATTAATGCACATAAGTCTTATGTGAATTAATCCTAGGTTTTAAGTTAACATTTATAAAATTAAATGGTTGTGCTACACTCTCCAATTTTCATGTTCACGGGATGCAGAGTCCATATTTTATGGTACTGGATTATTTTTGGATATACACACTATAGCCCATATTTTATAGTAGTAGATTCACTATTGTCACATGGATTTTGGACATATAGTCACTGGCACCACTCTCCACTTCTATTTGGTAGCATGCATGTAAGACCTTGAAGCTATTAAAGTAATATGAACAATGGAGGAATGGGTCGGGTATCTATTGATTAAACAAATCCTGTAGTTGTTGATGATTCAATTAACTCAATGGATTAACCTACTCGAGGTGAAGGGACGAGCTCTCACTCTCACATATTATTTCTTCGAGACTTGCTTGCTCTTTTACAATTGCTTTAGCCAATTAAGCACCTCACCTAGAATCATTTCTTCCTCTCCCAAATTCCTTTCTCCACCACTCTCTCTACCACACCATCAGTAGCACAACATTTAGCAGTTATAGTCCTTGATCAAGATAAATACGGAAGAGAAGTATCACACGTGCATTATAGAGCTAGGATACTTGGGGATTGTTGAAGCAATGGCAATGGTAATCATTTTGTTTCCCTGCAGTGAAAGGACAACAAACAACATGTGAGTCAAATCAAGAAGAAGAAAGATGGGATGGTGATGAAATATGTGTTATTCAATCAAAATTTTAACCTTTTCATTGACATGATTCTAAGAAATCAAGTTTTCATTGTACAATGACCATAAGTATTGTGAATTGTGTCTGTATCTCATATGAATATTAAAATGTTATTTTTGTGTGTGTGTTGGTTTTTATTGAAACAATCTCTCTTTGAGTCTCTATATACATGTACAATGTTGTCTCTTTCTAGCAGCATGGTTTGATGCTAGAAATATGAAGAGAAGGCTCGTATCCAAGCCTCAACATGGAGTGTAGCTAAGACATGGTCTTAATGAGCTTCAGATCTTATAGTTATGTATCCAGATCAGGTGTCACCTTAGTTTGTTCCTAAAGAAGTTGATTCGGATGTTGAATAATTTGTTGTTGTTGCTATAAAAATTGCATTTGTGCTTCTGCAAGCGAGTCATCCTTGTGAGTGGAGTTTGGGGGAGGAGCCATGAATTTCTTGTCGAGGTTTGGGAATAACTCAAGAAGAGTGTTCTAATAATGTGTGAGAGTGAGATAATTGTGCCTCTCTTTGTACCTTGATTATCCTCTAAAAAAGGCTAAAGGATGGAGAGAGTGGGTCCATGTCAAGGTGTTGGAGGCCTAATGCAAAAGCGAGTGGATTCCATTACATAGTTGTGGAAGCTAGATCTAATACCAAATTGATATGTAAACATAAGTAATAGTGTCAAATCGAAGACTTCTACCAACTCAAAAACCAGTTTAATACACAACAAGAGTCTTCTTTTATAAGAAGTTCTAGAATGGGGTTTTTAACTGACTTTAACATCCCCTTTATTTTAATAATAAAAACTAATTACTTATTAAATGCATTATTAAGTTGTAGCACTACTATCCTCTAATGTCTCAGGGGAAACTCCCCTTCAATTGATTAGTCCCTTTGGAATGAGGAAGAGGAGATGTATATCAAATTTCTCATATTGAAAAGGAGATTCAACTCCATTGTCTTCAAACGAAAACAGGGAAGTAACCAATCATTATAAACAATGAAAATGAAAAGTGTTAATAACACAAACACTAGTTCGACTATAGTTAGGAAAAATTAAGGCATAAGTAAGGAAACAGAAAAGCATGATCATCTATCTTCAAAAAAATAGTTATGTATGGTCATAAGTGTAATTACCTCTTCAATTTTAGTGAAAGCGGTTAAAAATTGTATATTAGATTCCAAATCTAATCTTGTAAGACTTAGTGTCTCAAAAAGGTTAATTATGGATGTTCATATTCTTTATGGCAACATAATTATCTAGTATATCTACCAAGAAAAAGTAAGGGAGGATGCTATCTTGATTCATATCAATTAAAGACTTACGCATCAAAACTAAGAGGGAGGGATATGAGAGTACCAATGTAAAACAAAATCTCAACATAACATAAGGATATGAAATTGCATACTAATAAAAATTGCATTTGTTAATATAAATGAGCCATGGTTATAATAAAGCTTCAAGTTTCATGTGGATCTCGGTTGGTTGTCTAGGTTCTCTTCTTAATAATTGAAGTGGGTAAAAGGAGCGCTTACAAATTACATCCTTAGAGTGAGCTTTTACTCAACGATATTTTGGAATTCATAATAATCGCAAATGAAGAGAGAGCTTGGAAATTACACATAGAATCACTCCAAGTCTAAGAAAAATTGAAATTCCAAATTATTTATTTGTAAATAAGAAAAAAATCAATATGAAACAAAATCTCTGAATATGTTAATGTAGCAAACAATATGTAACATCACATATAAAACAAGTGAAACAATGTTGCATATATTGCCTCCTCCTAAAAATTGTATGTAGTTAATAATTGAGATGCAATGGTTGTGGAACTTTGTGACACACTTCAATCAATTGATTTCGGTAAACATATTTTGAAGTGCATTGCTATGATTGAAATTCAAAGGTTATATCGGGTCCAATGTTAATGTGCTTCAATATATATATGGAAATATATATGGGTGGGATATGTTATATGCACAATCCAAATTTATCCATGTTCAATAATTAATACAAGTGTTAAGTCAGTCATATATGTGTATAGAAGAATGTTTTCCTCGCTATTGAAGGAGAAATTGAAATATTGTAGGCGCTTCTATCTCATCAAAGTCTCTATGAATAAGAGATCTAACAAAAATCTTAGCCGAGACAATAAACTGTGATAAATATTAGGTTAAACAATTGCCTTTGATGAATCCTTACATGCATATAAATAATGTTGCAAGTTTATGCTTGAAAGTGACAATAAGGGCACTACAAGAGAAGATCGTCGACTCATACGATTTGGAAGAAGAAGAGGCTATGACATAACAAAGTTGCAAAATAGATCAATTGTAAACATAAACCATTGGAGGCTGTGAAAGAGAAACAAAAATGCCAACACAATAGATAATAGTAAATAATAGTAAAGAAAAAAGAAAAATAAAATAAAATACTTTAAAATCAATTTAAAAAACATAACATATAACATAGTTTAAACACATGTCACTGGAAAAGAAAGGAATTTGTGGGTGGGCTTCACCGACCATCTGGAAGGACATCTCATACCAGTCATGGTCCTTGCATGCGTATTTTCCATTGATGCTACCCACTAGAGCCGACCATGATCACCATTGACACTACCCACCAAAGCCGACTGGAATCGTTGTGCTGATGTATCTAATAACAAAATGACATCCAACAAGTGGTCTTTGCTCCTTCTGGATTGTAACCAAAACCAACTATTTCCTTCTTCTTCCTTTGCACCAGCTGTCCCTACTATACCATATGATCCCAAATCATAAGTGAAAGAGAAATTGAGGGGAGACCAAGGTGGGTTTGCTTCTTCCTTCTAATGAATGCTTCTTCCAACATCATTTCTATAAGGAGAAAATCTCAATGGTTTCCTCCTTCCTCGAGCATGGTGCACTACAAAATGAGCTCTCATTGCATGCGAAAAGATGAAGGTCTTTTGAAAACATGCACTCGGATGGGAAGTTGAAAGCATATAGAAATTGATATAACCTCACAGATGGATAGCGCTATACCTTCCAATATGAATGAAGGGTGTGGTATCCTGACACTCATTGACCAACAACTAACTCTGTTCCTTCCGTGTCAAAGATAGAGGTAGAGAGTGTAGGAGAGTAGGTAGTGCTTCTAGGTTGGTCTGGACGATCAAGCAGGCATGCCTGATTTCTACAAGAAGAAGAGTGACATTTTAGATTACTTCCAAATAAATTATGACAATTTGTCTAAATAAAATACTCACAGAAGGTCATTTCCTTACTTGGACTATTGATCTAGAGAAATAAAGGAATACAGATTCAATTACAGATTGTCCTTTCAGAGTCAATCATATTAGTGGTGAGTAGCAATTCTCTTGGTGGAAAATGGAAAGTCCAGGCTTCAGGCAACGCGAGGCTCGAGGAACGTCCATGAATATCTAGGTAATCCTTGACCTGAACCAAAGCCCATGATTATTTGTAAGAGATTACTTTTCTTTTACTACAATATCAACCCTTGTTTATTATTTTGCAACTCGGGAACATTCCTTTCTTATTTTTTGAAAACTTAGCATTATCTATTAGTATGGTAGGATAGTCCAACCCAACCTCTGTATCTTCGGGCCCCGCCCCTTCATCGACCTCCCACAGTCATACAATGAAAGTAATATTTAATCCCAACCATGTTAATTTCACCTCTGCCCTCTAAGACCAGAATATAACCATCAAATAAAAAACTATTTCTTAATAATCAACATCACATATCACATTTGATATCCCAATAGGCAATCTCAATCATTAATTCATGTGATCAACGTTACAAGAGGCACAATTTACCTGGGAGGATTCGAGACCAGGATATGGAGAATCTACAGGCGTCTAGTCCAAGTGAAGCCATAAATGTAACGACCCCATGTCATTGCAACTACATGTGATGCAACGCAAAAGCAAGGCTTTTTTTTTATTTGTTTTATGCAGGAAGGCAACAATGACAAAAATTAATCAACATAACTTGACGTTGAACACAACACACGTAAATCAGGCAACATACATCAACGACCCAGCATACTGGCACATCATGAAACTAGATGACAGGTGTGATAATCAAATCGATAAATAAAACGACTAAGCTAAGGGACAACATCAAGATCAACCAGACGCAACCATCATCGAATGACACAAGCAACTCGAACCATCACGACGAGCGAGGAACAAGCGCAATAAGAGTTACAACACAAGATCCAACATAAATTACAATGAACATAATGCCCACATCGGGAAGCACATGACTCTGGCTAGGTTATCCTTCGCTTATGTCAATCAGGGTGCGTAATGATCCCCTCATCAGGAATCATGTCGTCACAAAGCGGTAGGCATGACAGTAACCAAGGCTCACCATAATGTATCTAGACCAATAACCCAAGAAAAATCCAATGTGCGAGGAGACCGAATTAACTGTAAAAAACATGAAGACTATACCCAAGCACCAAATCGACAAGTCAACAAGAAGCAAGTGACATCATTCAATAATTAAATTGTGCAACCAACTGAAGGATTCTTGTTTTCTTAGGAGGCATGTTTCCAGGAAGTCTCCCACACTGTAAACAGAAATAAATTGAATAGTATCTAAAAATTCATGTGTATGGGTATTCTATTTTAATTCTCTATATAATAGAATGTTATTTGAAAGATAGCTTAGTCATATTGATATAAGGAATTAGTACTTACATTTTCTAAGTTAAATAATCTCTATCATCATAAACAGGTAAATTAAAATATTAAGAACATAAATACAAGGGGTTTTCTTTTGGGTTAACAATAGAACTTCCACATCAATTTATCTGTCGGTTAAAAATAGTTGTCCGAAATAAAATTGCTATCAACAAAATATATATACAAGATCGATGTATGTCATTCATTACTATTAAAAATCGATGTCATACACAACAACAATTACAACGCATTCACACACAGTCATAAATTCGTTGTCATACACAGTCATAAATCGTTGTCTATCATACATTACATAAAAACGTTGTCTACCATATTCGTTGTCCAATAACAAGTCTATTGATTGATAAAACTATAAAAACGATGTCTATCACATTCAATGTCTATCATATTCACATATAAAAACATTGCCTATCACATTTGTTGTATATCATATTCAATGTCCATTAAAAAGTCTATTGATTGGTAAAACTATAAAAACGCTATCTATCATATTCGTTGTATGAATGATGAATCGATGTCTAACACAAGTAGTTGTCTAATAATAATCATTTATGGGAAATCGCTATGTGAAATCTGGGTAAATCACCCAGATAATTTTGGAGTGAATGTTGTGTAAAGGCTGGGTAAATTGCCCAGAATTTTGTTGCGTGAGTGTTGTGTAAAGGATGGGTAAATCACCCAGAAATTCGTGGCGTGAAAGTTGTGTAGCATGCCAATAAAATCGTGGAGTAAAAGTTGTGCATTATGCCAATAAAATCGTGGTTGATGTTGTGTAGAATGTCAGGAAAATCATGGAGATAAAAGTTGTGCATTATGCCAATAAAATCGTGGAGTAAAAGTTGTGCATCATGCCAATAAAATCGTGGAGTAAAAGATGTGCATTGTGCCAATAAAATCGTGGTGTAATGCTATGTAGAATTCTAGGAAAATCATGGAGTAAAAGCTGTGCATTATGCCAATAAAATCATGGAGTAAAATTTGTGCATTATGCCAATAAAATCGTGGTGTAATGCTGTGTAGAATGCCAGGAAAATCGTGGAGTAAAAGTTGTGCATTACGCCAATAAAATCGTGGTTGATGATATGCAGAATGCCAGGAAAATCGTGGAGTAAAAGTTGTGCATTATGCCAATAAAATCGTGGAGTAAAATACAGTCGCTATTCAAATGCAGTTCAATCGCAAGAGAAAAATAAGATTGTTGTGTTTAGATCATAAGTAAACTCGTTGTTGATAACTTGCCTTTTTTGAGGAAACAAGAATGGGTATAAGGTTTCTAGGGGTCACCCAGATCGCTCGGAAAGAAAAGAAAATGATTTTTCCCCTTTTGCAAGGAGCCAAGGAATCGAAGATCAATCCTTCAGGGATTAATCATTCAGAACGCAGAGATAATCACCAAAAAAAATGTAGAGATAATCAATCACAAGAAAATGAAGAGATTAATCGATCAGAGATGAATCAACAAAAACGCAGAGATTTATTATTTCAAAATGTTGGAAATTATCATTAAAAAAAACACAGAGATTTACCATTCCACAACGCTGGAAATCATAAAAAAAAACGTAGATATTCTTTTCCATTAAAATGTTTGGAATTATCATTAAAAAGAACACATATATTTACCATTCCTCCATGCTGGAAATCATAAAAAAGAATGCAGAGTATAATCGGAGTTTAATCAATCAAGACGCAGAGAACCAAAACAACTTTGAGGATCAACGTAGAGAATCAACACAACTCTGAGAATCAAACACAGAGAAACAAACGATGGTGGACTGGAGAGAATAAATGCCTAGGAGAGAATTCCTTGTTGGGCAGAGAATGATCCTACAGTTATTATCCATGCACAGGAAAGCAAGGAAATTGTATCTAAGTCTTTAAACACCGGAGTGACAACCGTCGATTCAGCTCCTGGCCGACTACTCAAGCACAAATTAATAACTTAAAGGATCACGGAATAGAGGATAAAACACAACATGCATCTAGATATTCTTCATGGAGAAACCAATAATGAAATAAAAGCGCAATCAAGGAATAAAGAAAACGCAGGCAGGAGATACAAGAACATAGGAAAGGTTTTGATTCTGGGGCTCATTCTGGCCACGTGCAAGGAGACAATAACTCATAAATCAAGGATACAATGTATAGCAAGGGTTCTTACTGAATAAATCAAGCGACAAGGAGATTACAATTACCGTAGAAATACATGTGCAAGGAAATCTCATGACAAGGATATCTTCATCCGAGTACAGTAAAATAAACAAGTGTAAATTAAATTTCATTGCAAGTAACAACTTAACCGATGTACCTTATCCAATGTGAATTCTCCGAAGTCGTTGTCCTACGTGCTCTACGTCCAGCTCCCGCTTGCCGACTGATATGACCTCACTGGTACCTCCCAACCAACGCTAGGGGTACTCTTCTTCCTCCTGAGCCCCCCAAGCCGCAAAGGGGCCACGCACACACAATACCAGAGAATGCTAGCACCCAGCTCACCTCGCAAGGTCGAGCTACCACACGTTACCCGATCTAGGTATCCCAACTCCCACAAGAGAAAGTTCAGTCAAGATAAAATTTCAGTAGCGTAATGTTACGCAAGACAAATCCTCCTCATACTCCTCCTCCACCATCTCTTTTATAGAGTTTTCCAAGTAATTAGTTTTCCACATTCTCATTAAATTCCCTTTTTTATTTAATTAATTTCGAACCCCCCCCCGTACACATGTCGCTCGATCCCCTAGTTGCACCAGAAAATCAATTTTAATAATTAATTAAATACTCCTATTTCTCTCACCCACCAAGAGAATTCCTAAAAACGCTCCTTGGTGTCCCAATATTCCCTTACAATTCTTAAATGGCTTACGCCTTACTTAATTCCTAGTTGAGTTCATAAATAGAAAGTTCCAAAGGCTAGATTCCTTACTAAGTTAGACATTCAGCTTTTTCTTTAAGTTCCCCCCCTTTCTCAAGTTTCACTTTTTCCTTAAGTTTCCTTTTCTTTTAAGTTTCCCCTTTTATAACTAAGTTCGGAATTAGTAGTTTAGATAAACAACCATTTACTCTTTTTATGAATTTAATCCTCCATTACAAATCCCATTTTTTTTACTTTAATAATTAACGTTTGAATTTCTCTTATTAGTTATAAAAGAACCTTTAGTGAATTGAAATTTTATAAAAAGAATCTTAGTGAAATGAAATTTTATAAAAGAACCTTAGTGAATTAAAATTTTATACAAAGAACCTTAGTGAATAAAAAATTTATACAAAGAACCTTAGGGAATTAAAAATTCCACTTTAATCCAGTTATACGTCTAATTAGTTGTTTTTTTTGTGTGTTCTAAGGTTCTACTCAGTCCTAGGTTTTTAATTCACTAGGATTGGCGACAATTCTTAAGGGAAAAAATTAGTCATTCAACTTTACTTATCACATCATTCATTTTAAGGCTGATTAGGTTTATTCACTTATGAGTTAAAATCGCGACGTGCCCTTCAGGACGCACTACATGCTCCAAGGGTGCCACTCGCCTCTTTCCATTTTTCTTGCGCGATGTGCCCTTCAAGACGCACTACGTGCTCCAAGGGTGCCACTCGCCTCTTTCCATTTTCCTTGTGCGACGTTCCTTTCAAGACGCACTACATGCTCCAAGGGTGCCACTCGCCTCTTGACTGAATTTGGTAGACATAAAACCCCTGGAGTCAATACTCTGCCAGGTGATCTTGTGGGAGACTAAGGGCCTCTAAGGAATAAGGCCCCCGCCTTATTGCACGCCCCTTAGAATCATCATGAGAAACTGTCACAGTATTCCCTCACGACATCGTGGGTCTTCTCAAACTAGGTAATCATTAACATACAGTTCGAACCACGACGAGAGTGCTAGTAGGTTGTGGAAGGGTTGCTTCCACACCTCTCCCTCAAAGTCTCTGGTTGTCGTGCATGACCCCTTACTCCAAATGTGAGTCTGGTCGGCAAGCTATCGTCATCCTGCATCCATCAACAAATCATGTCAGTAATAATAATCAATTATCATAACATCTAATCATTTGTACATATGTCATATCAACCACATTCAAACCCTAACAGTTCACTCCCTGACTCGATCCAGAGTCCAAGGGGTTTCATTGATGCCTCTGCATCCTCAATGTCCAAAGTCCTTCACACTCAGGAGAACCCAGTCAATAGCACATGTCTATGTAAATATAACAAAATAACATCTCATCAAATCCATAATATCTCATAATCATAATCAAAATGACCAATAGTATAATAACTCGGATCACTTGCAAGCAAGTGTCCTCAAAGAATAAGTTCTCTTAGTGCGCACAAGAGCGGGATGTTACACACACCCCCTCTTGGTTTAAACTTCTTCTCGAAGTTTCACAGTATATATAAGTGTCGAAATAAAGTGTATCACAGTATCATAAGTCTATCTATCAAACAAAAATGGAAACTGTTGGCACATATCATATGCGTCCTCCCAGGTTGTCAAGTGCGGACTATAGTCGTCCCACTGGACCTGACCTGGTCTATTGTTCGACGTTGTAGCTGTCCAATGCAATGGTCTATGATGCGGATTAGCTCCGCCGTGAATGCATGCTTGTTAGACACCTGCAAGGAACTCATGTCAATAACTACGATCGACACGATGCACATCGACATAACTCATTTTCCAATATTGTGCTTCCTTGATCCTTTGTCTTATTATTTGCATTTGATATTCCATTTCTTGGATCGCTTCTGCTCCCACCAGGACCCTATCCTCAAGTCGATCCCAACTCAAAGGTGCCTGACATGGTCGCCCGTAAAGAAACTATAAAGGCGCCATCTTAATGGTGCTTTGATAGTTGTTGTTGTACGCAAACTCTACCAGTGGAAATAAATCCTCCCAACTTTTTTGTTGGTCCATAAAATACATACGCGACATATATTCCAAGATTTGGTTTGTTCGTTTGGCCTACCTGTCTATCTCTGGGTGATACACGGTACTAAAGTTAAGTTGGGTTCCCAAGGCCTCTTGGAAACTAGTCCAAAATCGTCTAGTAAACATAGATCCTCTATCGGATATAATCCTCTTAGGCACGCCATGCAACCTCACAATCTCACTGATGAAAACTCTAGCTATGTTTGCTTCCTGATACGTCGTATGCACAGGAATAAAATGAGCACTCTTCGTCAGAGTGTCGACTACCACAAAAATCGAGTCGTGTCTCCTTGTCGTCAATGGAAATCCAACAATGAAATCCATCGAAATGACCTCCCATTTTGATTCCAGAATAGCATGTGGTTGAAGTAGTCATGTCGGATGTCTATGTTCATCCTTCACCTACTGACATTCTAGACATTTGGCCACGTAGTTGACTATGTCTTCCTTCATTGCTTTCCAGAAGAATAAAGGTTTAAGGTCTGCCCTCATCTTCGTGACTCCAAGATGAACCATGTACACTGCTCTATGAACGTCGTTTAGGATCAAACTCTTCAACCCGTCATTGGGCAGTACGTAAATTCGACCTTTAAGTCTCAATAATCCGTCGTTGTCCATAGTAAATCCCTCAAATTTTGGCACCATCATTGTGTTTTGTCCGATAAAATCCTTCACCTCTTTGTACCAGTCATCGTTGCACTGTAAAGTTAGGATCTTTTCACGTAGATTCATCTGAAGAGGCAACACCGAAAAGATGCATGGTCTCCGACTCAAAGCATCTGCCACTATGTTCATTGTTCCTTTTATGTAATAAATCTATAAATCGTACTCACTAATCAATTACGACCAACGTCGTTGTCGCGCGTTCAAGTCGCCTTGCGTAAAGATGTGTTGTAGACCACAATGGTCCGTTTTTAGTTCAAAATTTCATCCAATAACACAGTGTCTCCAAAATCTCAAGGCATAAACAATGGCTAACAAATCCAAATCATGCATTGCATAGTTATCCTCATGCCTTTTCAACCTTCTAGAAATGTAGTGATCACTCGACCTTCTTGCATCAAAACTCCGCCTAAACCTTCCTTGGATGCGTCATCGCATACCGAGAAGTCTGCATCCATGTCAGGGAACTTCAGTATCAGTGTTGTCGTCAAAAAATCCTTGAGCCTCTAAAATGCCTCTGCGCATTTCTCGGTCACAACAAAATTCTTGTTCTTCTTCTGCAATTCAGTAATCCGATTTGCTATCTTCGAAAAACCCTCGAAGAACCCTCGATAGTATCCTACTAAACCCATGTAGCTACACATTTCTGGGACATTTGTTGGTGCATTCCATTCCATAATAGCCTCGACCTTTGTTGGATCCATAGTGATACCTTTGCCGGAGATGACATGCCCTAAGTAGTGAATCTTTGATTGATAAAACGAGCATTTAGACAATTTCCCATACAATTTGTTCTCTCGTCGACACTGCAGTACCAAGCGCAAGTGCTCATCATGCTCCACCATCGTCCGAGAGTAAATCAAAATTCCGTCAATGAATACTTGGAAGAACCTATCCATGTATTCGCGGAACACCCCGTTCATCAAACTCATAGATACCCCTGGGGATTTCGTCAGTCCAAACGGTAAAACAATAAAATCATAATTTTCAAACCTCGTCTTAAAGGCTGTCTTAGGGACGTCGTCCTCTTTAATCCGTAAATGATGATACCCTGATCTCAAGTCAATTTTCGAAAGCATCATCACTCCTTTCTTCTGATCAAACAGATCATCAATCCTTGGCAACAGATATTGGTTCTTGGTCATTGCCTTGTTCAATTGACGGTAGTCAATGCAGAGTCTCCACAACCCATCTGTCTTTCATATGAAAATAATAGGCGCACCCCATGGTGACACACTTGGATGTATAAGTCCTAGGTCCAACAACTCCTTCAGTTGAATTCTCAACTCATGTAACTCTGAGGTCGACATCTGATAAGGCATTCTTGCTATCAGTTCAGTCCCCGATTTTAGGTCTATGTTAAATTCCAGTTCCCTCTCCAGAGGCATCCCAGGTAACTCCTCAGGGAAGATGTCCGCAAACTCTCTCACCACCGGAAGGTGTTCTAGACCTTCTGCTACTCCCTTCTCGTTTAATGCAAGGATCGCATAAAGCTTACATCCCTTGCGCATGCTCTTCTGTAGCTACAAAGAAGACATGAAACTCATGGAAACTCCCTGGTTCCGACCTACAATCACGCATCTCTGTCTGTCATCATTGACCAAGCTCAATCGTTTCATCTTAGAGTTGAGTATCACCTCATGCAATTCCAACCAGTCCATACCGATCACAACGTCATAATATCCTAAGATCGTGATGTACAGGTTGGCCCTGGTGACAAACTCTCCCAGGTTAAGGCTACAACCCGTAACCTTCCCACCAACATTTTGTTTGGCTCTTGAAGCCATTTCTACAAAGCTAAACTCGCCATGTTCGACTTCCTTTATCTTAATTCTTTTTAGCACTGCACCAGAAATGAAACTCTTTGTAGCACCTAGATCTATCAAAATACTAAGGATTTGGTCAGCGACGGTACCTGACGTCTTAAGCACGGTCGACTGGTGCTATGCCTGGCGGTTATTCACCACTACATAAATCTGATGTGCCTTTCCCAAGTCCCCCACAGTAGTGGGTCTAGTTGATCTAGATGCTCTGGTCCTCTCCACTGGGCATTCACGTTGGTAATGTGGCTCCCCACATGTCCAACACTCTTTCTTCGGTCCAGTACGCCTAGTACCCGAAGAAGAAGTCAATGGCCCACTAGCCTGGAATCCTGGTATGTTCTATCGAATAGGCCTAAACTGTTGCGGCTACGATCGACGTTGATGCTGGAATTGTGGTTCTCAATAAGAAGTTTTATTTTGAGGCATTGGTCGTCGAGGTGTAGTGAAAGTGGATCCTCTCTGGGAGCCATGATATCCTAGTGAAACTCTAGTTGGTGTCTAATGTTGTTGCGCACCAGATGACACCTGCCTTGCAGGTCTCGCTGGAGTCCTTCTCTGACCCCCACTAATAAGCTCCTCCTCTGCTATGAGGGCCTTCTGGACAACATCATGCAAGGTTTGAGCTATCAGAATCCTAACCTTTTCACGAATGTTGACATTAAGGCCAAACACGAACCTGTTGACCTTAAGTTTCTCAGTATTCAGGTGCAGAGCATACCAAAGAAGCTCCATAAAACGAGCCTCGTACTCGAGCACCATACGTATGCCCTGTCTCGAGGCATTGAGATGAAGCACAATGAATTCCTCTGATAGACACCTCTCCCGGAACCATTCCTAGAATAGTTCCCATGACACGTCTTCTACGGCCATGTTCAAATGTGGCAGGAGCATCTTCCACCATGTAAGATCGCTCCACTTCAAATGAAAGACTGCCCTACGGACCTTCATGATAGAGGTAATAATCGTGAAGCATGAAGCATGTTTCCTTTCTCTCCAGCCATGCCTCGATGGCTAATCCATCCTTGACACTTGTGGACTTGAGAACGTATCCCTCTCGAGTTCAAGGTGAATGATAACGGTATTGGTTGGGGCGTGTTGTCGACCCTCAAGGGTACAGGCACCTTGGCCTCATCTTAGTATAGATGGTGAATCGAGGCCTCTAACATTCCCTGGAAGGACCGTGTCAGACCATCATCATCCCTTACAACAATCAAATCCAGCCCAAGGACTTGTTCTTCCCCTTGGGGTTAGACTACAAGGAGGCGGGCACTTGTGGAGGCATCGAACCTCCTTCCAAGGCACCACATTGTGAACCTTTGTGGCGTCCTCTAATCGATATCACCGCATGGACATGTTAAAGTTTAATTAGCACTAGGTTATTACTCAAGGGTTTACTGCAGGGGAAAGCATGATGATCTACAGTCACAGGGTTGAACCCACTCTGATACCATATGTAACGACCCCATGTCATTACGACTACATGCAACACAACACAAAAGAAAGATTTTTTTTTTTTTTTTTAAGAAGGAAGTCGGCAATGAGAACAATTAATCAACACAACTTGACGTTGAACACAACGCATGTAAATCAGGCAAACGACATCAACAACCCAGCATACTAGCACATCATGAAAATGGATGACACATGTGATAATCAAATCGAAAAATAAAATGACTAAGCTAAGGGACAACATCAAGATCAACCAGACGCAACCATCATCAAATGACACAGGTAACTTGAACCATCATGGCGAGCAAGGAACAAGCGCAACAAGAGTTACAACACAAGATCCAACATAAATTACAATGAACATAACGCCCACATCGGGAAGCACATGAATCAGGCTAGGTTATCTTTCACTTATATCAATCGTGGTGTGCAATGATCCCCTCATCAGGAATCATGCCATCACAAAGTGGTAGGCATGAAAGTAACCAAGGTGCAACATAACGTATCTAGACCAATAACCCAAGAAAAATCCAACACGCGAGGAGACCAAATTAATTGTCAAAAACATGAAGACTATACCCAAGCACCCAATTGACAAGTCAACAAGACGCAAGTGACATCATTTAATAATTAAATTGCGCAACCAACTGAAGGACTCTTGTTTTCTTAGGAGGCACTTTTCCAGGAAGTCTCCCACACTGTAAACAAAAATACATTGAATAGTATCTAAAAATTCATGTGTATGGGTATTCTATTTTAATTCTCTATATAATAGAATTTTATTTGAAAGCTATCTTAGTCATATTGATATAAGGAATTAGTACTTACATTTGCTAAGATAAATAATGTCTATCATCATAAACAGGTAAATTAAAATATTAAGAAGATGAATACAAGGGGTTTTATTTTGGGTTAACAATAGAACTTCCACATCAATTTATCTATCATTTAAAAATAGTTGTCCAAAATAAAATCGTTGTCAAAAAAAAATATATATATATACAAGATCGTTTTCTGTCATTCATTACTATTAAAAATTGTTTTCATACACAGCAACAATTACAATGCAGTCACACACAGTCATAAATTCAGTGTCATACACAGTCATAAATCGTTGTCTATCATACATTAGATAAAAACGGTGTCTACCATATTCCTTGTCCAATAACAAGTCTATTGATTGATAAAACTATAAAAACGTTGTTTATCACATTTGTTGTCTATCATATTCACACATAAAAATGTTGTCTATCACATTCGTTGTCTATCATATTCGTTGTCCATTAACAACTTTATTGATTGGTAAAACTATAAAAATTATATCTATCATATTCCTTGTTTGAATGATGAATCGTTGTCTAACATGGGTAGTTGTCTAATAATAATCATTTATGGGAAATAGCTATGTGAAAGATGGGTAAATCGCCCAGAAAATTGTGGTGTGAATGCTGGGTAAATTGCCTAGAATTTCGTGGTGTGAGTGTTTTGTAAAGACTGGGTAAATCACCCAAAATTTTGTGGCGTAAGAGCTATGTAGCATGCCAATAAAATCATGGAGTAAAAGCTGTGCATTATGCCAATAAAATCATAGTTGATGTTGTGTAGAATGTCAGGAAAATCGTGGAGTAAAAGTTGTGCATTGTGCCAATATAATCATGGAGTAAAAGTTGTGCATTATGTCAATAAAATCTTGGTGTAATGTTGTGTAGAATGCCAAGAAAATCGTGGAGTAAAAGTTATGCATTGTGCCAATAAAATCGTGGAGTAAAAGTTGTGCATTATGCCAATAAAATCGTGGTGTAATGTTGTGTACAATGCCAAGAAAATCATGGAGTAAAAGTTGTGCATTATGCCAATAAAATCGTGGAGTAAAAGTTGTGCATTATGCCAATAAAATCATGGTTGATGTTGTGTACAATGCCAGAAAAATAGTGGAGTAAAAGCTGTGCATTATGCCAATAAAATTGTGGAGTAAAATACAGTCTCTATTCAAATGCAATTCAATCGCATGAGAGAAACAAGATCATTGTGTTTAGAGCATAAGTAAACTCGTTGTTGATAACTCGCCTTTTCTGAGGAAAAGAGAACGGGTATAAGTTTGGTAGGGGTCACCCAAATCGCTGGGAAATAAAAGAAAACGGTTTTTCCCCTTTTGCAAGGAGCCAACGAATCGGATATCAATCCTTCGGGGATTAATCATTTAGAACGCAAAGATAATCACCAAAAAAAATGCAGAGATAATCAATCACAAGAAAACGCAGAGATGAATCAACAAAAACGCAGAGGTTTATTATTTCAAAACGTTTGAAATCATCACTAAAAAAAATACAGAGATTTACCATTCCACAATGCTAGAAATCATCAAAAAAACATAGAGATTCTTTTCCATCAAAACGTTGGGAATTATCATTAAAAAGAACGCAGATATTTACCATTCCTTCACGCTGGAAATAATAAAAAAGAATGCAGAGTATAATCGGAGTTTAATCAATTAAGACGTGGATAACCAAAACAACTCTGAGGATCAACGCAGAGAATCAACACAACTCTGAGAATCAAACGCAGAGAAACAAACAATGGTGGAATGGAGAGAATAAATGCCCAGGATAGAATTCCTTGTTGGGAAGAGAATGATCCTACAATTATTATCCATGCACAGGAAAGTGGGGCATTTAAATCTAAGTCTTTAAACACCGAAGTGACAACCGTCGATTTGGCTCCTGGCCGACTGCTCAGGCACAGACTAATAACTTAGAGGATCACAGAACAGAGGATAAAACACAATATGCATCCAGATCTTCTCCGTGGAGAAGCCAATAATGAAATAAAAGTGCAATCAAGGAAAAAAGAAAACGCAGGCAAAAGATACAAGAACACGGGCAAGGTTTTGAGTCTGGGGCTCATTCTAGCCATGCACAAGGAGACAATAACTCATAAATCAAGGATACAGTGGATATAAAGGGTTCTTATTGAATAAATCAAGCGACAAGGGGATTACAATTACCATAGAAACACATGTGCAAGGAAAGCTCATGACATGGATATCTTCATCCGAGTACAATAAAATAAACAAGTGTAAATTAAATTTCATTGCAAGTAACAACTTAACCGACGTACCTTAACCAAATGTGAATTCTCTGAATTCATTGTCCCGCGTGTGCTCCATCTAGCTCCCGCTTGCCGACAGATGTGACATCACCGGTACCTCCCATCCAACGCTAGGGGTACTCTTCTTCCCCCTAAGCCCCCCAAGCTGAAAAGGGGCCACACACACACAATACCAGCGAATGCTAGCACCCTTCTCACCTCGCAAGGTCGAGCTACCACTCGTTACCCGAGCTGGGTATCCCAACTCCCACAAGAGAAATTTCAGTCAAGATAAAATTTCAGCAGCGTAATGTTATGCAAGCCAAATCCTCCTCATACTCCTCCTCCGTCGTCTCGTTTATAGAGTTTTCCAAGTAATTAGTTTCCCACATTCTCATTAAATTCTCTTTTTTATTTAATTAATTTCGAAAAGCCTCCCCCGTACACATGTCGCTCGATCCCATACTTGCACCAGAAAATAAATTTTAATAATTAATTAAATACTCCTATTTCCCTCACCCACCAAGAGCATTCCTAAAAACGCTCCTCAGTGTCCAAATATTCCCTTACAATTCGTAAATGACTTACGTCTTACTTAATTCCTAGTTGAGTTCATAAATAGAAAGTTCCAAAGGCTAGATTCCTTACTAAGTTAGACATTCATATTTTTATTTTAGTTTCCCCCCTTTCTTAAGTTTCACTGTTTCCTTAAGTTTCCTTTTCTTTTAAGTTTCCCCTTTTATACCTAAGTTCAGAATTAGTAGTTTGGATAAACAACCATTTACTCTTTTTATGAATTTAATCCTCCATTACAAATCCCCCTTTTTTTACTTTAATAATTAAAGTTTGAATTTCTCTTATTAGTTATAAAAGAACCTTTAGTGAATTGAAATTTTATAAAAATAATCTTAGTGAATTAAAATTTTATAAAAGAACCTTAGTGAATTAAAATTTTATACAAAGAACCTTAGTAAATTAAAATTTTATACAAAGAACCTTAGGAAATTAAAATTTCCACTTTAATCTGGTTATACGTCTAATTAGTTGTTGTTTTTTTTTGTTATAAGGTTCTACTTAGTCCTAGGTTTTTAATTCACTAGGCTTGGAGACAGTTCTTAAGGGAAAAAATTAGTCATTCAAATTTACTTATCACATCATTCATTTTAAGGCCGACTAGGTTTATTCACTTACCAGTTAAAATTGTGGCGTGCCCTTCAGGACGCACTACGTGCTCCAAGGGTGTCACTCGCCTCTTTCCATTTTTCTTGCGCGATGTGTCCTTCAAGACACACTATGTGCTCCAAGGGTGCCACTTGCCTCTTTTTGTTTTCCTTGTGTGACGTGCCCTTCAAGACGCACTATGTGCTCCAAGGGTGCCACTCACCTCTTGACTGAATTTGGTAGACGTCAAACCCCTGGAGCCAATACTCCACCAGATGATCTTGTGGGAGACTAAGGGCCTCTAAGGAATAAGGCCCCTGCCTTATTGCATGCCCCTTATAATCATTGTGAGTGATTATCACAGTCTCCCCTCACGGCATCGTGGGTATTCTCGAACTAGGTAATTGTTAACCTACAATTCAAGCCACTGCGAGAGTGCTAGTAGGCTATGGCAGGGCTGCTGCCACACCTATCCCTCAAAGTCTCTAGTTGTCATGCATGACCCCTCTACTCCACTGGTCAACAAGCTATCGTCAGCCTGCATCCATCAATGAATCATGTCAGCAATAATAATCAATCATCATAACATCTAATCATTTGTACATATGTCATATCAACCACATTCAAACCCTAACATTTCACTCCCTGAATCGATCCGGAGTCCAAGGGGTTTCATCAATGCCTCTGCATCCTCAATGTCCAAAGTCCTACACACTCAGGAGAACCCAGTCAATAGAACCTGTTTGTGTAAATACAAAAAAATACCATCTCATCAAATCCATAATATCTCATAATCATAATCAAAATGACCAATAGTATAATAACCCAGATCACTTGCAAGCAAGTGTCCTCAAAGAATAAGTTCTCTCAGTGTGCGCAAGAGTGGGATGTTTCATACACACACTCTTGTTTTAAACTTCGTGCTGAAGTTTCACAGTATATATAAGTGCCGAAATAAAGTGTATCACGGTATCATAAGTCTATCTATCAAAGAAAAATGGAAACTGCTAGCACATATCATATGCGTCCTCCCAGGTCGTCGAGTGTGAACTATAGTCGTCCCACTGGACCTTGACCTGATCTATCGTTCAACGTCGTAGCTGTCGAATGTGATGGTCTAGGATGTGGATTGGCTCCGCCATGAGAGCACCCTCGTCAGACACCTGCAAAGAAATCATGTCAATAACTATGGTTGACATGATGTGCATTGACATAACTCTTTTGTTGATCCTGCGCTTCCTTAATCCTTTGTCTTATTGTTTGAATTTGATATTCCATTTCTTGGATCGCTTTTGGTCCCACTAGGACCCTATCCTCAATCTGATCCCAACTCAAAGGCATCTGACATGGTTGCCCGTAAAGAAACTCGAAAGGCACCATATTAATGGTGCTTTGATAGCTATCATTGTACGCAAACTCTACCAGTGGCAAGAACTCCTCCCAATGATTTTGTTGGTCCATAACTCACATACACAAAATATCTTCCAAGATTTGGTTTGTTTGTTCGGTCTTCTCGTCTGTCTCTGGGTGATACACGGTACAAAAGTTAAGTTGGGTTCCCAAGGCCTCTTGGAAACTAGTCCAAAATCGTTCGGTAAACACCGATCCTCTATCGGATATAATACTCTTAGGAACTCCATGCAGCCTCACAATCTCACTGATGAAAAATCTAGCTATGTCTGGTGCCTGATACGATGTACGCACATGAATAAAATGAACACTCTTTGTCAGAGTGTCGACTACCAAAAAAATAGAGTCATGTCTCCTTCTCGTCAGTGGCAATCCAACAATAAAATCCATCAAAATGACCTCCCATTTCGATTCTGGAATAGCATGTGGTTGAAGTAGTTCTACCAGATGTCTATTTTCAACCTTCACCTGTTGACATTCTAGACATCTGGCCATGTAGTTGACTATGTCTGCCTTCACTCCTTTCCAGAAGAATAAGGGTTTAAGGTCCCCCCTCATCTTTGTGACTCTAGGATGAGCCATGTACACTACCATATGAGACTCGTTTAGGATCAAACTCTTCAACCCGTCGTTGGGCGATACGTAAATTCAAACTTTAAGTCTCAATAATCCATCATTGTCCACAGTAAATCCCTCAAATTTTGGCACCATCATTGTGTTTTGTCTGATAAAATCCTTGACCTCTTCATACCAGTCATCGTTTCACTGTAAAGTTAGGATCTTTTCACGTAGATTTTCCTGAATAGGCATCACCAAAAATATGTGTGGTCTCCGACTCAAAGCATTTTCCACTCTATTCATTGTTCCTTTTATGTAATAAATCTTGAAATCGTACTCTCTAAGCAATTCTGACCAACGTCATTGTTGCGCGTTCAATTCGCCTTGCGTAAAGATGTGTTGTAGACCACAATGGTCCGTTTTTAGTTCAAATTTTTGTCCAATAAGGTAGTGTCTCCAAAATCTCAAGGAATAAACAATGGCTAACAACTCCAAATTGTGTGTTGCATAGTTCTCCTCATGCCTTCTCAACCTTCTGGAGATGTAGCGATCACTCGACCGTCTTTCATCAAAACTCCACCTAAACCTTTCTTGGATGCATCAGTGCATACCAAGAAGTTTGCATCCATGTCAGGGACCTTCAGTATTGGTGCTATCTTCAACATCTTTTTGAGCCTCTGAAATGCCTCCACGCATTTCTCATTTCCAACAAGCTTCTTGTTCTTCTTCTACAATTCCGTAATCATATTTTCTATCTTCTAAAAACCCTCGACGAACCGTCAATAGTATCCTACTAAACCCATGTAGCTACGCATTTTTGGGACATTCGTCGGTGCATGCCATTCCATAATATCCTCGACCTTTGTTGGATCCACAATGATACCTTCGTTGGAGATGACATGCCCTAAGTAGTGAATCTTCGATTGATAAAATGAGCATTTAGACAACTTCCCATAAAATTTGTTCTCTCATCGACACTGCAGTACCAAGCACAAGTGCTCGTCATGCTCCTCCATCATTCGAGAGTAAATCAAAATATTGTCAATGAATACTTGGAAGAACCTGTCCAAGTATTCACGGAACACCCCATTCATCAAACTCATAAATACCCATGGGGCGTTCGTCAGTACAAATGGTAAAACAATGAACTCGTAATGTTCAAACCTCGTCTTAAAGGTGGTCTTAGGGATGTCGTCCTCTTTGATCTGTAAGTGGTGATACCCTGATCTCAAGTTGATTTTTGAAAACATTGTCGTGCCTTTCATCTGATCAAACATATCGTCAATCCTTGGAAACATATATTGATTTTTGGTCCTTTCCTTGTTTAATTGACGGTAGTCAATGCAGAATATCCACGACCCATCCTTCTTTTGTATGAAAATAACAGTCACACCCCATGGTGACACACTTGGACGTATAAGTCCTAGGTCCAACAACTACTTCATTTGCATTCTCGACTCTTGTAACTCCTGGGTCGACATCCAATAAGAAATTCTTTCTATCGATTGAGTCCCTGGTTTTAGGTCTATGGTAAATTCCAATTCCCTCTCCGGAGGCATCCCAGGTAACTCCTCAGGGAAGACGTCCACAAACTCTCTCACCACTGGAAGGTGTTCTAGACCTTCCGCTACTCCCTTCTCATTTAATGCAATGATCGCATAAATATTACATCCCTTTTGCATGCTCTTCCGTAGCTGGAAGGAAGACATGAACCTCAGGGAAACTCTCTGGTTCTGACCTACAATCACACGTCTCTGTCCCTCATCATCGACCAAGCTCAATCGTTTCGTCTTACAGTTGAGTATCGCCTCATGCGATTCCAACTAGTCCATACCGATCACGACGTCATAAGATCCTAAGATCGTGACGTACAGGTTGGCCCTGGTGAAAAACTCTCCCAGGTTAAGGATACAACCCGTAACCTTCCCACCAACCTTTTGTTTTGGTCCCAAAGCCATTTCTGCAAAGCTAAACTCGTACTTTTCGACTTCCTTTACCTTAATTATTTTGAGCGTTGCACCAGAAATGAAACTCTCTGTAGCACCTAGATCTATTAAAATACTAAGTGTATGGTCAGTGACGGTCAAGACGTCTCAAGCACGGTCGACTGGTGCTCTTCCTGGCGGTTATTCACCGTAGCATGAATCTGATGGGCCTTGCCCAAATCCCCCATGGTAGTGGGTCCAGTTGACCCAGATGCTATGGTCCTCTCCACTGGGCAGTCATGATGGTAATGTGGCTCCCCACATGTCCAACACCCTTTCTTCGGTACAATACTCTCAGTACCCGAAGAAGAAGATGACAGCCCACCGACCTGGAATCCTGGTATGTTTTATCGAACAGGCCTAAACTGTTGCAGCTGCGGGCGACGTTGTTGTTGGCATTGTGGTCCTCGGTAAGGAGTCCGTTGCTGAGGTGTTGGTTGTCAAGGTGATCTGAAATCGGATCCAGAAGCCTGATAGGGCTTGAAAAATGCTCAAAAATGAAAGTGCTCGGAATGCGACGAAACCTATTCCATTGTGTCTGTCTCGTCTTCCTGATTCTAGTGGTATATTTACTTTGTCAAACGGGCTCCGTATGGAGAATATATCGTGTTATGTCCGATAAGTCAAACAGGCAAAAAAATTGCTGACTGTGCAGTCCGTACAGTCTGTACGGATGCTGACGTGGCATGTCTGTACGCTGACGTGGAAGATCCATACAGGAGACATGTGGCGTCTCCAAGAAGTGACACATGGCAGGCAGATTTGGACATTTGGGCGTACAGTTGGACCTATCCCGAGGTGACACGTGTCACCACTGTAAGGGTGACACGTGGCACGGGTGACGTCAGCAGGTGACGTGACAGTACAACGGTTGACGTGGCAGTACGGTGGTTGACAAGTGGCAAGGCATGTGGTCCAATCAATGACTGACACGTGTCATGGTTTGGTTGGTTGTAGAGGTGCCACGTGGCCCAGTCAAGGGTTGCCACGTGGCACCCCGCAATTGGTTCATTGGTTATATAAAAGTTGGCATGGCCGGGGATTCGAACCGGCGACCTCCCATAACGTAGTGGACTGGAGGGGTTGGGTTAACCGCCCGCCCCCATGGTGGTTCTTGTTAACATAACGACGCGAGTTGTATTTAAGTTTGAACAAAGGTTCATTCGGCGGTAAAAAGGGTCGGGGCTTAGCCCCAGCCCTCGGCACAAACGACGACCATTGCAATGTGACCACGGCGGGAGTTTTGAATGGACACGGTTCAATAATTAACGGACCCATGGTCCTATGAATATGCCATATAACCAGGGGTCTATCCACAGGGGCGCGAGTTTATTGTTGTAACTGTTAGGCACACAGTTCTAAACCGTTGCCAAGAGACCGGGTGTCAACGCAGTTTGGGGCCAGCGCTTGGCCTTAAAAGCATATTCCCATTCCAAAGGTGCGCGCACCAGGGCTCGGGGGCTAGCACCCGAATTGGTTATAAAAGTGGGTTTTTTTTAACTATAATTTGTTTTTTTTTATGGTTAATTAACCTATTTTTAATTGATTTTTGGGAGTTATTGGACATTTTTAGAGCCTAATTTTTAGGAGGAAGTTAGAGGTGAGCAACCAACTTCCCAGCTATATAACCCAGGCCTGTTTGAGGCCATAGAGGGCATTCAGAGAAGAATTATGTTGAGGAGAAGCCAAGCCAAAGCCATTTTGAGGCAGAGAAGCTTTTGAGGAAGAGACGCTGTCGGACCATTTCTGGGAGCTCCGGACGTCCGTTTTGGGTGTTGTTTTATTTGCATGGTTCTAGAGATCTGGAAGAACATGACCAAATTAGTCTTGTAGCCATTTGGCATTGCAGCGATGTACTTTTGAGATTTTGAGTAGAAATAAAGAAGCCTCCCCCACAGAGAAAAGGCCCGGAGACGTAGGCAAAGTTGTGCCGAACTCCGTTATCAATCTGTGTGTTATGGTTTGTTGTCTATTATTTCATTTCAGATCTGCATATGTGTATATGGCTCTTATAATTCCTCTTATTTTCTCATTCTTTCACTAAGTTTCTCAAATGGTTAATTAACACATGCAAAATTAAAACTCAACCATAAGTCATTAAAAGATCCAGTGGATCAAGTGGTATCAGAGCTAGTTGACGTTTGGATTTGAGTTGCATGTTAACCAGGGAAAAGCTACAGCGTGGTGAAGGCGAGCTTGTTGCAGAGAATCCATTAATTGGATTGAGAAAAAGAGCTTCTCACAGCGAGAAGATGGCATCGGAAGAAGGGATTTCTCAAGATGAGAAAGAGTTTTGGAAAACATTCCTTGCCATGTCGGAGATGGTGAAAGTCTTGTATGAAGATTACTTGGAACGGAAGCGACCAGTTTTGGGTGATTATTCAAAGGGAAAAAGTGAAGAGGAAGAGGACCAGCCTCAGATTCCTCCTTCACCTCCATCAACACCTCCTTCTTCTCCTTCTTCTTCTTCAAGTTCAAGTTCTAAATCTAGTGGAAAGAAAAATGTTCATGAGAATAAACATGAAATGCCATTGTTAAAACTTGATGTAAAATTTGAGTTGCCCATATATGATGGTGAAGTGAATGCAGAAAAACTTGATAACTGGATCAGGCAGATGGAGGTATACTGCAGTGTGCAACAGATCAAGGATGAG
>ML776677.1:1846821-1862723 GCA_009831015.1 Picea engelmannii | reverse complement strand
TTCATGCTCATCGTGTTAAAGAAAATAAAACACTTCAAACAAGGGAACAATTAACGAATGCAGTGCAAGCATGCAACAAACCAATAATTGTTTCAAATGAAGTAATTGATCTTAAGGAAGAACAAAATATGGTTGTTGAATGGAAAATCAATCATAAGTTTCTTCAAGATAAGCTCATGTCGTGCAGATACTTCAAGTATATCAGTTCATTTGCAGTCGTCTTTTTTATGTTGTCATTAGCAATGTTTTCTACATGGATGATAGTGGCGTCAGTAATATGTAACAGGGTTCAAATGGCTAACAATATACTGTCAGTTGTCATGATTGTGTTACAGTTGATTTTGATGAGATAGGTGCACAGGACAGAGTTCAAAGACAGAGAGCAAGTCGGGTGGCCTATCCCGAGCTTGTTGATTGGTCAGTAACCTTTTGGGGACCAAAAGGTCTTATTGTGGGGAGGTGTGATCCGAAATCGGATCCAGAAGCCTGATAGGGCTTGAAAAATGCTCAAAAATGAAAGTGCTCAGAATGTGATGAAACCTTTTCCATTGCGTCTGTCTCATCTTCCTGATTCCGATGGTATATTTACTTTGTCAAACGGGCTCCGTATGGAGAAGATATCACGTTGTGTCCGATAAGTCAAACAGGCAAAAAAATTGTTGACTGTGCAGTCCGTACAGTCCGTACGGATGCTGACGTGGCATGTCCATACGCTGACATGGCAGGTCCATACAGGCAACACGTGGCAGATCTAGGAAGTGACACGTGGCAGGCATATTTGGACATTTGGGCATACAATTGGACCTATCCCGAGGTGACACGTGTCACCACTGTAAGGGTGACACGTGGCACGGGTGACATCAGCAGGTGACGTGACAGTACGGCGGTTGAAGCGACAGTTTGACATGGCAGTACAGTGGTTGACAAGTGGCAAGGCACGTGGTCCAATCACTGACTAATGCATGTCATGGTTTGGTTGGTTGTAGAGGTGCCACGTGGCCCAGTCAAGGGCTGCCACGTGGCACCCCACAATTGGTTCATTGGTTATATAAAAGTTGGCATGGCCGGGGATTCGAACCGGTGACCTCCCGTAGCGCAGTGGAATGGAGGGACTGGGCTAACCGCCCGCCCCCATGGTGATTCTTGTTAACATAACGGCGCGAGTTGTATTTAAGTTTGAACAAAGGTTCATTTGGCGATAAAAAGGGTCGGGGCTTAGCCCCAGCCCTCGGCGCAAACGACGACCATTGCAATGTGACCACGGCAGGAGTTTTGAACGGCCGCGGTTCAACAATTAATGGACCCACGGTCCTATGAATATGCCATATAACCGGGGGTATATCCATAGGGGCGCGGGTTTATTGTTGTAACCGTTAGGCACACGGTTCTAAACTGTTGCCAAGAGACCGGGTGTCAACGCAGTTTGGGGCCAGCGCTTAGCCCTTTGGGCTAGCGCTTGGCCTTATTAAAAGCATATGACCGTTCCAAAGGTGCGCGCACCAGGGCTCAGGGGATAGATCCCGAATTGGTTATAAAAGTGGGTTTTTTTTAACTATAATTTGTTTTTTTTATGGTTAATTAACCTATTTTTAATTGATTTTTGGGATTTATTGGACTTTTTTAGAGCCTAATTTTTAGGAGGAAGTTGGAGGTGAGCAACCAAATTTCCAGCTATATAACCTAGGCCTGTTTGAGGCCATAGAGAGCATTCAGAGCAGAATTATGCTGAGGTGAAGCCAAGCCAAAGCCATTTTGAGGCAGAGAAGCTTTTGAGGAAGAGACGTTGTCGGACCATTTCTGGGAGCTCCGGACGTCCGTTTTGCGTGTCGTTTTCTTTGCATGGTTCTAGAGATCTGGAAGAACATGACCAGATCAGTATTGTAGCCATTTGGCATTGCAGCGATGTACTTTTGAGCTTTTGAGCAGAAATAAAGAAGCCTCCCCCACAGAGAAAAGGCCCGGAGACGTAGGCAAAGTTGTGTCGAACTCCGTTATCAATATGTGTGTTATAGTTTGTTGTCTATTATTTCATTTAAGATCTACATATGTGTATATGGCTGTTATAATTCCTCTTCTTTTCTCATTCTTTCACTAAGTTTCTCAAATGGTTAATTAACGCATGCAAAATTAAAACTCAACCATAAGTCATTAAAAGATCTGGTGGATCACGAGGTGTAGTCAAAGTGGATCCTCTCTGGGAGCCATTATATCCTGGTGAAATTCTAGCTGGTGTCTGATGTTGTTGCGCACCATATGACACCTGCCCCATAGGTCTCGCTGGAGTCCTGCTCTGACCCCTGCTGATAAGATCCTCCTCTGCTATGAGGGCCTTCTGGAAAGAATCATGAAAGGCTTTACGCATTAGAATCCTAACCTTTGCACGAATGATGACATTAATGCCAAACAGGAACCTGTTGACCTTAAGTTTATCGGTATTCAGGTGCGGAGCATACCGAAGAAGCTCCATAAAATGGGCCTCATACTCGGGCACCGTATGGTCACCCTGTCGCAAGGCGTTGAAATCGTTGATTTGAAGCTCAATGAATTCCTCGGATAGACACCTCTCCCAGAACTGTTCCTCGAATAGTTCCCATGACATGTCATCAACGACCATGTTCAAATGTAGTAGGAGCGTCTTCCACCATAGAAGAGCACTCCCCTTCAGATGAAAGACCGCCCTGCAGAACTTCATGATTTAGGTCGTAATCACGAAGCGTGAAGCACGTTGCCTTGCTCTCCATCCATGCCTTGACGACTAATCCCTCTGCGACACTCATGGACTTGAGAACGTATCCCTCTCGAGTTATATATGAATGATAACGGTACTAGTTGGGGCGCATTGTGGACCCTCAAGGGTACAAGCGCCCTGGCCTCATCTCAATATAGATGGTGAATCAAGGCCTCTGACATTCCCTGGAAGGACCTTGTCAGACCATCATCTTCCCTTACAAAAATCAAATCCATCCCAAGGACTTGTTCTTCCCCTTGGGGGTTTGACTCTGAGGATGCAGGAACTTCTGGAGGCATCGCACCTCCTTCCACGGCACCACATTGTGAACCTCTGTGGCATCCTCTAATCGAGATCACCGCATGGAGACATTAAAGTTTAATTAGTGCTAGGTTATTACTCAAGGGTTTACTGCAGGGGAAAGCATGGTAATCCACAATCGCAGAGTTGAACCCACTCTGATACCATATGTGATGACCCCATTTCATTACGAATACATGCGATGCAATGCAAAAGAAAGATTTTTTTTTAATTTTTTTTAAGCAGGAAGGCAACAATGACAACAATTAATCAACACAACTTGACGTTGAACACAACGCACGCAAATCAGGAAATAGACATCAATGACCCAGCATACTGGCACATCATGAAACTGGATGACACATGTGATAATCAAATTGACAAATAAAATGACTAAGCTAAGGGACAACATCAATATCAACTAGACGCAACCAGTATCAAATGACACAGGTAACTTGAACAATCACGAAGAGCAAGGAACAAGCACAACAAGAGTTACAACACAAGATCCAACATAAATTACAATGAACATAACACCCACATCAGGAAGCACATGACTCATGCTAGGTTATTCTTTGCTTCTATCAATCAGGGCGTGCAATGATCCCCTCATCAAGAATCATGCCGTCACAAAGCGATAGGCATGACAGTAACCAAGGCGCAACATAACGTATCTAGACCCAAGAAAAATCCAATGCGCAAGGATACTGAATTAACTGTCAAAAACATGAAGACTATACCCAAGCACCTAATAGACAAGTCAACAAGACGCAAGTGACATCATTCAATAATTAAATTGCGCAACCAACTGAAGGATTCTTGTTTTCTTAGGAGGCACTTTTCCAGGAAGTCTCCCACACTGTAAACAAAAATAAATTGAATAGTATCTAAAAATTCATGTGTATGGGTATTCTATTTTAATTCTCTATATAATAGAATGTTATTTGAAAGCTAGATTAGTCATATTGATATAAGGAATTAGTACTTACATTTGCTAAAATAAATAATTTCTATCATCATAAACAGGTAAATTAAAATATTAAGAACATGAATACAAGGGGTTTTCTTTTGGGTTAACAATAGAAATTCCACATCAATTTATCTGTCAGTTAAAAATAGTTGTCCGAAATAAAATCGTTGTAAAAATATATATATATATATATATATATATATATATATATATATATATATATATATATACAAGATCGTTGTCTGTCATTCATTATTATTAAAAATCATTGTCATACACAGCAACAATTACAACGCAGTCACACACAGTCATAAATTTGTTGTCATACATAGTCATAAATCGTTGTCTATCATACATTAGATAAAAACGTTGTCTACCATATTCGTTTTCCAATAACAAGTCTATTGATTGATAAAACTATAAAAACATTGTCTATCACATTCATTGTCTATCATATTCACATATAAAAATGTTGTATATCACATTCGTTGTCTATCATATTCAAATTATATTAACAAGTCTATTTATTGGTAAAACTATAAAAACACTATCTATCATATCCGTTGTTTGAATGATGAATCGTTGTCTAACACAGGTAGTTGTCTAATAATAATCATTTATGGTAAATCGCTATGTGAAATATGGGTAAATCACCCAGAAAATTGTGGTGTGAATGTTGTGTAAAGGCTGGGTAAATTGCCCAGAATTTCGTGGTGTGAGTGATGTGTAAAGGCTGGATAAATCACCCAGAAATTTGTGGTGTGAAAGTTATGTAGCATGCCAATAAAATCGTGGAGTAAAAGTTGTGCATTATTCCAACAAAATTGTGGTTGATGCTATGTAGAATGTCAGGAAAATTGTGGAGTAAAAGTTGTGCATTATTCCAATAAAATCGTGGAGTAAAAGATGTGCATTATTCCAATAAAATCGTGGTGTAATGTTGTGTAGAATGCCAGGAAAATCGTGGAGTAAAAGATGTGAATTGTGCCACAAAAATCGTGGAGTAAAAGTTGTGCATTGTGCCAATAAAATCGTGGTGTAATTCTATTTAGAATGCCAAGAAAATTGTGGAGTAAAAGTTGTGCATTATGCCAATAAAATCGTGGAGTAAAATACAGTTGCTATTCAAATGCAACTCAATCACAGGAGAAAAATAAGATCGTTGTGTTTAGAGCATAAGTAAACTCGTTGTTGATAAATCGCCTTTTCCGAGGAAAAGAGAACGGGTATAAGGTTGGTAGGGGTCACCCAGATCGTTGGGAAAGAAAAGAAAATGATTTTTCCCCTTTTACAAGGAGCCAAGGAATCAGAGATCAATCCTTCAGGAATTAATCAATCAGAACAAAGAGATAATCACCAAAACAAACGTAGAGATAATCACCAAAAAAAATGCAAAGATAATCAATCACAAGAAAACGCAGAGATTAATCGATCAGAGATGAATCAACAAAAACGTAGAGGTTTATTATTTCAAAATGTTGGAAATCATCATTAAAAAAAACATAGAGATTTACCATTCAATAACGCTGGAAATCATCAAAAAAACACAGAGATTCTTTTCCATCAAAACGTTGGGAATTATCATTAAAAAGAACGCAGAGATTTACCATTCCTCTATGCTGGAAATCATCAAAAAGAACACAGAGTATAATCGAAGTGTAATCAATCAAGACGTAGAGAACCAAAACAACTCTGAGGATCAACGTAGAGAATCAACACAACTCTGAGAATCAAATGCAGAGAAACAAACGATGGTGGACTGGAGAGAATAAATTCCCAAGAGAGAATTCCTTACTGGGTAGAGAATGATCCTACAGTTATTATCCATGCAAATGAAAGCAGGGCATTTGAATCTAAGTCTTTAAAAACCAGAGTGACGACCGTTGATTCGGCTCCTGGCCTACTGCTCAGGCACAAACTAATAACTTAAAGGATCATAGAACATAGGATAAAACAAAATCTGCATCTAGAGATACAAGAATGCAGGCAAGGTTTTGAGTGCGGGGCTCATTATGTCCATGCGCAAGGAGACAATAACTCATAAATCAAGGATACAGTGGATAGCAAGGATTCTTATTGAATAAATCAATCGACAAGGGGATTACAATTACCATAGAAAGACATGTGCAAGGAAATCTTATGACAAGGATATCTTCATCCGAGTACAGTAAAATAAACAAGTGTAAATTAAATTTCATTTCAAGTAACAACTTAACCGACATACCTTAGCCAAATGTGAATGCTCTGAAGTCGTTGTCTCGCACGTGCTCTGTCCAATTCCCGCTTTCCAACCAATGTGACCTCACCGGTACCTCCCAGCCAATGCTAGGGGTACTCTTCTTCCCCTTTAGCCCCCCAAGATGCAAAGGGGCATGCACACACAATACCAGATAATGATAGCACCCAGCTCGCCTTGCAAGGTCGAGCTACCACTCGTTACCTGAGATGGATATCCCAACTCCCATAAGAGAAAGTTCAGTCAAGATAAAATTTCAACAGTGTAACATTGCGCAAGCCAAATCCTCTTCATACTCCTCCTCCATCTCTTTTATAGAGTTTTCCAAGTAATTAGTTTCCCACATTCTCATTAAATTCCCTTTTTTATTTAATTAATTTCAAAAAACCTCCCCCGTACACATGTTGCCCGATCCCCTAGTTGCACCAGAAAATCAATTTTAATAATTAATTAAATACTCATATTTCCTTCACCCACAAAGATAATTCCTAAAAACGCTCATCGGTGTCCCAATATTCCCTTACAATTCTTAAATGACTTACGCCTTACTTAATTCCTAGTTGAGTTCATAAATAGAAAGTTCCAAATGCTAGATTCCTTACTAAGTTAGACACTCATCTTTTTCTTTAAGTTTCCCCCCTTTCTTAAGTTTCACTTTTTCCTTAAGTTTCATTTTCTTTTAAGTTTCCCCTTTTATAATTAAGTTCATAATTAGTAGTTTAAATAAACAACCATTTACTCTTTTTATGAATTTAATCCTCCATTACAAATCCCTTTTTATTTTACTTTAATAATTAAAGTTTGAATTTCTCTTATTAGTTATAAAAGAACCTTATTGAAATTTTATAAAAAGAATCTTAGTGAATTAAAATTTTATAAAAGAACCTTATTGAAATTTTATAAAAAGAATCTTAGTGAATTAAAATTTTATAAAAGAACCTTATTGAATTAAAATTTTATAAAAAAAAAACCTTAGTGAATTAAAATTTTATACAAAGAACCTTAGGGAATTAAAATTTCCACTTTAATCTGGTTATACGTCTAATTAGTTATTGTTTTTTTTGTTCTAAGGTTCTACTCAGTCCTAGGTTTTTAATTCACTAGGCTTGGCGACAGTTCTTAAGGGAAAAAATTAGTCATTCAACTTTAGTTATCACATCATTCATTTTAAGGTCGACTAGGTTTATTCACTTACCAGTTAAAATCGTGACGTGCCCTTCAAGACGCACTGCGTGCTCCAAAGGTGCCACCTGCCTCTTTCTATTTTTCTTGCGTAACGTGCCCTTCAAGACGCACTACGTGCTCCAAGGGTGCCACTCGCCTCTTTTCATTTTCCTTGCGCGACGTGCCCTTCAAGAAGCATTATGTGCTCCAAGGGTACCACTCACCTCTTGACTGAATTTGGTAGACGTCGAACCCTTGGAGTCAATACTCCACCAGGTGATCTTGTGGGAGACTAGGGGCCTCTAAGGAATAAAGCCCCTGCCTTATTGCACGCCCCTTAGAATCATCGTGAGAGACTGTCACAGTCTACCCTCACGACATTGTGGGTCTTCTCGAACTAGGTAATCGTTAACCTACAGTTCGAGCCACGGCGAGAGTGCTACTAGGTTGTGGCAGGGCTACTGCCACACCTCTCCCTCAAAGTCTCTGGTTGTCGTGTGTGACCCCTCTACTCCAAATGTGAGTCTGTTCGGCAAGCTATCGTCAGCATGCATCCATCAACGAATCATGTTTGCAATAATAATCAATCATCATAACATCTAATCATTTGTACATATGTCATATCTACCACATTCAAACCCTAACAGTTCACTCCCTGACTCGATCCAAAGTCCAAGGGGTTTCATCGATGCCTCTGCATCCTCAATGTCCAAAGTCTTTCACACTCAGGAGAACCCAGTCAATAGCACCTATTTGTGTAAATACAACAAAATAACATCTCATCAAATCTATAATATCTCATAATCATAATCAAAATGACCAATAATATAATAACCCAGATCACTTGCAATCAAGTGTCCTCAAAGATTAAGTTCGCTCAGTGCGCGCAAGAGCGGGAAGTTACAATAAACTTGATAAATGTGAGTACTCCTATTGTTTGTGAATACCATATCCATTGAGGAATAGTCGACCCTTACCAGTTATATGTAATATTGATCGAATGCCAAGTCGTCGTTGTTATCATCTTCTATTCTCCATGTCCTTGATCGCAAGAGATTTAAGCAAAATATATCAAAGTTATTTTCCCTAACGATGCATATTTGCATCGCATATATGTTCAATATGCCAAGAACTAGTAGAGACTAATAGAAAGTTGGTAGATACTTGACACATACTAGGCATATGCGTTAAGACATCCCATGTGCTAGGACCCCTACCATCTTCTCTGACTACTCCTTCATACTGCACTAATGAACCAAACAAACACTAATGATAATTCGATCAAGGTAAGAAATTATGTCTTTTTAACTTATGTATCCATACACAATTTAGAGATATTGCAAAAAAACAATAGGTTTATGTTCTAACATGATGAACGAATATATGGTTGATATACCTAATATGATGAAGAAGTTGCACCGAACATGAAATCGGGGGAGAAGGCTTTCCTATCCAACTTAGATATTGTCACTTGAATGCCCAATAAAGAGTAGAAATGTAGTACCTGCATCAGTACAGACACCTCCATGTCTGCCAAAATGGAGAAATTGTCTGGTCTCAAATCAAGAAACCGATTTCCACAGCACTACAAGAACAATTTGGAGGTATTAGTGGTTATGTAGAATTGAAATATGTTTGTCGCTAGGGTAAGGTTCCCTTCGTCATCCCTATGGGATTACTAAGGAAATTGATGTTTCAGCTTGCAAATCCTACCATTTTTCTCTAGGTGGTGACACACAGAGCATCGATTGCATAGACATCAAATTGTCAAATATGTAGTGAGACGATGAGGAGCATAAAGCATCGATTGCATCGACTTGTAGTTTAGATATATGACTGCAGTGACAAGCTCAGTTGCAGTGCATCGACTTGTAGTGTTAGATTGTGTCATCAACGGTGAACGATGAACCTCGACTGCAACTTTAAACCGTCTCGATTGATATTACCAAGGAATGTGTCGCCCTTTACAACATTGGTAGGAAAAATATTTATTACAATCACATTGAGAAGTGTGAAGACAACAATAAGACTTTGAATTCTTTGACCAATAACATAACAGATAAATGATATTTAAAATTCAATTTTAATTAATCTTTTTCCAAACTTTGGTTAAATGGATGCATAAAGATAATTCAAAGTGAAAATAATATATAGTCAACAGTGGAAATAACACTATATATTGTTGGAGGTAGTATAATAATCACGAGTAAAAAAACCTTATAAAACATGACATGAAAACCAACCAAAAAAAATATTGATAAAATTCATTTTTAACTATAAATTTTTTTAAAAAATAAAAACTGAAAGACAAACTTTCTCATACATAAAATTTATATAATGTTTTTTTTTAACTTCAAACATCGATTTTTTTTTCCTGTTTTAATTTATTAAAATTAAATAACATTTATCATCTTCATCTCATTATCTATTTGTCACATAAATACTTTTATGTAAAATTGTTTGACACGATTTGACATGTAGTGGACTCTCGTTTTGACAGAATCAAGTAATTTTCAACTTGATTCATGGATGTCAAGAGAAGTGTGAAATGAAGACTAATGGCCTCATTTGCCCAACAAAAGCTGCTGACGAGACCGGGAAAGTATTAAAAGTGACTTTATAAAAGATATGCGACCGGGAAAGTATTAAAAGTGACTTTACAAAAGATATGCGCGCACCAATGTGAAGGTAGTTGTGAGACGGTGAAATGAGGCATCGCATCACATTCATATATTTATTTCATCGCAACGAAGTTCACATCGCACTATCCATATATTCGCATCATATTACTTCATATATAAATACAAGTAAATATACATCCATCGTTTTAAATATGTAATTTTTTAATTTAACACATCCCAATATTCATATATTTCATTCATAATTTAATTATCATAAGTTTTGTTATTTTAATTAAAAAATCATATATGTAAGAAATTAGTGATTTTTAATTTATAACTACATATAAATATAAATAAATATAAATAGAATAATATATATTATTTTTATAAAAAAAACTTTCAACCCTATTTTAAATTAATAATAATTAACTAAATAATACTATCAAAATAAAGATACATTCTAATCAAAATAAAGCATCATGCTTATGAAACAAACCACACAACGCAACTAACTATATACAAAACAAGGCATCACAATTATGAGAATGATTAAAAACATATATATATATATATATATATATATATATATATATATATATATATATATATATAATTTTAGAAATAAATATTAGTGGATTATTTTTAAGGTATGTTTAGTTAATATTTTTAAATAATACAAATAAAGGATTATATAATTGTATTTAATTTAATGTGAATTGGGTTTAGCTAGAGTGATTTGTGTTGAGGGGTGTTTTCTCCACCCAAGTTCAATTCTAGCAAGTGACATGTTTGGTTCTTAAATGAGCACACTATCGAAAAAGCCTCTTTCTCCTTTCTACAAAATTTGGTTTACTCTGGATACAGATGTACAATCTACTTTGAACATATAAACCAAATTTTAACCATAATTTAGATTTTATGTCTTTCTTAAAATAAAAATTTATAATCATTTAAATAAACTTTATAAGAGACTCAAGTACATCAAACACAAACTCAAGGAGTGGAACAAGGAAACCTTTGGAAACATAAACCAATAAAAGAAAAATCTCGAGGACAGAATGAGGATACTCCAGGAACTCTGCATAGATGAATACACAGAGGATCGGAAAAGAGAAGAGATCCAAATGACCTAGGAATGGGAAGCAAGATGCCGGTAGGAAGAAACTGTGTGGTGCCAAAAGTCCAGAATCAGGTGGCTAAAGGAAGGGGAGCAGAATACCAAGTTTTTTCATATAACAACCATTGCAAGAAGAACCCACAACAAAATCCTGAAAATTAGGGATCAGGATGGGATCGAAAGAGAATCCCACAAGGAAATTGAAATTACACTGGTTAATCACTTCAAGGGGATAGCCCAGGAATCCAATCAAGACAAAACAGAGGCCATACAAAGGATAACTCAGCACATCCCCAAGGTGGTCACCGAGGAACACAATTTCAATCTAAACAAACCCATAACAAAGGAGGAAATCGACCAAGTAGTCCAGGAGATGCCCAATGGAAAGGCCCCAGGTCCAGATGGTTTCACAGTGGAATTTTTCAAAGCCTGTTGGGAAGTGGTAAAACAAGATGTTTATGGGGTGGTGGAAGATTCCAGATGCTCAGTCATCATTTTGAAAGCGTTAAATTCCACAATGATCACGCTAATCCCAAAATAAAATGAAGCAAGGACTCCAGATCGCTACAGGCCTATAGCATTATGCAATGTAGTGTACAAGATAATCTCCAAAGTCATAGCCAATCGCTTAAAACCTCTCCTACCCCAACTAATCTCACAGGAACAGGTCTGTTTCGTAGAAGGAAGACAAATAATGGACAACATCATCCATGCCCATGAGCTTATACACACTCTGAAAAGCCAAAGGAGAGGGGGGATGACAATCCAACTTGACCTAACGAAGGCTTACGATAAAATTAGTTGGCACTATATGGCCAAGACGTTGGAAGCCTTTGGGTTTGAACAACACTGGATCAACTGGATTGTCAATCTAGTGTCAATGACAAGCTACTCTCTGCTAATCAATGGAGCCCCAACGAAACCCTTCTGGCCTTCAAGAGGCATTAGGCAAGGAGACACACTATCCCCCTTCCTGTTCATTCCGATGATGGAAGGGCTCAGCAGAAGCATAAAAAGTGCAACTGTAGCAGGAGAACTAAAAGGCATCAAACCTTTCGAAAATTGTCCAACCTCCACACACCAATAGTTCGTTGATGACACCCTACTCCATGGCACACCCACAGTCAAGGAAGCAAAGACCTAAAAACCAATCTTAGAAGATTCCTTTTTAACACTAATCCACTCCAAATCCATGTTCTACTTTTTTAACACTAATCCTGCAATCCAAAGAAACCTAGCCAACATTCTGGGGTTTGAACGCAAAACACTCCCAACAAAATACTTGGGAATCCCCCTGATGCATAGAGCATGCAAAATGGCAACATGGGAAGGAGTGATCAACAAACTGCAGGAGAGGGTAAAAAATTGGACTTACAGAGCTCTCAACCTGGCAGGGAAGCTTATCCTCACCATAGTGGTTCTACAAGCAATTATGGCGTATATGATGTCATTGTTTCCAGCTCCCAAATGAATACTACAAAAGATAAGAGCCATTCAAAGAAATTTCCTATGGCAAGGTACAGAAAATAAAAATAAATGGGCCCTAGTAGCCTGGGAGAAGGTATGCAAACCAAAAGGCAAAGCAAGCCTGAGGTTACAAGACCCACAGGTAACCAATGAAGCCTACGGGGAAACACTCTGGTGGAGATGGGTCAAGGACAACTCAGTATCGTGGACAAACCTCTGGAAGGCCAAGTATGCCAAGAACATCAATGATCAAGAACGAATTTGGTTCATGGGCACAAGGGAGGGATCAACTATCTGGAATCTATCCTGGCGCAACAAGAACTAGATCCATAAACACAGCTTCTGGGAAGTCAGGAATGGTCAAACAACCAGATTCTGGGAGGACGTGTGACAACAAGAACCCAGAATGGAAAATCCGAACAGGGAGGAACTACAATAACAAATGGCAGCGCAAGGTAAAACAAAACTCCATCACTACTAGAAGCATAGAATTGATAGAGACAGATGGAGGACCTGGGATAAACTCAACCCACAAAATAGAGATTGTATCCCAACCCTAACGAAAGAGGTGGAAGAGGAACTGGGGAAAAGGAAAATTGCAGTCTCATAGGAAGAGGACCAATTAAGGTGGGGCAGGGAAAATAGTGGGGAATTCAACTTAAAAGAAGCATGACAGTACATCGTCGACCAGGAACAAGAGGACCCGACGCAACAGTGGGGAAATATTTGGCACAACCCCCAATGGAAAAAAATCAAAATGTTCAAATGGTTAGTTCTCCACAACAGAATTCTAACTTGGGAAAATCTCAGGAAAAGGGGTCATATAGGTACATCTCTCTGCCACCTCTGTCAAGCTAAGGAGGAAACAACCAATCACCTCCTCGATGAGTGCATTTACACAACAGATCTATGGATTGGGCGGCCGGTATCTATCGCCAATCCAATAAGATCTGGGGCAACATCAGTGCAACCATCAACAATTGGAATGAGAGTTACATCGAAATGAAATGGTGAACCTCTGTTGGACACTAACGTTGGGGATGATCATCTGGGCAATATGGAAAGAAAGGAATTGGCGCATCTTCAGGAATGAAAGCCAACCGGAAGGAAAGCTCAAGGATGCAATAATCTCACAAATACAAGAAACGGTACAGAGCCACAACTGCAAGAAGGAGAAAACGCAACTCACCGACCAGGACGCCCGCATCTTGGAATGTTTTCACCTAAAATATGGGCGCAACGGCACAATGGTTTCACGGGATCTGCAACTCCAAATAGGAGATCGCAACTGGACCCCCCCACTGTTGGGGTCCCTCAAATTAAATTTTGACAGGGCGGAAAAAGGGAACCCAGGAATGGCAGGGATCGGAGGGGTGATCAGAGACAGTGGGGGTAACACCATCCGGCTATACGCTGGGAGTATGGGAAACTCAACCAACAACGCAGTGGAATTTGGAGCCCTGGAGCTTGGCCTTGAAATCCTAAGACAAGAAAGGATGACAAACACTATCGTGGAAGGAAATTCCACCCTAGTCATCAACACAACGAAGAGACTCCATAATGGCACTAGAGTGGGAAAGGTTCAGAGACACTAGCGTCTGGCCCTTTCCCTATAGAAAATCCAGGAGAATCTGATAAATTTGAACACAGTGGAGTTGGGATGGGTCTGTAGGTCATCGAATGGCCTGGTGGACAGACTAGCCAACGAGGGGGTAGATAAGGAAGGTCTGGAACTAGACACTACCTGGATCAGCATCCTGAATGATCAACTCAGAACAAACTACATCCACCTAGCGACAAAATACTTTGAAGGAAGTTTAAGCAAGGAAGGTCACATCGAGAAGGGCAGTGCAAGGTCCAACAACGGGCATGCAGAATCCATCCAGGATATGATTGTTGAACACTCGGTCACCAATCACCATGAAGGATCGGCACAAACAATTGGCGGGAGTATGATAGCAAGACCCTTGTGATAGAAAGAGGAGCGGGGAAAGCACGAGGGAAAGTATAGACGACAAACCGCATGCAACGAATGATGTAAGGCATGAGGGAGTGACATGGTCCAGAACCGATCCTCTATGCCAAAGTGCAGATACGAAGAGAAGCACAGTAGGATCTCAAACGAGCAGGGGCAGGGACCCGTACAGGGATAAAAGGCGAGTCATCATGATCATACAAGCCGCAACCGGAATAAAGGATGGGAATTATTACCACTATGGGCAAGCCATGATTGGAAGGACCAGCTCGCATCAGGAGTAGCTCAATAAGAGGAACGACAAAAGAAATAGTTGCAAATAGAAGGAGCACAACAGCAGGGACTACCACAGATACAAGGACAGGGAAAGGAAGAATCCTTGCGAAGTGAGGTATAGGATGAATAACCAACAAAGGAGTTGCGACAGACCAAGCAGGATGGTTCGAATGAAGTGAACGTATAGGAAGAGGAACCCCCTTGGAAAGGAAGTCCCGAATAGTCCACGATGGGTTTCAAGAATGAACCAGGCGACAAAAGTTGTGGAGGGAACCTTCCAAACTCTAGTACCACCGAAAGGAAAAGAGACCATTACCCATTGGGAAAAGGAAATAAAATAAAAATGCAAAGGCAAAGCATGGGATGCACTGGCACAGGAAGCAGACTAGGTAACCGATCCAGGGGCCACACAGCCCATGGAAACCCTCTACCATAAAATAGTGGAGATGGTGTGGCTAACAAAGATGATGATCGGTAAAGTGAGTTCGAAAATGGAAGACACCAGACAGGAGGGTAACAAGGAACTCAAGAAAATGTTGGAAGAAATCATGAGTTGCCTAAGTAGTTTGGAAACTATTACCAAATTGTTATGTGAGGTCGAGAAGGACCAGAAATCCAAGTTGGAGCAGTTGGCTACTCAATTTCACCTCTATCTGCGTTATGTCCACCACATGGATATCACACCAGCCAATGGACACGATGCACCAGCCCATATTAGGAAGACGCGCACAATCCCCCAGAAGGTGGAAAACAAGAGCCAGGCAGATGGCAGGGAGAAACACATCATTGTCTTGGACTAGTGAATGGTTAGTCGAATGGTTAGTTTGGCCACTACCCTCTCGAGATTAGTAGGTTGACGCAACATCTATTTTTTATGTATGTTTGCTTTTCCTTTTCAAATTGGATATGGTGGGACTGGCTTGGTTTCCCCTGGTGGCAGACCAATCCCACCCCTCGTATATATGAGTAAGCGCAAGTCGGGGACCACTCGTCTGGTTTCCTACTAGGAATACCAGGAGCCCCCCCCTTTTTGTATCATAATCGTTTT
>ML776677.1:1817385-1846710 GCA_009831015.1 Picea engelmannii | reverse complement strand
TAAAGAGGGATAAAAAAGAGAGATGCGATATTTACAAAAAAATTTAAATACTATAGATATGATGTTTCCATTTAAAGATAATACAAATTTGAGATATTTTTAAAGTCCAACAAAACATATGTTTGATTATACCAACACATTCTATGCTATAAAGATTTATGGCTTTGCATACAAAACTGTGAAAAAAACACCTAGGTATAAAGCAAATTTACATAACATAGACAACTACAAACTTAGTAAAACACATGTTTTCTCATAGCATCATCTTAAACCTTGTTTGAAGGTGGAGAGGTTTGCTTGTCAACTCCATTACCTCAATCATTTCATGCATTATTTCTTCTTCTTTGTATTCCACATGAACCAAACCACTTAAGTGACCAAGATCATACCAGTTGTTCTCTAGCTAAAATAAGTCAGGAGCTTCATCTGATGGGATATTTGAATGTAAATAATAAGACAATTCTTATTCAACTTTGGGCTTAATCTAAATGTTTTATATTTTGGTTTTTTAGATAACTATCACTAGATTATACATTTTTTGGTGAAATCACTAATTTCCATTCTTAATATTTTTTTTGTATGCATAAATAGAATCAAAAAATTTACAATTCAACAACTCAATATTACAATTTTAACAATTTCTAACTGAATTTAAATTTAAGATAAAAATTAAAAAAAGAAAGATAAAACCTTTAAAATAAGTTTCTATGATGGATATATATAATATTTCGACAAGCAGGCAATCTTAACCGGAAGAGAGAAACTCCACACTTCCTAATAATGGGATATTGAACCTCTTGGTATAACTCCTCCGCTCTACCAAATTTGGTAGAATTCGTCTATCTCACGGAGCAATGTGTTGCACATAATCGGCTTTGAAACTAACTAGAATAAATAATATTATTTCATCCAAAAACATTTGCACTCAAAACTAGTATTAACTTACATTGGTCAATAGCGTCATTGCAACTTCTTTATTACTACCTGTCGGCTACGGCACGGTCTCGAGTAATCCACCAACCATTTTTCAATGAATTTGGCCGCAACTCCATGGTTTTATTTTCGATATAGTTCTAAGTTTCATGAAACACTTTTTCTTTTTGAGAAATATTAAATACTTAAAATATTTTATTTAATCAATCAAAAGCTTTGAAGTCTTATTAGTCCCTTCCGTAGGCATAGAGGGACTATAGCGATCGATAATTCATTGACTTCATATTAGTTTGTCCTTTGACCATAAATATTTGCATATTATCTATTGTTGGAACCGGGGAACTGAAAACATCGATTTTTATATAATAAAAAGTACCATATTTTTCATGATCTGATTAGACAACGAAATGGAGGTCTTATTGTCGGCTTCGCTATTCCCAATGTTATATATGTTGGCATATCCAAAGTATTTGATCGTATATGGTATTTTTGAATCATATATTTTCTTATGAATTGGTCGAAGGTGGATTAATGCTAGCATTAGTTCGAATGTTTGGTTTAGCATTTTCTGCTAGGTAAATTTATGGAAATGTTTGGTGTGTTGGCATATCCAAAGTTTGGCCTTTGAATACATTCTCTATTGTTTGAACTATTGTTACATAAATTATAATAAATTTTTGGGATACGTCAGAGACCTGCCACATTGCATTTTTTTCTTAAATGTTTACAGAGCATTTATGACAGACTTAAATGTTTACCTAACGGGCTTCGCAACATTGAATGTTTACTTAGCAGGCTTTTTACAATACATTTTCTTTTGTTTTATTTATTTATATGCTTCAGCGCCATTATTGGTTCACTGGTTCATGCTTGTTTTTTGCATCTCCATTGATTTCTTAATTTATTGTTGTTGTTGTTCTTGTATGGTTGTTCGTGTTGTTGCATTTTGCACGTTTGGGGTTCTGCAACCGCGATTGGAACTGCGTCATTCCTGGTGGATTGGTTATTGCTTGCTTGTTTTTTCATTGTGTGTTGTTTATTGTTGTTTGATTCGACTTTGTAGGGTTCGGGTCCTGTGGTTGCAGTTGGGCCTTTTGGTGCTTCTTAACTAGGTTGTTATTTGCTTCTTGTTCTTGTTTGACTAGGGTTTGCAATGTTGTGATGTTGCATCCATAGTTGGATCTGTTGTTACATTCTTTTGCAGTGGACTCTCCATAAAATACTATTAAGATAAAATAACATACAAAAAAATTTGCAGTCAATGTAAATTGCATCTCTTACGCGTTGAACCAGAGTTTGTCGGCCTCAAACTATATTTCATAACTGGAGATGTTTTTTCCATGTTTTATGTCTTACTATGGTTTCATAGTTATGAGAGTGAGTTTTGTTGTGTGAGCGATATAATTGTTCTCTCCCTTTTTTTTCCCTCTTGTAAATTGCGTTTTTGGTTCTATAGTTTCTCATTTTTCTGTGGTCATTCTGAACGACTGTCGTTCGGTTGCATACTTAACCAGTTTTATGGATGTGGCTTCGAGGATAGGTGTTATCAAACTGTAGCAACTTGTTTTCGGAGTATACATCTTGCACCCAGAACTTTTGTGCTCTACAATTCGACCCCGCACTCCTCGAAGTCACAACCATGCCTCTGCCTATGATGAGTTTGTCTATCCTACCTACCTTTTGTAAATTTGTTGAACCTGCATAGAATAGATCTATCTAAACAATAATACACACATTTGCAGAGAGAATTGGAAAAGGAAGAAGGAGAGAAAGAATGGAAGAATTCTCATTAACCGTTGTGAATAATGAATAATTTACACATGATATACTCTGTATAACTCAATGAGTTCGACTTGAGGTGAACCAAGTCGTCAGAGTGGTGGTCTAGAGTGATATGGACACACACCAGTAGTTACGGGAGTGAAATTCCACCTATTCTAGTCTCTCAGACAGTTACGAGAGTGAACTTCCACCTAGTTGAGTTAACTAGCCAATTAGTCTTCAGTTAACTCACTGAACAGAAAGTAGTGAGGAGTTAACTCAAGGAATCAAGGCTAATGCGCCACTATGGTGATGATACCAAGGCAAGGTTGAATTATCATGGTGATGATCCCAATGTTGCATGGTGATGATCTCTATGCAACATCTAAACTCAACTCAACTAGTCAAACTGAAGTGTGAACTAAAAGAGAATATTCTCCAGGTGGAATATTCTCTCCTAAAATATAGGAGACTAGATAATGACTAATTATGACTAATAAACAAATAAAAACCTTAGGAAAAATAAATCCTAGGTGTGTGTTGAAGTAACTCCAACACCCCCCCTGAACATCATTATGGTGAAAATAAAGATTGGTTCCCAGCAACGAGGCCATGTTAGGTACCCAAGTACAAAATATACACTGAAAATAAAGTGAGGAAAGAGGAAAAATATCATGGGAAACCCCCCCCCCTCAAGGTACAATGTATGTAAAAAGAAGAACTACAGTTGCTAGGCAACTGTGTCCTTCACTCCAAGACGACCTCGCAGAGAATGGAATTTATGCTCAGTGAAGGTCTTGGTGAAAATGTTTGCCGTATGTTTTGCTGAAGGACAGAACTGTAAGTCGATGATCCCCTCATGTACTAAGTCTTGGATGCAGTGCATGTGGATCTCGGTGTGCTTCATCCAGTGCCTCTGAACTGGATCTCTGCAGAACTTCAGAGTGCTCTGGTTGTCACACCAGATAACGATCGACCGATGAAACTGAATGCCCAACTCAGTGAGAAAATGTTGTAGCCACATAGCCTGCATGGTTATGTTAACTACCCTTATGTACTCTACCTCGGCTGAAGATAGAGCAATGGCAACTTGCTTATTTCTCGACCAACAGATGGGCCCAGAACCAAGACTGAGTGAGTAACCAGATGTGGACTTGCGATCAATGCTATCACCAACCCAGTTGAAATCAGTAAACCCAATGAGATCTAATGTAGTGTCTGCTTCATAATGAATCCCAAAGGTGATGGTGCCCTGTACGTATCAAAGGATACACTTTTCATCTTTCCAATGAAGCTCATGTGGCTCCAGCATGAACCTGGAAAATGCACCAATTGCATATGAGAGGTCTGGTTTGGAGTGTGTGAGATACAACAAGATCCCCAGTAGTTGTCTGTACAGTGTGTTGTCAACCAGTGGAGTCTCCCTGCCATCCTCAAGTTTGACTCCTGATAGGAAAGGAGTCAAAGTAGACTTGCAGTCTGTCATGTGAAATCTCTCAAGGAGATCTCATGCATACTTGGCTTGAGACAGTTTGATGCCTGATGCATCTTGACTGATCTCAAGTCCAAGGAAGAAGTGTAGTGAACCCATGTTCGTCATCAAAAACCTGTCATGAAGAATCCTCTTGACTGTAGCAATCACTGGAGTCGAGCAACCAGTGATCAATAATTCATCGACATGCAGAACTAAAAGTAGAAGTGAATCAACCATCCTGAGCATGTATACATTTGGGTCTGATTTACAATGTACAAATTTCTATGACAACAGGTAGGAGTCCATCTTGGCATACCATTCCCTCAGAGCCTGCTTGAGGCCATAAAGTGACTTCTTCAGTCGACAGACCAAAGATGAGTCCTGCATAAATCCCTGGGGTTTCTCCATGTAGATCTCCTCAGAGAGATCACCATGAAGAAATGCATTCTTCACGTCCATCTGATGGACTTCCCATCCATTGGCTACCACAATGGCAAGTGCCAAGCATATGGAATCCATCTTCGCTACTGGAGCGAAGGTCTCATCATAGTCAATACCATGAACCTGCTGAAAGCCTTTGGCAACAAGCCTGGCTTTGTATCTGTTGATCTGTCCATCCACTGCGCTCTTGGTCCTGTAGACCCATATGCATCTGACAAGTTTCCTCCCAGAAGGAAGGGGAACCAGATCCCAAGTTTGGTTCTCGAGGAGGGACTTCTACTCCTCCTGCATGGCGGATTCCAAAAATGGATTTCCAGAAGCCTCGTCATAAGACTGTGGATCTGAAGACTGACCCAAGAAAATATTCCTCAAAGGCAATGGTTCAGTGGCAGTGAGTGCAACAGGAGGCTCCTCGAAATCAGATCGATTCCTCCTAATATCTGTTGGATCACCAACGATATCCCCTGCATCCTGAAGACTAGCCTGTGTCCACTTGGGCCTCTTCTCTGGCTCTGCAACTACATCTGGATGCTCTGACTCTGCATCTGACTGTACTGACTCTGAATCTGAATCCAAATCATCTGAGTCCTATGAATAAAAACTCTTATCTGAATAAGAGTTGGCATGTGCATGCTCATCATCTCGGACAGGTGGAAGAATGAAGGTGTCTGCATGTGGTTGTTGAGGTGCATGCGAGACACTTTCCTCGAATTAGACACTACGCTCAATGATGAGACAGTCCGAGGAAAGATCAATAAGTCGATATCCCTTCACACCGTCAGGGTATCCAACAAAAATGCACTCAGTGCTCTTTGGATCAAGTGCCTTCCTCTTTTCAGAGGGAATCCTGGCCCATCCACATGAACCAAAAATACGAAAGTGGGTCACTTTCGGTTTGAGGCCGCTCCAAGCCTCGTAGGGGGTCTTATCCTTGAAAGATCTATGGGGAGATCTATTTTGGATGTATTTTGCACAATTAAATGCTTCAGCCCATAGTCTCTGTGGTAGAGACTTTGCATGCAACATGCAAGATGCCATCTCCTTTAGAGATCGGTTTTTCCGCTCAACAACTCTGTTTTGTTGTGGAGTGTAGGGAACTGTATGCTACAACAAAATCCCTACCTCATGGCAAAGATTATGGATCTCATGATTCACATACTCTCCCCCGTTATCAGTTCAGAGGACTTTGATCTTCTTTCCGGACTGTGTCTCAACCAAAACTTTGAAATCTTTGAGGTGTTGAAAGACCTCAGATTTTTACCTGAGAAAGTAGATCCATGTAAAACATGAGAAATCGTCAACAAAAATGAGAACAAACCTCGCTTTGTTTATTGATGGATGCGTAAAAGGACCAATGAGGTCAGTGTGGATCAGATCTAAAGGTGCGGAAGCTCGTTGAGACTTTCCTTTGTCGAATTTCTCTTGAGAATGTTTCCCGAGAACACATCCCTCACATACTCCCTTGGAGAAATGGATGTCTAGTAGACCATCAACTAATTTGTGCTTGCTAAGATGTTGCATGTATCTGAAATTCAAATGTCCAAACCTTTCGTGCCATATCCTACTACTTTCATCAACATGAGTAAGCAGTAACGCAGAATCAGGTTCAATGAATTCAGAAAATGTATACAATCTAGACTGATGATTTACCTCCTCGGTAGAAAACCTGGAGTTGGTTTGCATGTCATAGATGTCCACGGAATTTGGTGTGAAGATGAATTTCTTTCCGGTTCTGAAATTCGTCATCTGATACACTGAGAGAAGGTTGATAGAAAGCTTGGGAACATGCAACACATTCTCGAAGATTCCATTGGTGAGTTCAATCCTTCCTTTGTCGGTGACTTTGACGAAAGAGTTGCCCCCCATCAGAATGGGAGGACCTTTGCTTGCATCCAAAGAATAATATATTGCTTCTGAGGCAGCCATGTGATTTGATGCTCCTGAATCTACGATCCAGGCATCGGGAGAGGAGTTGATGGCAATCAAGGCATGGCTAGAATTTCCTTTCTTGGAATTCGGATCTTCTAGCTTCTTCTTCTTTGCACCCTCGGGGATGCGATCTCCAAGGTTGTTTTTCTGAAGTATTTGAGACATCAGATCTATTTGTTTTTGCATGCATGTGGATTTCGAATGGAATCCTTTGTGACAGTACATGCATTTCTCTCCTTTTCTTCCCTTTTCTCCTTTGGATCCGGAGCCATCGATGAAGGGTTTTGTGTACCCTTCCTTCTTCATATGTGCATGAGATTTCTTCTTATATTTATCTTTAGATTTCTGATATTTGTGGCTGCCATCATGCAGAGTAATTGCATGCACCCTTGGGCCTTTGATTGTGCCCATGTTGATGAGCTTGGTTTGCTCTTGTGTCAAGGATTCGATAAAGTCCTCAAGAGAAGGCATCTGTCAGGTGGCTCCAGAGGCAAATCTGACAGTATGGAATGTAGATACGAATACAGAGAATTCATGACCAAGCTTGGAAAGAATGGTGAGAACCATTTTTTTCTCCTCCTTCGATTTATCAACCCCGCAATCTTTGAGTTGCGACAGTAAATCCTTGAATTTTGTAAAGAAATCTTGGATATTCTCGAAGCTTTTTGGATCCAATGTGAGAAGATCCACCTCCAGCATGTGTCCCCTCATATCATCCTGTTTTCAAAAGAGCCCTTCCAATATGGTCCAAGCTTCATTGGGAGTCTTACAAGAAGATATATGAAAAAGGAGATCGGGAGAAATAAGACTACAAATTGTTCCAAGTGCCTCATCCATGCGATTTAAGTACTTGGATTTTTCTATGGCTGATGTCGGATCTGTATTTGTATTCATGGTTAACCTATACAACCCTCTGGATCGGAGATGTATGGCTATTTTCTCCTTCCATGCAAAATATTTGTAAGGTGTAAGAATGAATTCTTTTTGGAATTCCATCTTTTCGTTGTCTTCAATCTTTTGTACTGGAAAAAAAATTGGTGTATATTTTGCTTAGCAGTCCGTCGGCTCTAATACCATGTAAATGTGTTGAACCTGCACAAAATAGATCTATCTAAACAATAATACACACATTTTCAGAGAGAATTGGAAAAGGAAGAAGAAGGAGAGAAAGAATGGAAGAATTCTCATTAACCGTTGTGAATAATGAATAATGAATAATTTACACATGATATACTCTGTATAACTCAATGAGTTCGACTTGAGGTGAACCAAGTCACCATAGTGGTGGTCTAGAGTGATATGGACACACACCAGCAGTTACGGGAGTGAACTGCCACCTATTCTAGTCTCTCAGGCACTTACGGGAGTGAACTGCCATCTAGTTGAGTTAACTAGTCAACTATTCTTCAATTAACTGACTGAACAGAAAGTAGTGAGGAGTTAACTCAATGAATCAAGGATAATGCGCCACTATGGTGATGATACCAAGGCAAGATCCAATTAGCATGGTGATGATCCCAATTTTGCATGGTGATGATCCCAATGCAACATCTAAACTTAACTCAACTAGTCAAACTGAAGTGTGAACTGAAAGAGAATATTCTCCAGGTGGAATATTCTCTCCTAAAATATAGGAGACTAGATAATGAATAATTATGACTAATAAACAAATAAAAACCTTAGGAAAAATAAATCCTAGGTGTGTGTTGAATTAACTCCAACACCTTTCCATACTTAGTCGAGTTTTCAAAGTTTAGCGGGTTGATGCATTTTTGGGTTCAGAAAATTTAAAAGCATTTGTCGCTCTCGTCCATCCCCACTACCTTTCTCCCTTCCCAATAGACATTAATTATGCTTTGAAAAGTCACAACCGACCAGACATGTTCGAAAATATTGGCTTTAATAAGCGGAAATCTCTAGGACATCTCCCATTAAAATGAATAGATAGGTGAATATTATGGGATATGGTAATTTCTTTTGCCTGCATTTTGAATTTGCAAAAAATAAAAAATAAAAAATATTGGCTCTTTTGGTTTTCTTAAAGGCTTCGTCATAGTGCACAAACATGTCACCCACAGAGGCCTTGACGCCATGTCCCTCTTTAATATTGTGCATATCTTAGATGTCAGATTTGAGAATCTGATCGGATATGGGAATGTTAATACATGTTATTAGTCAATATTCAGCATACATATTCGAAAAGAATGTCATTAATAAGATAAAATATCGAGAACATCTGTCATTAAAACAAATTAACACAAAATCTACAGAAGATCATCCAGCGTTGCTTTTAAATACTTATTTCCATTTCTCTCTATCATCAAAAAGTCACGCTTTAGCATGCCTTCGTTCTAATGGTCCTAGTCATGGACATCTAAGACAACTTAGAGATGTGATTGAGGCCCAGATGAAAGAAGAGAGACTGTTTTTATGTGACGTGAGATTTGAATAAAAAAAAAACTATGTTATCCAACATAAACTCAAAGAGGAGGGGAAAAAAAGAACAAGTATCTTTTGGTTGGTGTTCTCCCTGTATTCGATGCTTTGGTTGGTTGAAAAGGCTACCTGGAGATTTGTTTGTTGAACTTTTTTGTTTTCTTGCTGGGAGTTGTAATGGATTTTAAGGTCATCTTCAAAATACTTCTTCGTTGAAGTATATAGTTTCTTCCAACAACATAGATTTGGCAAATGTATTGATTTCTGCATATCACACAGGAATTTATCTTCCTCGGGGGTGTCACACTTACTATGGCTTGAAAAATGGTCTGTGATGTTCGTAAACGATGTGAAATATTACTCCATTTGCGAATGTAACCAAAGGCGGGTAACAAAAACTATATGGGTGGATAAAATGACATATCATCACTACAAAAGTTTCTATTTCAAAGTTTGTTGAGCTACTTTTGGGTGTGGTAACCGACTTGACAGAAATCCATGTTCTTTGTCAAAGTTTGTTCAGTTTCCTCTAGATGTAGTTGCAGACTCCACATATTTGGCGTCACTTCCGAACATTCCAGACCTTTCTGTGGGCCCCCATATTTTCCACCGCTATGACGAAAGATATTTTCTGATGCAATCTGCAACATTTGATACACTTGCAAGATCTGTGTTGATGCATTCTGTAGCATTTGATACACTTTCCAGACCTGTGATGCCCGAAGAAGCCATGTACTTCAATAGAATAACATTTTGCAGCTGGCTTGCACATTCCTTCCAATTTACTGTAATAAAACAAAGAAGTTCAACATACAAATCTTCAGGCAGGATTTTCAACCAAACAGATGATCGAATACAGGGAGAATAGCAGTCAGAACATACTTGAATTTTTTTCCCATCCCATAGCTAATGTCACATAAAACGACTCCCTCGACTTTGAATTTGGCTTGGATCTCATTTCTAAGTTGTCTCGAATGTCAATGGTCAAGAACATTGCAAGGAAAGAACCTTAAACCCAAAGTTTTCGATGACAGAGGGAAATTAATACTTGACAAACAATGGAATGTTGAATAAACAACCATTGCAAGCAGGCCATATCTAGAAGAGACAAGATATTCAAAAAACTAGGATATATCTAGTTGGCAGCACCAATTAAGTCCAAGACCAGAAATTGATATTCAACTCGTTTTTTACGAATAAAGGATTTGATCGTCAAGAAAACTGTCAACAAGCTTCATGAATGTACATATTTTTTCTGGTCAGTCGCAGGCCAAATCCCAATCATTGTGGCAAATAATCTTAGCTATATTTTGTAATGCATATTATTTGAATATAGAATAATTGCGGGGGTTTTTTTTAAGTGTTTTCCAATCTCTGGTTTTGCTTTTCATTTTATTTTGTACCTTTTTTCCCTGTGTCGTTAAACATGGACGACAAGATTTTATTTCTGCTCATCACTACTTCAATTTAAATAAAGGCTACTATGTTCGTTGCTTACATTTTACATTGAAGAATAATTTTTCATAGGCCATACTTATGTGGCATGGGACCTATACTTAAAGAAATAAATTGGAGGACTCATCCTGCTTTCATTCTTCGGGTCCCGTAAATAGAATGAATTAATGACTTACAACAAGGCAGCTCAAGTGTTGACACAATGTTCATGTTCAATATCTTCCATATATTGCAACTTCTTCTATTTGAATAAATATAAAAACTTCCTCTTGGGAAAAACTTAGCCAATTATCTGGCCATCGGGTCCCGGGTTTGCAGTATTCAATAACTATGTTCCCTATTCCGTCATATACATCTTGCAACCAAAGAGCTTCTATGATCTCCAATTTATGCTTTAACTAGTGATAACTCACCAGGGGTTCGAAAAGCTTGGAATTAATAAAGGAACTGTTGAAGCTGCCTTAATTACTTAAATCACACCAAATTTTCATTACATTACATTTAATTTAGATATTAATGTTTATGGAGAATCGATGTTTGCTCATGTCATTGCAAGGAATACATGATGAATAGATGATAAGGATATTATCTTGTTGAAACCACAATGCAAATTCATGTTTCTTGTTGCGTTATATACATCTTGCAGTCAAAAATTTCGTGGTTTCAACGAAATTTGCGAACCGAAGAACATCCTGCAAATTGGGAGATCATTTGCATTTGAAATAGAAACAATCAATTGATATATATTAGTATGGATACTATTCAAATAATCAAAAAATTCTCCAATAATACATATTAGTATGAATACTATTAAAATAGATATCAAACCTTTCTCTTGGCCAAAACTTACCCAATTATCTGACCACCAGGCCCCGGATTGGCGGTATCCAGCACTTATGTCCCATGTTCCGTCATATACATCTTGTAGCCAAACAACTTCAGTGATCTGCAGTTTATGCTTTTACTAGTAAGAACCCACCAAGGGTTCGAAAACATTGCCATTCATAAACGGAAAAAAAAGGTTTTTCGACTGTCAGATACTTATCCCAATTCCCCTTTTCATTTTCCCATCCATTATCTCTTTTTGGTTTTATACTTAGTCGTCTTTCTATGATCGGCGGTTGCAGGGTTCGCGGGCTGACATATCTTCATCTCCATCTGTATCTTCACATGACGAATCCGACCAGTCGTTGTTCCTTTCCATTTAGTCAATTGTATGGTCGCGGTTGCCGGGCTGGCGTATTCGAACTCGCCTTTTCTTCTTCCCGACTGTTATGGCTTTCTGGATATATACTTAGTCACCTTTCTATGATATCTGGTTCCAGGGTTGGCGGGCTGATATGTCTTCATCTCCATCTATATCCTCACATGACGAATCCGACCAACCGTTGTTCCTTTCCATACTTAGCCAATTTTATGGCCGTCGTTTCCAGATTGGCTCTTACGAACTCGACTGTTTATTGTTCTGTTATATACATATTGAACTCAAAAAATTTGTGATCTACAATTCCACTACGGTTTCCTCGTATAAATTAACTTCATTCAAAGTATCTGTCGCTACCTTCCATCCCAACCAACTTCGCGTCCTTCCTAATATACATTAACTATGCTCTTACTAGTGAAAACTAGACACATTGGTATGAAAGAATTGGCGCCCGCTGCTCTGCTATATACAAATTAACAATCGGACTCCAACATTGTCCCCTCTTTCGTGTTACACATTATGCATTGAAATGTTCTGAACTATACAATTTGGCCATCAGGGCCTTGCGTCCTCTGGAGAGACCGTGTGACCGTATTTTGGATCCTCGCATTGGCGGGTTGATGAAAACTCCAAGTCCTAGTCATTGTTTCTTGTTCTGCCCATCCCCGTACTTGTTTCTAGATATGCAACACCAAATTTTTAATACTAGAATGGCATCATGCAACAAGCGTAAAAAAATTGTCATTAATAAGAAAAAGTCGGGACAACCAACCATCCCTAGAGACCTTGTCCATAAACATGAAAAGATGATCTTGCTTAGCGAAAGAAAGTCTTGTCCAGTGTTTCCATGTTCCATACTTGCACACTTTTTCCATTGCGGGTTACCAGATTGACAACCTCAAAATTGTGTTTCAAATTTTCAGCGAGTTGCAAAGAGCGCTTGGAGTTCCGAAATATACAATTTGTCTGCAGGAATGTATAAAAACTCTTAATTTTCTTTCCCTCCCCCCTCTATTATCCCTTTCTAGTTCAATATTTAGTCGCAGCTATATGATCACAGCCTCATGGATTCGCAAATTGACAACTCTTTATATATATATTCACACCATGAGCCCGACTGACCACGTTCCCTTTCGATACTTAGCCAATTATGTAATCACCGGGTCCCGTGTTTGCGATATCCAACACCTATGTCCCATGTTCCCTCATATACATCTTGCACCCAAAGAAATTATGTGATCTACAATTTATTCCTTTACTGGTAGGACTCAGCAGGGGTTCGAAAGGATTTCCATTAATAAGCAAACTGTAGATGTTCTTTTGTGAGATACTTAGTGCTTTTTTCGTTGTCTTCTTCCCGTGTAATATAACTTTCTAGTTATATACTTAGTCACCTTTCTATTATCGCGGGTCCCAATGTTGGCGTGTTGACATATCTTCATCTACATCTATATCATCACATGATGAATTTGACCGACCACTGTTCCTTTTCATACTTAGTCAATTTTATGCCTGCGGTTGTCGGGTTGGCGCTTTCAAACTTTGTTGCTTCTTGTTCCGTGATATACATTTTCCACTCAAAATTTATGTGATCTACAATTCCACCGTGGACTCTGTCCTTTTTCCCTTTTATTCTTCCCATGTATTATGGGAATATAAAGTATGGACATGATATTTTATAGAGCATGTACGGAGTCCGCATTCCATACATAACCACTTTTTGGATCGCGGGTTCTCGGGAGGGTGGGCTCAAAATTGTCCTCCATTGTTCTGTGCCCTACAAATAGCACCCAGAATTATGTGATATACAAATTGAATGCAGAATTCCCAGAATTCCACATTCCATACGAATCCAACCGACCATTATTCATTTTCATACTTAGTCAATTTTATGCCCGCAGTTGTCGGGTTGGCACTTTCTAACTCTGTTGCTTCTTGTTCCTTGATATACATTTTCCACTCAAAATTTTCATGATCTACAATTCCACCGCGGACTCCTTTGTCCTTTTTCCCTTTTTTTCTTCCCATGTATTATGGGACTATAGAGTATGGACATGATATTTTATATAGCATGTACGGACTCCACATTCCATACGTAAACACTTTTTGGATCGCAGGTTCTCACGCGAGCAGGCTCAAAATTGGGCCTCCATTGTTCTGTTCCCTAGAAATAGCACCTAGAATTCTGCGATATACAAATTGACAAGCGAACCTGTGGGCTGGCTGGATCAACGTTGCACTTATTTTCAATACTAAATTATCTCTTACTAGTGACAACTGGACACACTGGTACGAAACAATTGGCATCACACCCTCTGCAATATAGAAATTGACTACCGGATTCTGACATCGTCCTCTCTTCCGTGTCACAGATTATGTATTCAAATGTTCTGATTGATACAATTTGAACGTCGGGGCCTCGCGTCTTCTGGAGAGACCTTGTCAGCCTGTTTTGGATCCTCCTGTTGTCGAGTTCACAAAATTTCCAATTCTTGGATACTGTTTTGGGTTGGCCCTTTCGAATTTTGCTGGTTCTTGTTCTATAATATACATCTTGCACTCAAAATTTCCATTCTAGACAATTCCACCGCGCACTCAACCCTTTTTCCCTTTTCTTCTTCCCGTGTATTATCGCCTTTTGGTTATATACTTATTCCCCTTTCTATAATCTCGGGTACCATCATTGTCGGGCTGACATGTCTTCATTTCCATCTATATCTTCACATGACAAATCTAATCAACCGATGTTCCTTTCCATACTTAGCCAATTTTATAGTTGTGCTTGCCAAGTTGGCGGTTTTGAACTTTGATGCTTCTTGTTTCGTGATATACATCTTGAACTCAAAACTTTCGTCATCTACAATTCCACCACAGATTCCTCGAACTCGCAAGCTTCATTCTACCACGGTTCAGAAATGTTTCAAAGTATCTGTCGCTGCCTTCCATCCACACTAACTTCCTGTCGTTCCTAATATACATTGGTTGTGCTCTTACTAGTGAGAAATGAACACAATGGTACAAAACAGTTGGCATCTGGCCCTCCGCAATATACAAATTGACTACCGGGTTCACACCTTGTACTCAAAATTTTCGTGATCTACAATTCCACCGCGGAGTCCTTAGTCATTTTTCCCTTTTCTTCTTCCCGTGTATTATGGCTTTCTGGTTATATACTTAGTCGCCTTTCTATGATCGCAGGTTCCAATGTTGGTAGGCTGGCATATATTTATCTCCATCTATATAATCACATGACAAATCCGACTGACCACTGTTGCTTTCCATACTTAGCCAATTATATGGCCACGGTTGTCGTGTTGGCGATTTTAAATTCTGTTGCTTCTTGTTCTGTGATGTACATCTTGCACTCAAACCTCCCGTGATCTACAATTCCATGGCGACTCCTCGAACTCGCAATATTCATGCTACCATGGTTCGCAAATGTTTCAAAGTATTTGTCGTTTCCTTCCATCCCCACTAACTTATTGTCCTTCCTAATATACATTGGTTATGCTCTTACTAGTGACAACTGCACACACTAATACGAAACAGTTCGCATCCACCCCTTCGCAATATACAAATTGACTACCGAGTTCTGACATCGTCCCCTCTTCCGTGCTACAGATTATGCATTGAAATGTTTTGAACGTCGGGACCTCATGTCTTATGGGGAGACCTTGTCAGCCTATTTTGGATCCTCATGTTGATGGGTTCACAAAATCTCCAATTCTTAGTCATTGTTTCAGGTTGGCGCATTCGAACTCTTCTGCTTCTTGTTTCGTGATATACATATTGCAATCAAAATTTCCGTGATTTACAATTCCTCCGCGAACTCCTTAAGTCCTTTTTCCCTTTTCTTCTTCCCGTGTATTATCGCTTTGTAGTTATATACTTAGTCATTTTTCTATGATGGCAGGTTCCAGCGTTGGTGGGATGACATATCTTCATCTCCATCTATATCCTCACATGACGAATCTATCCAACCGTTGTTCCTTTCCATACTTAGCCAATTGTATGGCCACGCTTGTCGGGTTGGCGCTTTCGAACTCTGATGCTTCTTGTTCCGTGATATACATATTGCACTCAAAATTTCCGTGATTTACAATTCCACCGCGGACTGCTTAGTCATTTTTCCCTTTTCTTCTTCCCATGTATTATCTCTTTGTGGTTATATACTTAGTTGTGTTTCTATGATCACGGGTTCCAGCATTGGCAGGCTGACATATCTTCATCTCCATCTATATCCTCACATGACGAATCCGACCGACCATTGTTCCTTTCCATACTTAGCCAATTTTATGGCTGCGGTTGTCGCGTTGATGCTTTCCAACTCTATTGCTTCTTGTTTTGTTCTATACATCGTGCACTCAAAACTTTCGTCATATACAATTCCACCGCAGACTCCTCAAACTCACAGGCTTCACTCTACCATGACTCACAAATGTTTCAAAGTATCTATCGTTTCCTTCCATCCCCACTAACTTCCTATCCTTCCTAATAAACATTAGTTATGCTCTTACTAGTGATATACAAATTTCCTTTCTGGACTGTCCTACCATACCCTCTTTGGTGTTACACGTATTGCACTCAAAAACTTCTGAGACATACAATTTGACCCTCGCGCCCTCACTTCCAACAGTTGTACCTTGTAACCCTATTTTGAAGCTTCTTTTCCCGTACCCGTGACCTCCGTACTTTCTTATTATGAAATCAGAAACCTTTCATGGTAACAAATGACCATACAAGAACCGTCAACATTGTCATTAATGAGCGAAACACTCGAGGAGATCTCCCATTATTATGCATTAAACCAAGATCTGCGGAGAGTTATTTTGTCCCTTCTGATTGTTCATATCAAACATGCGTCGTCATGTTGGCCCGATCAAGAAATATACAATTCTTAATCTCTCATTGTCGTATCCTCCATGTTTGCATTTCTATGTATGTAATTACTAGTGTTTAATGATAACAATGCATCATGCAACAACCATCCAAATTGTCATTAATGAACAAAAGTCTCGAGGAGATCTCCCATTCACATGCATTGGACCAATATTTGCACAGGGTTATATTATCCCTTCCAACTTTTCATTTCATTCATCGTCTGGAACAAACAAACGTTCTTGTAGACTTATGGCAGCAGGTCGATAGCAGTTTTGTGGAGATACAGTAAATATCTTCGGACATCAGGACCAGAACTTCCAGTGGTCCAGGGCATACTTTTACTATTCATCCCATTCTGCCCAGAACAAAGTGATTTGGACCTCTGGAATCGCTTGTGTAGGCTGTGTCCCTAAGGTTTTGACTGTAAGGAGGTGGTCCCTTGGTGCGCCGAAAAATATATTCCAATCCAAAGAATTATTCCACTACGTGACCATTCTCCTGTTTCTTTGTCGCCTCAGGTCTTCCACAAGATGTTAAAGTTGTCGGAGCCAACATTAATGTTCAGAGGACAAGACTGTAAGAAGTTCCTAGAAAAACATGATAATGGGTTGGACATCTTGGCCGAGTTCCTCGAAGACCCAACAATAGTTCCTCAAGATATCACAAAGTTGCAGGTAAGTTCCTTTAGAAATCCATTCCGGGAAATTGTTTGGTTCTTTACAAGAATAACGGGACAGGCATCCACGGCAAGCATTTCCCATATAATTATTATATTTTGTACTTCACAATCAAGGAACAATTCATTTTCGATTGGGGGAAGCTAATTTCCATTGAGATCTGTTCCGAGTTGTCACGATTCAAAGAATCTAATAAATTTTATGTCATCCTACTTGATTTTCGCAATAGTGCATTGTTGTTCGTTTCCAAAACTTTCTCTTTCCAATAAAATAAACTGTAGATTCGACCCAATAACATTGTGGTACCAGTCCCTGTGGAGGCACAAGGCCTCCCATTGTTTTTATGAAATTTTTAATGTCTTTGTCTCAGTTTTCAAAGATTTGGGAAGGATGCTCCCCAGATGTCTGGCCAGGAAACCAAGTTTTTGAACATGAAGGGCACACTTGAACAAAAGGAAAATCACAGTGTACTCATGGTCTTTGGCTCTAAGGAAAATCCTTCTTTCCTTTCATGCCATATCATGGACAAGATGTTTGTTGCAGAAATAGAAAGGAAATACAACCACTGGTTGCATTTTTTCCATGACAAGAAAACAAAACAGTTCATTCCTCTGCCCTAGAAAGTCGGAGACTTCGTGTACAGAAACGTCAACAAGATTTAAGAATTTTCCGACCATTTCAAGAAATTGAACCTAATGTATGCGGAAAGGATAAAAGGGTTCAACCCTAATGGGATTTTTCGAGAACATTTACTGGCATTTGGCTTTAACAACTCTTTTATCCATAGACACCTGACCGAAGACAGGGACAGTGATGAAAACAATGTTGCTTCTAGCAATTGCAATGCAAAGACATTGCAAAGTGCGACTGAATTGTACATACAACAGGGAAAGGTCTCCAGTGAGAAGAGTGCCCAATCCACCGCCAACACTCCCAAGAGTACGACATCATGGAGCATCACTTCAACGGCCTACCCCAGTAAGAAAGAAACCCACAAATATTTGAACGGAGGACGATATAAGAACCCTCCTCGCATACAAATTGATAGTTATCACAAAATTCCACTAACTAAGAAGAGAAAACACAATGCAGGGTAGGCGAACGAACCCGAAATTGAAAGTGAACAGGTGCAACTTGAAATTGAAACTGAGCACACGCACAAAATTGGGTCGTCCACAGTGGAAATAGCTGAGACCGAAATTTTTGACGAAGATGAATCCTTCGTATTCCAGATCGTTGTTTTTGACAGCCAATCTAAAAGTATGGTCATTGAAAAGAGAGATGTAACAAACAAGAAAGGAAAATATCACACAGAGATTAACTTTAGGAAAATGCGGCCATCCCAAATCTCCCTATTTCACCAAGTAACTGATGATGCTCTTCATGATTCCATTGGAGGAATTGAAGCCGAAAATGCCAGAGTGAAAGAACGCCTCAACGAATTTGAGTCAACTTTCATTGCAACCCCAGAATTTGCCAGTCCTTTAGCAAAAAATGTGCCTGCTACCAGTGCAGCCAAGATGAAAGTATCCTTTACCCTCCTTGCATGATCTAGAGCCCTTTTAGAGAATAAAATCAACAAAATAATGTAGCTAGTTACTGAAGCCTGGGAAACATCGCAAAATCTAGTTTCCTTCAAAAAGAAGGAAAATGATTTGCTCGAACATTTGGAGGCAAATTTAAAAAATGATCAACATTTCTGTGAACAGGTGTTGACCCATTTTTCCAACCATTCTATCAACACATCGGAACTGAAAAGAAGACAAGAGAAACTCTCATCCCCAAAGCAGAACAAAAAAGTAAAAGGATGTTGGCAAAAGAAAGTTAAGAACCTGGAGCTCATTGTCGAATCATGTAAACAAGCCATATCAGAGAAGGAAGATTTATTCACAAGCCTAATCCAAATAGACTTAACCGAAATTACCAACGAGGTTCAAGACCCAAACTTAATTCTCAAATCCTTGTCAATCACCAAAGAAGCCTTCCATGAACAAATTGATATTTTAAAAGGTTGTCTTTCGAAAAGTTTTACGACATAGTTTAACATCGTGTAGATGAGCTCGAGCGTTGGGTATTGGACTATGTGGCACACAATGAAGAAATTGAACAGATTATGCATAGTATTTCAATGGATCTAAGGAAATTAGAAAATGACCTTTACGACATAGAAATCCGGGATGAAATCAACATGGCCCCCATGAGAAGCTACATCGAAGAATGGTTCCAACAGAGAATGGACAACCTCATCCAGGAAGGGCAACAATCGGTCAACACGACTCCACTGACCATCGACGACAGCAACAAAAATGTATCGGCTTCATAGTAAGTCTATACTAGCATCTTGTTTTCTTTATCAATCCAGTTTAAGTCTATACTATCATCTTGTTTTATTTATCAATCCAGTTATTACCTCTTTAAATAGAAAATTGTAACCAAAGACTCATAACTTCCAATTTCTTTTTTTCAAATATTCCTCTTTACCGTCACACACTTCTTCTTTCGACATTCAAAATTATTGTACTTATTTATTTTTATGGTTCGCGGGAGCCCCAATCCCAGTCTATATGACAAACCCATTTAAATTTCCAGAAATATGTAACAGACATTATTATTTTTTGATAAATTTCAAAGAAAACTGATTCGGAATACCTTTATTGTATGCTAAATTTTGGGTGTCCAGGAACCTTTGTTGTTTGTTCCAAAGAAAACTAAATCGGGAATGCTACATTTTTTGTGTCCTATTGTATGCTAAAAAAAAAATTCCAGGAACCTTTGTTGATATAAAAAAACGTTACTACTTTCAAAGAAAACTAATTCGGTAATGTATTTGTTGCACGACGTTGTTACTATTCTATTGTTACTAACAGGCGTTACTACTATTCTATCATATGCTACATTTTTTTTGTCCAGGAACCTTTTAAATGTTCTTGTAACAGACATTCTTACTAGGAACCTTATTATTATTGTACACTAATTTTTTTTTGTCCGGGCTCCTTTTAAATCTTTCCTGTACTATCAAACTTAGATACTAGGAACCTTTGTTGATATACCAACCATTAATACTTTTTGATAAATTTCAAATTAAACTAATTCGAGAATACTAAATTATGCATGGATACCACATGTACTTCAACTCGCTACCCACGTGTTTGTACTCAGCCACATTTATTCCCATTCCACCCTGGTAGGGACTACGCTGCCATGCAGCACTTGTTTGGTCTAGGTAAGAAGTAATTTCTTCTGATTTAAGAAAGTGGAGATATATTAATGAACATAATTCTTATGTGAATTAATGATAGGTTTTAATTTAACATTCATAAAATTAAATGGTTGTGCTACACTCTCCAATTTTAATGTTCACGGGATGCATAGCCCATATCTTATGGTAGTGGATTCACCCTTGTTACATAGATTTTTGGGTATACACACTATAGCCCATATTTTATAGCAGTAGATTCACTATTGTCACATGGATTTTTGGACATACACTCACTGCCACCACTCTCCATTTCCACTTGGTAGATTGCATGTAAGATTCTTGAAGTTATTAAAGCAAGACGAACAATGGAGGAATGGGTCGGGTATCTATTGATTGAACAAATATTTTAGTTGTTGATGACTCAATCAACTCAATGGATTAACCTGCTCGAGGTGAAGGGACGAGCTCTCACTCTCACAGATTATTTCTTCAAGACTTGCTTGCTCTTTTACAATTGGTTCAGCCAATTAAGCACCTCACCTAGAAGCATTTCTTCCTCTCTCGACTTCCTTTCTCCACCACTGCCTCTACCACACCATCAGTAGCAGATCATTTAGCAGTTCTATTCCCTTGTCAAGATAAATACGCAAGAGAAGCATCATGTGTGCATTATAGAGCTAGGATATTTGGGAACTGTTGAAGCAATGGAAATGATAATCATTTTGTTTCCCTGCAGTGAAAGGAAAACAAACAACATGTGATTCAAATCAAGAATAAGAAAGGTGGGATGGTGATGAAAAATGTGTTATTCAATCAAAATTTTAACCTTTTCATTGACATAATTCTAAGAAATCAAATATTCATTATACAATGACCATAAGTATTGTGAATTGTGTCTTTATCTCATATGAATATTAAAAAAAAAAAAAATTGTGTGTGTGTGTTGGTTGTTATTGAATCTCTCTCTTTGAGTCTCTATATACATGTACATTTTTGTCTCTTTCTAGCAGCATGGTTTGATGCTAGAAATATGAAGAGAAGGCTCGTATTCAAGCCTCAACATGAAGTGTGGCTAAGACGTGGTCTTGTTGAGATTCAGATCTTATAGTTGTGTAACCATATTAGGTGTCACCTTAATGTGTTCCTAAAGAAGTTGATTTGGATGTTGAATAATTTGTTGTTATTGTTATAAAAATTGCATTTGTGCTTCTGCAAGGGAGTCATCCTTGTGAGTGGAGTTTGGGGGAGGAGCCATGAATTTCTTGTCAAGGTTCAGGAATAACCCAAGAAGAGTGTTCTAATAATGTGTGAGAGTGAGACAATTGTGCCTCTCTATGTACCTTGATTATCCTCTAAAAAATACTAAAGGATGGAGAGAGTGGATCACTATCAAGGTGTTGGAGGCCTAATGCAAAAGGGAGTGGATTCCTTTGCATAGTTGTGGAAGCTAGACATAATACCAAATTGATATGTAAACATAAGAAATAGTGTCAAATCGAAGACTTCTACTAACTTAAAAACTAGTTTAATACACAACAAGAATCTTCTTTTATAAGTAGTTCTAGAATGGGGTTTTTAACTTTGATTGTAGCATCCCCTTTATTTTAATAATAAAAACTAACTACTTATTAAATGCACTATTAAGTTGTACCACTACTATCCTCTAATGTCTCCCTGGAATTTGTATCAACTTAATCTCAGGGGAAACTCCCCTTCAATTGATTAGTCCCTTTGGAATGAGGAAGAGGAGATGTGAATCAAATTTATCATATTAAAAAGGAGATCCAACTCCATTGTCTTCAAACAGACACAGGGAAGTAACTAATCATTATAAACAATGAACATGCAAAGTGTTAATAACACAAATTAGTTAGGAAAAAATAAGGCATAAGTAAGGATACAAAGAAGCATGATCATCTATCTTCAAAGAAATGGTTATGTATGGTCATAAGTGTAATTACCTCTTCAATGTCAGTGAAAGTGGTTAAAAATTGTATATTAAATCCCAAATCTAAGTTTGTAGGACTTAGTGTCCCAAAAAGGCTAATTATGGATGTTCATGTTCTTTATGGCAATATAATTATCTAGTATATCTACCAAGAAAAAGTGAGGGAGGATATTATCTTGATTCATATCAGTTAAAGACTTACACATCAAAACTAAGAGTGAGGGATATGAGAGTACCAATGTAAAACAAAATCTCAACATAGGGATATGAAATTGCATACTAATAAAAATTGCAATTGTTAATATAAATTAGCCATGGTTATAATAAAGCTTCAATTATTATGTGGATGTTGGTTGGTTGTCTAGGCTCTCTTCTTAATAATTGAAGTTGGTAAAAGGAGCACTTAGAAATTATATCCTTAGAGTGAGATTTTACTCAAAGATATTTTGGAATTCATAATAATCGCAAATGAAAGAGGGCTTGGAAATTACACATAGAATCACTCCAAGTCAAAGAAAAATTGAAATTCCAAATGATTTATTTGTAAATAAGAAAAAAAATCAATATGAAACAAAATCTTTGAATATGTTAATGTAGCAAACAATATGTAAAATCACATATAAAACAAGTGAAACAATGTTGCATATATTTCCTCCTCATAAAAATTGTATGTAGTTAATAATTGAGATGCAATGGTTGTGGAAGTATGTGACACACCTGAATCGATTGATTTCGATAAACATATTATGAGGTGCATTGTTATGATTGAAATTCAGAGGTTATATCGGGTCCAATTTTAATTTGCTTCAATATATATATGGAAATATATATGGGTGGGATATGTTACATTCACAATCAAAATTTATCCACGTTCAATAATTAATACAAGTGTTAAGCCAGACATATATATGTAGAGAAGAATGTGTTCCTCACTATTCAAGGAGAAATTCAAATATTGTAGGCTCTTCTATCTCATCAGAGTATCGATGAATAAGCGATCTAACAAAAGTCTTAGCCAAGACAATAAACTGTGATAAATATTAGGTTAAACAGTTTCCTTTGATGAATCCTTACATGCATATAAAGAACGTTGCAAGTTCATGCTTGAAACTGACAATAACAACACTACAAGAGAAGATCATCGATTCATACGATTTGGAAGAAGAAGAGGCTCTGACTTAACAAAGTTGCAAAATAGCTCAATTGTAAATATAAACCATTGAAGTTTGTGAAAGAGAAACAAAAATGCCAACACAATAGATCATAGTAAATAATAGTAAATAAAAAAGAAAAATAAAATAAAATGCTTTAAAATCAATTTTAAAAACATAACATATAACATAGTTTAAACACATGTCACTGGAAAACAAAGGCATTTGTGGGTGGGATTCACTGATCATCTGGAAGGACAGCTCAGACCAGTCATGGTCCTTGCATGTGTATTCGCCATTGACGCTACCCACTAGAGCCGACCATGATCACCCATTGACACTACCCACCAAAGCCGATTAGAATCATTGTGTTGATGTATCTAATAACAAAATGACATCCAAAAAAGTGGTCTCTGCTCCTTCTGGATTGTAACCACAACCAACTATTTCCTTCTTCATCCTTTGCACCAGCTGTCCCTACTACATCATATGATCGTAAATCAAAAGTGAAAGAGAAATTGATGGGAGACCAAGGTGGGTTTGCTTCTGCCTTCTAATGAATGCTTCTTCCAACATGATTTCTATAAGGAGAAAATCCCAATGGTTTCCTCCTTCCTTGAGCATGGTGCACTACGAAATGAGCTCTCATTGCATGCGAAAAGATGAAGTTCTTTTGAAAACATGCACTCGGATGGGAAGTTGAAAGCATCTAGAAATTGATATAACCTCACATATGGCTAGTGCTTTACCTTCCAATATGAATGAAGGGTGTGGTATCCTGATGCTCATTGACCAACAATTGACTTTGTTCCTTCCACGTCAAAGATAGAGGTAGAGAGTGTAGGAGAGTAGGAAGTGCTTATGGGTTGGTCTGAATGGTCAAGCAAGCTTGCCTTATTTGTACAAGAAGAAGAGTGATATTTTAGATTACTTAAAAATAAATTATGACAATTGGTCTAAATAAAATACTCATAGCATCTCACTTCTTTACTTGGACTATTGATCTAGAAAAATAATGTATTACAGATTATGTTAACGCTCTGTAAATTCCCAGAGGTTGTCAGAGTAGAAGAAATTTACAAGAGGTAACTTTATCCAACCACTTCGAAACTGGAATCTAGCCCTGCCAGTTTCAGAGAGGGATCTCTCTGTATGATTTAGCTATGTTTTAACTTTGAGATATTAGGCTAGTTAAACAAAATAAGATTGAATGGTTTGTTTTGTTTTTGTTAAGTTGGATGAAAAGGGTTTTATTCCTCCATTGGGCTATGGGGTCTGTATTAAAAAGATAGAGTTCTAAACAGAAATAAAAAGATTCTTTTCACAGGGAAAGATAATGCATTCATTGGATTCTTTAGCAGTAAAATGATGAATAGCAGAAAAGATGAGAATATCAATTAAAGTAAAGAAGCATTTAAGAATTTATTCATTGTAATATCAGAAAGATAAACATTAAGATCTTTCAAAGCCGGAAACAGGGTATACAAAGATAAATCCTGCAACATGCGCTACTTTTAAAAGATTAGATTAGAAAACAATATGACAACTGAGGGAGAAAAACATTTAAGATAGAAAAGAAAACATCACCAATGAATAACACACGAGAATCCTGTGAAACGTCCCTTTGTATTAATGGAAGATCTCTTGATAAAAATTACAGTCTTTCTAGCTTACACGGCGTAAAGATCAACCCTCAGTACTTCAAATTTTGAAGTATTTATATCAAAAATTACATACGATCCTGTCATTAAAGATCAGGAGGTGGCAGTTCTAAATTTAGCTAACTAACTCAACAAAATACAAAAATTCAGGAACTGTTTGATGATGTGTTGAAATCTTCATGCTGATTTTGGCATAAACCGTTGGTGAGTCCTTTGCATGACCTCATCTTCTTTGATAGCTGACTGGACTTGGACACCTCATCTCCTACTCTATCAGATTGCATAACTCTTCCCATCGAAGGTTACTGGGAACGTCGACTTTGAGCAATCTTCAATATACTTCATCCATCTCTGTATAATTGGAAAAAGTTGGCTTGACGATGAAAATGTACTGGATCTTGTGTTGTATGTTGATGTCTGACTAAAAAGCCTCTAAGAACACCTTGCCTGTGATATTGCCATGTATTCCCGAGAATTTCGAACTATCTTTAGCCACAGTGGCTAGTTTCTTTTTATAATCAGAAAGTGTCATTAACTTGTCATTTATGACCTTTAAGCCAGGGAGGCCTTTCTTCTGCAGAGCTTCAATTTTGCTGAAAAATCTTTGCACTCCTATGTCCATAGTCTGGACTTTTTCCTCCATTTGTAGCATCAATCCTCTTTTGGTCAGGACACTCTTGACCTCGAGGATGGTTTCTATCCTATCTTCAATTTTCAAGTCCTCTAACTCTTCTCTGGTTTTTGAATTCCGGAATTTAATGATCTCAGTGGCTTCTGCGGGCATCTCTCCCAATTCTCCTCTTATTTTCTCAATCGCCTGCTTGCTTCTTTGCACCAGTTCGTTCTGCTCGAACATGATTTGTACCATAGGCCATATTTCATTTATGGATTTGGTGATATCCATCCAAACATTTTCCTTGACCTCAGCAAGTGTTTTGCCTGCCACTGTTTGTTTTTGAAGTTATTGCAATTCCTGTTTGAGCTTGTCTGATGTTTGTTTCTCCTTGGAGTAACTGATTTGGTAAGAAGACTTGAGTTCCTGAAGGTCCTCAACCTCCTTTTTAAGTATGTTAATCTATGTCTCTTGCAAATTCATCTCTTCCATGGATTTTTCCAGTTCTACTGTCTTCTCTAGAGCTGTCAGTGGAGTTGTTGAGGGAGTTTCTGCTATGGGGATTCCCACTTTGGATGTTGTGCTTACTCCTGTGAGCGGAACTGCGCTCAATAGAATGACTTCCATAGGCTTTGATTGTTCCTTCTCTTTCAATAACCTTTCCAGTTATGCTTCCATCTCTTTCAACTATGCATTATGCTCCATAATCAACCTGAGCATCTCATCCTTTTCCCCTTTTGTCTCAATTATCTCCTTTGCATGTGAATCTTCTGTTGGTGGCAGTTTCAATTGTTTCCTCAGAGATTCTATATCGACATTTTTCTTTTTAAGCATCTCCTCAACTGATTTCACATTTGAGGGGTCATACCCGATCTTGAGGACCAATTCTTCCAACGTCTTAAGTATGTTATCCTTTGCAAAGGATGATATCTTTTCTAATTTCAGTTGTGTCTGGACATTGCTCAGAGATACCTGTAATTTAGTGGTTGCAGTAGAAGCATTTGCCAATGTGGAGAAAATCATTTCCCCAGTTTGCTTGTGCAGATCCATTTTATCAGCAGGATGCACATCCCTAGTATGAAACTCGAATGTTTCCCTTTTGTAATCAGTGATTGCTTTGGGGTCTGGCACCTGTGCCTACAGAAACGTCGTGTGCATTCTACCCTTTTCTATATTGAATGCAGACAACAGTCTGTGTTGTTCCGTTGATGTCTGCTTCCAAAACTGAGCATAAGTATTGTTGGTCAGCGTCTGATTTTTCTTTTTGATCAAGTCATACTTCTCAAAAATACTCAACTTTGGTCCTACTTTACTCGGCTGGTCAACTAGTGGAGTATTCGTGGGCTTCTTAGGCAAAATGGTAGACATGATTTGCTTGTTTCTTGTGCTCAGAAGTGACCGATCATCTTTCATAGTTGCAATGGATTGGATTTCCTTTTCACCAACCGTGTCAGGTGTAAGACTGGTTTTTGGCCTTTTGGTGTGTAATTGGAAATCTTCAGCCGAGACTTCAGTGATGGAAGGTGAAGTATCCTTCCTAGGTATTTTCTCCTTGGGAACCTGTGGTGTAGTAGTCTATGAGACGATAACCAAAGGGTCCTGTTGTTCTATCTCGACCAGAGTGTTCGGCTCCCATTCTGTTTGATTCGCGAACTTCTCTATCTCAGGCTTGGGTGTATGAACATATGGGACATTTTTTATTTTTAATCCTCATCTCAGAAATTATCCCACACGGATCATAGTGCCAAATGAAACTAACAAAAAACTTCATTTATTTCAACATTCTGTCTGCTTCCTCCCCGGTGCCTCGGCCATTACAGATGAAAGACCCTATTTTCCCTTTAATTCTAAGTTGTTGTTTCTTTTTCAGAGACACAAAATGTATGTCATCTAAGTTAATCATTTTACTTATATACTCCAGGGAAAATATCCTCATGGGTAGATACTTGGGCAATTTGTATGGAGCCAACTCGCATCCATATACTCTGATCTCGGTGTGATTTTGGTAAAGGTACCAGTCTCCAGTCTTTGCAAGGTCTGAGAGGTGTAAAATCCTCTGAATCTCCTCATTTATTCTTGGTTCAGGTTTACCACTGAGCATGCTCACCACAGGATGGTAGAACTGCTCGATAAACTGTTTGAAACTGAACTATGTTGAATTTTGTCTGAGTAGTGAGGTCCAAGCTGTTACCGCCTGCGGCTTCCCATCCTTGTCCATTTTTTGCATTTAAAAGGAGAACCTGCCTGCTTGAAAGAAAGTGAACATGTAGGCCAGTATTGAAGAATACCGGAACATGCCTTCTGAGGAGAAATTTAAGAACTGCTCGTGAATATTGTCCGCCAAGAAAGTGCAGTAGTCGAACTGCGTGGTGGGTCTTTCTTCTGTGGAGAAAATGGACAGAAAACCCAATATGGGTTCATCCACCCATTGGTCAGAAAAATAACCCAGCAGAGCACAGAGCGATGAAATGATTTGGTTTCCCTTTACTGAGAACAGGGAGGAAGGGTATGAGGGATTTGTCTTGGGGAGCTGAGAAACCTGAGGGAGAAAAAGCTCAAAAATCTGGGCTCTCTGAGGGAATGATAGTTTTTGGTACAACTCCGTGATGACTTCGAGGTTGAAAGGGGAGACAGATTCGGTTCTTGGTATATGCATCATCTGATCAATGGCCTCTGGTGTGATGAAGAACATAGTTTCTCCTAATGAAGATACTATGGCTCTCTTACCGGGGAGGTAATGAGCCTGGAACTTGAGGGAAAATTCAGGGAAATGGTGGACCTGGGGGAAAATATACAGAGGAAGGTTGGACTCCCAGAGCCCAATTTCATCGCTCTGATCTAAGAAAACATCCTTTATCCATGATTGAAAATCCGCGAAGTCAAATTCGCACCTGGCGTCTGTGATTAAATGATCTTTGTCGGTCAAATGGATCCTGTCGAGGTCGACAGGAGGCAGGAGGAAAGGATTTTCCTTAGCTTCTGCTCTCTTTGATTTTGGCGCCATCACTATGAAAATACCTGCAAGTCAAACAAAATGTTAGTGGGGATGACTTTGGTTTTGGACGGTTGACTGAAATGGAGAGGAGATAGGGAAAAACTTTCTAGTGCGATGGACAAAGTAAACAGTGGGAGAATGAACGAAAAGAGTGGTTTTGAGAAAATGGATACCCGTTGGGCACGGGGGACAGATCAACAAGCTAACAGATAAGTTAGCCAGTAATAAATGGCCAATGGGTCTTTTGGAGCATGAGATGGCAGGTAACAATGAATGACGAATACGACCGGGTGACATGGCGGTTGTTGATTGGGAGGTGACAATGGTGAAGGGACTTGTAATGGGTGAATAGGGGGAATGGACTGACAGAGTAATGAGACGGGACCTTTAGGGGGAAAAGTGGAGAGTGATGTCATGGGGTGACAGGGGGTATGTCAGAAAGTGGTAGGTGGTACGTGGCAAGAGAATGGAGCAATGGATTCCTGCCATGTAGAGAAGGGGGCTTGCCAAATAAACACTCCATTCCAGACCCCCCCCCCCCATCGTTAAACGCAAACCAGTCGGGGG